>JARHVA010000257.1:3122500-3427500 GCA_037957365.1 Torreya grandis
ATTTCGAGAATATTTCTAAGATTGCGTACACAAATTAAAGAAATTTCTCTGACCCTACACCTATGACCCACCATCTTGATGGTAAATAATTTCACATTAACTACTCTTTTATTTATGTTTAACCCTAGTAATTTCATTTTAACTACTACTTCTTTCTCTCGATCATTTTTAACCTCGTGTGTACTCCCACTCACCATTTTTAGGCTCACTTGCATTGCCTTTCAAAGATTTATTCATGATTATAACTTTCATTTTTGGATTATAGATATGGTCATGAAGCTTTTTCTTTTTGTTTTTCTCTATTTTCTAGGGTTTTACTTTTCATTTTTAGTTTTTGAACTTTGTATCTTTTTGATTCTCTCACATTTCATGGAAACCCTCTTTTCCTTTTTTACCATAAACCTTGTAAAAATCCTATTTATTTTCTTCCTCCATGTTTTGCTAAACCCCTTATATGTTATCAACTTATGCATTCACCCATCACCAAACCCATTTTCCATGGGTCCATCCAAGAGAAAATTCTCTATGGAACACTCAACCAACTCCAAGGGTACACTTTAGAGAATTTTATTTGATGTGCACCAAATATCAAACCCATGCACGTCAGAGAAAATTATCTAACCTACATTAAATACCAAACCAAATTTAAGGTGCATGTTGAATAAAATTCTCCAACCTACACCTATACCTACCCCTTGGTATCGATTAGAGAATTTTATCCAACTTAAACCTTATCCTAAAATTTTACCTCTTTTCTGTGTAATTCAGAAAAAATTATTCGAATTGCACCAAAGTTATCAACCCATTGTGAACATTGGAGAATTTTCTCTAAACTACATATTTCCCAAAAAAATGAAAAAAATACTAACTCTAGATAATCAATTTTTCTAACTTATATATATTTAATCAATGTCAAACATTTATCCAAATAATAAGAAAATGAAGTACAAGTATTGGGGTGTCTTGTCATTATCTTTAGTTGATTCAAATGTGGATAAAATTGGAGATATAGAAACTAGTCATGTGGACATGGCTAAATTTTTACAAATATTGGAAAGAGAACCCATTGCACCTCATATGCAACCAGTACTTAATAGTGAAATTCATTTGGATACTAAATTTATAGTATCAGTATATGATTTTGAGTTCATCTTGACCATTATAGCACACTTTGACAAGGAAATAAAATTGGTTATGAATTTAGAGGGAAAGGTGATCATTCACCTTGATGAGGAATATTTTGATAAGATTTTTCACCTTTTTGAGATTGAGGAAAATTCTAATTTAACTTTGGAGTTAGCTCAATAATATTATGATATAGATCTTGAGAAGTCTAAGAAACATATCAATACCAAATGGCTCAGGACTCATTGATCCACCATTGCTAGATGACCCAAGTATTTGTATTGGAGTGAATTTATGGAGGAGACATGGGATTTGATTACTCTCCTTAGCATAGTGAAAGGGTTTTATATTTCAAATGTTTTTCAAGAATAGACATATCAATACATTTTGGTTATTAAAAGAAACAAGGAAAGAATATTTTGGGTTAAACAAATCAACATGCTATTTTTCATCATCTTTCTGAGGTAGCTTCTTCACTCAAGTTCTATATGACTTCATATCTAGTGTATGCTACTACCAACATGAAGTCTTTCTTGGGTCTAAATTATATTGTCAAAAGGAAAAATGTTATTTTATATGAGAAAAATCTAGAGAAAAATCTAAAATAAATCATTAAGCATTATAGGAGAGTTAATGATGTTTTATTCTATATATTTATCTACACTCTTGACAAAGAAATTGAAAAGAAGAGATTTTAATATTAGGCATGTGCATAGGTTAATAGGGTAGGATGTGTTTTCTTGAAATTATCAAAATTTACATACATCAAGGTAGGAGGATTTGATGAACAATCTTACATGCTACCTAGATACCCAAGTGATAAACTAATACTAATGGAAATGTCCAAACAAGTGATGAACATTCAAAAAAATAATCAAATACTCATAAAAGAGGTTTAAAATTTCCAATTAGTATTGGTCGGTACACAATTTCCACTACTCCAAAGGCTAAGACTATTGAAAATGAGATGTAGTGGATTACACAAAAAATTCAAAAGTAGAAAAAACTTTGATTACATAATTTTGAAGGAGAGGATCAAGCGTAATATCGCTCAAGTACATAGAATTGAAGATATTTGGATATAATCCCAAACTAATGAAGATATAAGGAAACTTTATTATATTCACCTTACTACTAATCAAATTGTCAATTTAGAGATGGAAAAGATTCTTGGGGATTCGATAAATGATGGTAATGTATTGGATCTGTCGTATGAATAAAATCAAGTGGATTCAACTCTTCTCCCTTCTATCTAATGGTTCGTTGAAGAATCCATTTACATTAGAGAAAGATTTCAACCTACTATTGTAAGAACTAATGCCTGGTTAGAATCCAAAGGAATTAAGTTGAAACATTTTAAGACTAGTTCTAAGGAGGAGTATGATGAAAAACTGCTAATAAATGAGAGGAGTTGAGTACCAAAAATAAAGAGGATCCCTCTAATTCTAAACAAAATCAAAAATTTGTCTTTATTAGTAAAGGAAAGAAGAAAGGCAAAGAAACAAGTGGAGAAAAAGGAATGCCAATCACAAGTGAGGCACCACCTCAATCAACAACATCACAAGTGTCTCAGCTAGTGCCTGAATAGCCTATACAAGTAGAGACTATTCAATTAGATGTTATTTTAGCTAAAAATTCTCAAGCCATAGTTTCATAGGTAACATTTTCCATAGTTCCTCCTATGAGTACCGCTATACAAATTGATCTTATTTCTTCTCAAGTTGTTCTTTCACCCCTATCTTTACCTCCTAGTGCCACATTTTTTGAAGTTCCTTCGCAAAGTACATTGGACCAAGTTTTTGATTCATTGTAAAATCTACCTAGTCTTTCAAAGTCATTGGGATCCCTAAGTAGTTTATATTTCACCCAACAAGATATAGACAAATTTATATCTATACCTTCCTCAAAGATGAAAACTTAGGTTCCTACCACTCCAATGTCCAAAATGTCTATAAAAACTAAAGTGGTGGTTACTCTAACCCAAACTCCACCTATTTCTACTATAATCCCATTGTTGTCAACCCCATTACCAAATACCTCCATCATATTGACTTCCATTTTGCTTACTTCATAATCCATTGTCCCTCCCCAAGTTTCCCAAGATTTAACATTTTCTATCCAAGGAGAGCCATCTCCTCTTCCTCCTTGGATGGCATCAAAAACACCTAAGAATAAGTGAGAAGTGGCTCCAGAAGATTTTGATTTTGGTCTACTTATGTCAATAAAGCCCAAAGTAGCAAAGAAGGCCAAAACTACATCAAGGGTAATTTTTAAATCTAGACATAAGTATGTTGAGGTTACAATACCTCCTGAAGATACAAACATTAAGGATATTCAAGCATATAAATATGTAGTGGGATGAATATAACTTAGGAAATAAACTCATGAAGGTGCAAAGAAAGATTTACATGTAGTAATGGCTTCCTCGATCGAGAGATATGATAAGGACAAGAAGGTCAAATATCAGGTCAAAGTACAAGTGGAACAACTGACTTCCACTTTACTAATAACAACCCAACATTTTGAGACCATTGATGCTATTGTGCATGAAAATACTGAAAGAGCTATTCAACCTAAGAAAAAATTGAATCTCAGGGTCATGTAGTCAATGCTTGTGTTGAGAGATTAACCACACGAGGTACTTAAATGTTGCATTCTACCATTGGATTTTTGAAGAAATTGAGTGAAATGAAAATAAAAATTTAGAAAACAATTAAATCACTCACTCAAGATTTGGAGTTGATTGAAAAGGATATTGATACATGGACTCAACTTCACAAATTCAAACTAGAGCTTTTGGTTGAACAGAAGGTTATTCCAAATAGGAAAATGTTCATTAAATACAAGGAAGATATGAAGAATAAAAGAGAAGTTATCAATAATATAGTTAAATATCTTGAAGAAGCTAAAGATATGTGTGATAATAATATGTTAGATCTTGTAGAGAAAATTAGAAAACTTCCATGTCAAGTTAAAAATGATTCTTAAGAAATTCTCCCTATGGATATTGTTATTAAAGAATTTACATCTTTGCTCTAAATAAAGACTAAAATAGGGACTTTCACATTTGATTCCATCCACAAATTACTTGAATTTAAAGTCATCTTGGATAAACTACAAAGAATCATGGACAAAATCAAGGATTTACCAGTTAACTTAGAAGATTCTATCACAAGGGTACTGGCCATCTCCAAGAGTACATCCAACCTAGATAGTGATGAATTCCAAGCTATCTTGAAGAGATATGAAAATTTTTTAGAGAAGAATAAAAAGGAAAAAAATCATGTGTCTAAGGACACTTAGTCTACTTTTGTAATTTTCCATATGCAGTTTTGTTCAATGTAAATTACACATAGGAGAAGTATACATTCCTAAGTGAAATAGGACTTTGTCAATGAATAAGTTAATGTATTTATATTTTTCCTATTTTTATTCATAGTTCCTCTCTATAAATAGGATGATTCTATTTGTAGAAAGGATCACTAATTGCTATAGAGGGGAAATGTTGTTGAATTGAGAAACAATTTTTAAACTTTGTGTTCATATTGTAAATCTTGAATTTCATTCAATATAAGAAAATCAAGTGATATTTCAATCTTTGTGTTGATATAAACTTTTGATGAGTTAGAGATGTTCTAATGTCTTTTCCATTACACTCTCTTATTAGCTAATTGAATTGTGGTATGGAATTTATATAAGATAGAAGGTGTTAGAAGACTAATATTTGAGTCTTTGAGTTACTTATTAATTTGTGGATTTGTTGTCATCATTGAAGGTGAATTACCAAGAAGAATTTTAACTACAAGTTATTCTTCTTTGCTAATTTTAATCTTTGTTGGAAATAAGGTGAAGACTTTGGGTTGCACTTTATTCTATCTTTTAATTTTACTCTATTGGTATTATTCTTGTTAATCTTTTGGCTAACAAATCTAAATATTGATTATATTTGGTTCATCAAGTGATCTAAGATTTTAAGAGTATATGAAAAAGAATGGAATGAAGTTTTTTTATTGAACATCAATTATGAAAAATGAGAATTGGATGATATGATAACACCCACTATGAAAAAATTATTGTAAATAAGTTTAAATAATTAAGTGTTGTGTTAGTTAATAATAAAAAGGAGCCTCCCCTTATCTTGAGGAAATATATTATCTCATCTCATGTGGTTGAAATAACCATTTTTATACCATTGTGTCAGTGACAAAATATTCACGTAATAGTTTTTGACTACTCTGCTGGGGATTCAAACAAGCGACCAAGTTGTACACTTATTCAGTTGAAATAGACCAACATATTATTATTTGCTATTGTTTTTCTATAGTTAATGTCTTTTCTTTTTGAGTGCTTTCACATTCTGGATGAACAAAGTTATACTCATGGTAGAAGGGTAGTGGGACTCATTGATCCCACATTTGATTTGTTGCAAGAACACAACTTTGATCTTTCGCTAGGACATGCAAGGTCACCTCTTCAGTGTACACGAAGTTTTCCACCTATAAATACCAAATCTCTTAAACCAAGGAAACTTCCAATTCTCATAGAGTTTTGCCTATTTTGCCTTTGCAAAGGTTTTTCATAACTCCATATAATACACAAATAATGGTAGCTTAAATTTCATGGGGAACTACTTTTGGTCATTTAAATTTTGCACCACTATCTCATGAACTACCTTGTGGCTCACAAAGAAAATTCTTGAGTTTTATGGTGATGGTAAGCAATATTCGGATGAACATATTTTTGCATTCTACATTTCATGTGGAGTTCTTGGAGTGGTAACATGAAGATGTTTATATAATATTATTTGTAGAAACAATCCAAGGTGTTGTTTTTGGTTGGTTCTATCATCTTGAAACTAGTACTATCACTAATTGGGCTATGCTCAAGACTAAATTTGAAGCAAGGTTAAAGCCTGCAAAATATTCTCTTGCCTTGTTGGCTTAGCTTATATGAATGAATAAGGAATCAGATGAGTATATGCATGATTTCATGGAAAAGTTTTAAAAGTTGAGGAATAGGATTCTAGTAGTTGTTCAACCTACACCTAAGAATCTAAAGTGCTTCTTCATCAATTCTCAACTATTGGAAGTGAGTTTTCTTTTGTGAAGAGCAACACTATTTGATCTCAATGTTGCTCAAAGTTAGGCCACTGAGATAGAATATGATTTGATTCTATTAGAGAAGGTGAGATATAATTCTATTAAGTTTAGAGGGTAGCCTTCTACAAATTCATCTTCTCCTAGCACTACAGAACCCATGGTTCAAAAACTAGCAAATGAGTTACTTGTGCTTAAGAAGTAAATGTCTCAAGGCATGCATTTTCCTTCAAAAAAGGATGTTACAAGAAGAACATATCCAAATTATTTGAATTATTCCAATAATTTTTTAAGAAATCAAAATCAAAATAAGCTTCATCCACCATAAGCAAGGATTACACTGAAGGCACCTCTAGATAATGTAGTAGTTAATTGGTTAGAACTTGAGAATGATGATGTTCCATACCTAGAATATGTTATTGAAGATGATGTTAATCCCTTTATAGGAGATGAAAAGGGATAAATTGGTGACTCTGATATCAAGTTTCTAAAATTTGAAGAAGAATAAGTTGAATAAGAGGAAGACACACATAACGAGTCATATGTAATCTTTACCCATTCTCAAAGTTAGTCGAATAAAAAAAAGATTGATAAAACAAAATCCAAAGATGAACCATGAGAGGAGGTTACAATTTACAAAATAATAACTCCATTCCTAGTTCAACCAAAGGATAGGGTGGTGGATAAACAAGTACTCCTCATAATTCTAGCTCTTTTCCTTCAATGTCTAGACCTAGTGCTCAAAACCTAAAACCCAAAAATGAAAATGTTTTTTCTTCCTTGGTTTACCCATATATATTTTTTATATCATTTATCATGTAAACAAGACTAAAATCCAAATTTTAGAGGCAAAGTACCTCCAATCAAATCTTGATCAATTTGAAAGACTGGAAAATTTTGTGAAAAGAGAAGGGATCAATTTTTATTAGACCTTGGCTAAGAGCGTACCAATTGACCCTAAACCAAAACCAAAGAAAAATAAATTGGTTGTAACCCACGTATCTAATTATAAAAAAATAGAACCTTTCTATATTTCCTTGTTTGTCACTGGTTATAATCTTAGTAATTATGTTATTAATTTAGGTACTTCTGATAATGTGATGTCAACCAAGGTGTCTACTACCTTGGGTTTAACGTAGAAAATTAATTTTGGTCATTGTTTCTCAATATAAACCAAAAAAGTATGTCTTATAGGCCAAATCAAGGATGCACAATTTACATTTGCTACATTTCCAATGAAAAAGATCAAAATGACAGTTCTAGTGGCTAATGTTCTAGCCTCATGTGGAGTTTTATTAGGATGTAACTATTGCAAAGATGTTGGGGGAGAAATAAATATGGATTGGTCTAAAGCTAGGATACCTATTAATTGTGTTATGTAAAACCTTCACTTAGGGAAGTAAGCAAAGTATACTATAGCAAAGACTGAAGACCCAAAAGCCCATATTCTTTTTGAAACTTTTAAAATGTGTACATATTTTTTAACTATAGATGAAGATCCAATATATTCAAATGATATTTTAAAAAAATATCAGAAAATAAAAGAGTTTCCCTCTTCAGATTAAGAGATTTTAGATATTGACACTATTAAGGTTGAGAGTTTGAATGATGTTTGGACTTTGGAATCTGATGGTAGTTAGTCTTCAACTAGATCTAGAGCTTAGATAGTTATCATATGCCCAAAAGGAAAAGTCATCCCTTTCTCTTTTAAGTTACAATTTGATAATACTAATAATACCAATGAGTATGAGGCCTTGTTGTTAGGAATGGAAGTTTCATGAAAGAAAGGAATAAAAAATCTTCATGTGTAAGGTGATGCTGAGTTAATCATTTTCCAAGTTAGGAATCTATATCAAACTTAGAATGAAAGACTTCAGCATTATTTCAATCGAGTTTGGGATTTCATAGAAAGTTTTGATGCATTCAATATATCAGTGGTTCCAAGAGAATACAAGATAGAGCTAATTCATTAGCTATTTTAGCTACTCTCTTGATTCCTCAAAAATATTTTCAAGGAAACAAGTATACCACTGAGTTTGTTTTCTAACCCAGTGTTCCTAATAATGTTAATCATTGGTAGGTTTTTAATAATGATGATCAAGTCATCTCATTCTTGGAGAAGGTAGAAAATTTTAGTGAGTTTTATTTTGAAGGAAATGATTCCACTCCTCGAGAATCAATTTCTAAAGTTAATGAGGAAAATGGTGAATAAATCTTGTAGCTAAAAGGGAATAAGATTACCAAATGGTTGGTATCTTTGGAAATTTTTTTGATAAGCATGATCAATTCATCAAATGCCAAAAATCAAAATCTAATTTATCTACAAAAATTAAGCAAGTTAATATAAGAACAGAGACTGACCCCAAAATGATAAATACTAGGAAATGTTACTCATCAGAGGAAAGAGAAAAGTTGGTTACTCTTCTATGCTAGTATATTGATGTATTGGCATATTCATATGCTGATTTAAAATATTTTTGACCTAAGGAAGTGTAACATGATATTCCTCTCAAGCTAGGATCTCAGTCTCACAAGCAAAAATAGTGGTAGTATAATTCCAAAATATTAGGTACCATTCTTAGTAAAATTCAAAATATGTTGAATGCTTGCATGATCTTTCCTATACATCACTCCACATGGATATAAAATATTTTTCATTTGAGGAAAAAGAGTGAAAAGATCTACATTTGTGTTGAATTCTAAAATTTGAATCGATTATCACTTAATGATAATTACCCATTACAAGTAATGGACCAAGTATTATAAAATATCATTAGTTCAGAGATGTTGTCTATGTTAGATGGTTTCTTAAGATACAATCAAGTGGAGGTTCATGATGTAGATCAACATAAGATAGACTTCACTACTCCATGGGGTACTTTTTCATATCATAGAATGCCTTTTGGATTAATCAATGCTGGTGCTACTTTCTAAAGCGATATGGACTTGGATCTTTTAGATATAACTAGTAAGTTTATTTTGTTTTATCTAGATGATTTAACCATTTTCTCAAAAAAACATCAAGATAATTATGACCATTTGTAACAAGTGCTTGAGAGATGTCGTGAGCATGGGATATTCCTTAATCCCAAGAAATCTATTTTTGAGGTTATAGAAGGTAAGCTCCTTGGACACATTGTATCTAATGAAGGGATCAAGATTGATCTTAAATAGGTTAATTCAATTCAAAATCATAATTTTCCATCAAGTAAGAAAGGAGTGCATTCCTTCTTTGGGAAGGTGAATTTCTTGCAGAGATTTGTTCCTAATTTTGCTAAGAAAACACACCACATTGTCGATATGATGAAAGTAAAGTCAATTTTTCATTGGAACATAGATGGAAGAAATGATTTTCATGAAATTAAGGAATCCATTGTACTTGCTCTTGTCCTAGTTTGCCCTGATTAAACCAAGAAATTTATTATTTATAGTTATGCTTCTGAGTATACCTTATTTGCAATCTTGGTACAACTAAATAAAGAAGGGATTGAATCTCCTATAGCATTCATGAGCTACAATTTGAAGGCTAATGAGCTCAAATATTCATCCATGGAAAATACATGCATATATGGTGGTGAAAGCAATGAAGAATTTTAGGTACTACATCCTCAATTCTCATACCATTGCATTAGTACCAGATTCTAGTGTTAAGTCTATTTTGACTCAAGAAGAATTTGGAGGTAAAATAGGTAATTAGATTGCTAAAATCCAAGAATATGATATGGAGATCAAGCCTACAAAAATATTATATGGAAAAGGTTTGTGTCAACTCATGGCAGAGAGCAATTCACAAGAAGCACCTAACAATGAAGAATACATAGAAGATATTCTTGTAGTCTTGATTGTGAGCACAATGAATGAATGAATGAATGGTATTCTGACATTGCTCATTTTATCACATATGGATAATGTCCAAAACATTTATCTCACAAAGAGAAGATGAAAATCAAACTCAAGGGCAAAAATTTTGTCCTTTGGGACAATGATTTGTATAAATGAAACATTGATGGAATCTTTATAAGATATGTAGATAAGGCACACTAAGATAAGTTATTGGAATATTTCCATGATTTAACATGTGGAGGACATTTTTTAGCCCTGGTCATTACTCACAAGATCTTGTGGGCTAGATATTATTAGACAAAACATTTTTAGGATGCATACAATTGGGTATGTAAACGTGAGAAGTGCTAACAGTTTGTGGGGAAACCCAAGTTAACAGCCTTGCCTCTCAAACCTATAGTCATTAAATAAACTTTCCAACAATGGGGTATTGATCTTATTGGTGTAGTGAAGCCATTGTCAAGTGCAAGTCATAGTTATGTTCTCATAGCTATGAATTACTTCACCAAGTGGGTGGAATCAATTCCAACCAAACATGCCACTTAAAAAGGTTGTTTGTAACTTATTCAAAGAGAATATCATCACATGATTTGGTGTGCCAAACAAAATTGTAACTGATAATGATTCTTATTTCATATCCCATGAGATGACTCAATTTTGTTTTGAATATGGGATCATCTTGTCTCATACTTTTGATTAATTCCCTCAAGGAAATGGTCAAGCATAGTCGAGTAATAATAATTTGGTAACTATCATCAAGAAGTTGGTAGAAGGTAATCAAAGGACATGGCATAAAGCATTGTATGATGCATTATGGGCTGATCGTATCACTCCTAAGTGAATGATTGGTATGTCTCATTTTCAACTTTTGTATGTATTGAATGTAGAAATACCAATGGCATTATAATTACCATCTCTCAAATTGGCTAAGTAAATTGAAGATGAAATGTTTGAAATCTCTTTAGACAAGTGTATTATGTACCTCATCAAGATAGAGGAACAAAATACAAAATTAGTGGATCAAATTGTTGAACATCAGAGTCATGTCAAGGAAATTTTTGATAAGAAATATAAATCATGAGAATTCCATGTTGGGGGTCTAGTCCTATTATGGGAAAAAAGAAGAGATCCAAAAGGAATGCATGGAAAATTTTATTCTCTATTGATGACACATTTTCTTCTTAGCATATCTAGATGGAACACCATTACCATTACCCTATAATGGGAAACCTTATAAGCTTTTCACTCAGTGAAGTTCTACATAAGTTTGTACATTTTGTATATATTTATATATTCTTTTTATTTTTTCATCTTGTCTATCACTTGACTCTGTGGCCTAATGGAGAAAGGCACTTAGAGTTTTGGGATTCTCTTTCCTTCAAGAATTTCAAAGAATGATTAAAGGAAATTCCCTAGTTGAATCTTGTTGTTATCCTTAAATTTAGTAGACTCAATTCATGGGATAAAACCTATGAAACTTGTCTATTTCATATCCCATTATCTCTAAGCATGAAAAATGAGGTAAATCTCTACCTCTTTGCATTGGCTTTTCCCAAGAAAGTTGATCTTTTGGGGGAATTTTATTTTTGTGCACTTCAAAGAATTTTCTCTGAATTATGCTTTGTTTCTTTATGTGCAAAGTCAATGAATTTTCTAAATTTTACATATGTTTGGATTGCATTTACAGAGTCAGAGAATTTTTCCAAGATTTCATTTGCAGAGTTCAAGAATTTTTAAGAGATTGCATTTGTAAATTTAGAGAATTTTTTTGAGATTTCATATGTAAATTTAGGAAATTTATCTAACCCTACACCTGGGACCCACCATATCAATGGTAATTAATTATACATTAATTACTCTTTTTATATATATTGAACCCTAGTAATTTCATTTTAACCACTACTTTTTTCTCTCTACCATTTTTAACCTCGTGTGCACTCCAACTCTCACCATTTTTAAGCTCACTTCAAAGAATTTTCTCTGAACTACATATTTCCCAAAAAAATGACAAAAAATACTTTGGATAATTATTTTTTCTTACTTACAACTATTTGATCAATTTCAAACATTTCTCCAAACAAGAAGACAATGAAGTACAAGTATCAGGGTATCTTCCTATTAACTATATTTGATTCAAATGTGAATCAAATTAGAGATATAAAAATTGGTCATGTGGACATGGCTGAATTTTTATAGAGATTGAGAAGAGAACCCATTGCACCTCATATGCAGCTAGTACTTAATAGTGAAATTTATTTAGTTGTTTCCTTTCCAGTATCAACACATGATTCTGAGTTCATCTTGACCATGGCAATGCGCTTTGATAAGGAAATAAAATCAATCAAAGATTTAGAGGGAAAAGTGATCATTCACCTTGATGATGAATATTTTGATAATATTTTTCACCTTTCCAAGATTGAGGAATATTTTGATTTAACTATGGATTCAACTCAAGAATATTATGACAAAGATCTTGAGAAGTGTAAAAAACATATCAATACCAAATGGCTCAAGACTCCTCGACCCACCATTGCAAGATGGCCTAAGTACTTGTATTAGAGTAAATTTTTGGAGGAGTTAAGGGATTTGATTACTCTTCTTATCAAAGTGAAATGTTTGTTTATTTTAAACATTTTTGAAGAATGGATGTATCAATACATTTTGGTTAATAAAATAAAAAAGGAAACAATCTTTTGGGGTAAATAGATTAGTGATGCTATTTGTCATCAACTCCCCGAGGTAGCTTCTTCAGTTAAGTTTTATATGACTTCATAGCTAGTGTATGCTACAACAAATATGAAGTCTTTCTTGGGTCTAAATTTTATTGGTGAAAGCAAAAATGTTTCTATATATGAGCATTATCCACAAATAACTCTAAAAGAAAGAATAAATCCTTAAAAGAGAGTTAATGATTTCTTCTTCTATACATTCATCTACACTCTTGACAAAGAACTTGAAAAGAAGAGAGTTTTTGATCAAGCATGGGCATAGGTTAATAGGGTTGGAATTATTTTCTTACAATTCCCAACTTTTACATACATCAAGGTAGGAATATTTGATGAATAGCCTTATATGCTACCCATATACCCAAGCGATAAACTAATACTAATGAAAATGTGCAGACAAGTGATGAATGTGTTTAAAAAACAATCAGATACTAATAAGAGAGGTTTCAACAAATTTCCAATTAGTATTGGTTGGTAAACACTTTCCACTACTCCAAAGGCTAAGACTATAGAAACTAAGATGCAGTGGATTACACTTAAAAAATTAAAAAGTAGAGAAAACTTTGATTATATAATGATGAAGGAGAGGCTCAAGCGTAATATCACTCATGTACATAGAATTGAAGATATTTGGGTAGAATGCAAAACTGATGAAGATATAAAGAAACATGATTATAGTCACCTTACTATTGATCAAATTGTCAATTTGGAGTTGGTAAATATTATTTGGAATTTGATAGATGATGGTAATGTATTGGATCCATCATATGAGGAGAATAAAATGGCTCAAACTCCTCTCCCTTCTATCCAATGGTTAGTTCAAGAATCCATTTCCATTAGAGACAGATTTCAACCTATTCTTGCAAGAACTAATGCCTAGTTTGAATCCAAATGAATTAATTTGAAACATTTTAAGATTGGTTCTAAGGAAGAGTATGATGAAGAAAATGATAAGAAATGAGAGGATCTAAGGACCAAAATAAAAGGGGAGCCCTCCACATCCAAATAAAATCCAAAATTTGTGTTTGTTAGTAAAGGAAAGAAGAAAGGCAAAGAAAAAAGTGTCAAAGAAATTCCTCAAGTGGATAAAAAATAAGTCCCAATAATAAGTGAGGCATAACCTCAATAAACAACATCACAAGTGTCTAAGCTAGTGCTTGAACAACCATACAAGTAGAGACTATTCAATCAGAGGTTCCTTTGGCTAAAACTTCTCAAGCCATAATTTCATAGGTAACATTTTCCATAGTTCCTCCCATGAGTACCACTATACAAATTGATCATCTTCCATCTCAATTTGTTCTTTCACCCCCATCTTCACCTCCTAGTGCCACATTTTTTTCAATTTCCTTCATAAGGTACACTATACCAATTTTTTGATTCATTGTCAAATCTACCTAGTCCTTCAAAGTCATTGGGATCCTTGACTAGTTTATATTTCACCTAATAAGAGATAGACAAATTTATGTTTATACCTTCCTCAAAGATGAAAACTCATGTTCCTACCACTCCAGTGTCCAAAATATCTATAAAAACTAAAGTGGTAGTTACTCTAACCCAAAATTCACCTATTATTACTACAATCCCATTAGTGTTAACCCCATTACAAGATACCTTTGTCACGTTGCCTTCTACTCTACTTACTTCACAATCTATTGTGTCTCAGTAGGTTTCCCAAGATTTATCACCCTATATCCAAGGAGACCCATCTCCTCTTCCTCCTTGCCTGGCATCACAAGCACCTAAGAAGAAGAAGTGAGTAGTGGCTCCATACTATTTTGATTTTGGTCAGCTTGTGTCAATAAAGCCTAAAATAGAAAAGAAATCCAAAACTACATCAAGGGTAATTTTTTAATCTAGACATAATTATGTTGAAGTTGAAATACCTCCCAAAGATAGAAACATTAAATATATACAAGCATCTGAATATGCAGTGGGATAAATAGATCTCAAGAAATGAACTCATGAAGGTGCAAAGGAAGATTCACAAGCAGGAATGGCTTCCTTGATTGAGAGATATGATAAGGAAAAAAAGGTCAAAGATAAACTAAAAGTATAAGTGGAACAACTAACTTTTGCTTTACTAATAATCACCCATCCTTCTAAAACCCTTGATCCTATTGTGCATTAAAATATTTAAAGAGCTATTCAACTTGTAGAAAAAATTGGATCTCAGGGTCATGTAGTCAATTCTTGGGTTGAGAGATTAACAACAAAAGGTACACAAATGTTGCATTATACCATTGGATTTTTGAATAACTTGAGTGAAATGAAAATAGAAATTTAGCAAACAATTAAATCACTCACTCAAGATTTGGAGTTACTAAAAATTATATTGATACATGGACTGAACTTCACAAATTAAAACTGGAGCTTTTGGTTGAGCATAAGGTTATTCTAAATAGGAAAATGTTCATTGAATACAAGGAAAATATGAAGAATAAAAGAGAAGTTCTCAAGAATCTAGTTAAATATCTCAAAGGAGCTAAAGATATGTGTGATAATAAGATGTTAGATCTTGATGAGAAAATTGGAAAACTCCCCTATCAAGTTAAAAGTGATTCTCACGAAATTATCCCTTTGGAGACTATTATTCAAAATTTACATCTTTGCTCCAAAAAAATATTGAAATAGGTACTTTCATGTTGGACTCCTTCAACAAATTAATTGAATTTTAGGTAATATTTGATAAACTACAAAGAATCATGAATAAGAGCAAGGATTTACCAATTAACTTGGAAGATTCTATCACAAAGGTACTTACCATCTTCAAGAGTACATTTGGCCCAGATAATGATGAAGTCCAAGCTATCTTGAAGAGATATGAGGAATTTTTAGAGAAGAATAAAAAGGAATAAATTCCTATGTCTAAGGATAGTTAGTCTACTTTTGTAATTTTTCATATTTAGTTTCATTCAATGTAAATTACATGTAGCAGAAGTACACAATCCTAAGTCAAATAGGACTTTGTCAATGAATAAGTCAATGTATTTATGTTTTTTCTAGTTTTGTTCATAGCTCCTCTATATAAATAGGAGGATTTTATTTGTATAAATAATCACCTATTGCTATAAAAGGGAAATTTTTTTGAATTGAGAAATAATTGTGAAACATTGTGTTCATATTGTAAATCTTAAATTTCATTCAATATAATAAAATCAAGTGATATTTCAATCTTTGTGTTGAGATAAACTTGTGGTGTGTTGGAGATGTTCTTATGTCTTTTCCATTACATGCTCTTATGAGTTGATTGAATTTTGGTATGAAATTTCTATAAGATAGAAGGTGTCAGAAGGTTGATTTTGGAGTCTTTGAGATACTTATTAGTTTTTGGATTTGTGGTCATCATTGAAGGTGAATTACTTAGGAGACTTTGCACTACCAGTTATTTTTCTTTGATAATTTTAATCTTTGGTGGAAATAAGGTGAAGACTTTGGGTTACACTTTATTATATCTTTTAAGTTTACTCTATTGCTATTATTATTTTTAATCTTTTGGCTAACAAATATGAATACCAGTTATATTTGGTTCATCAAGTGATCTCAAATTTTATAAGTATATCAAATAGAATGGAAGGAAGTTTGTGATTGAACATCAATTTAAAAAAAAAGAGAATTGGATGATATGATAACACCCACAATGATAAAATTATTATAAATAAGTGTTAATAATTAATTGTTGTGTTAGTTAATAATAAAAGGGAGCCTCTCCTTATCTTGAGGAGAGATATTATCTCATCACAATATGGTGGAAATAACCATTTTGATACCATTATGTTGTTAAAAAAATATTCACCCATTAGTATGTAAACTCTAATCTATGTAGATGAATACTCATTAAATATCCACCCTCATATCCATCTTTGTCTCTCCTTCATGTAACACTCCCCATGATAATAGAGTATGTATGCAATTACCTAGAGGACATGATCTATCTAGCCATGTAGGTTGCATAGTGGGGAATCTATGAAAACTACTCTAGAACAATCTCCTCATAATATCTCAACTCCACTACTACCTCCCTATATTGATCCATACTCACTATCCTTTTTGGCCTCATGCTAGGTCCCACCATATCCCCAATCACCTACACCAAGGATTCCCTCTCATCCTCCCTCCTCTTTTAAGTCTCTAGCTCTACCCTATACCTATCACAATCCTCTACCACCATGTCATGAATTAAATATAAATAATCAAACCCTACCTATATAGTACCCAATTGAGTCTACACTGTATCTTACTCCATTTATGCTATAGTCAACACCCCCTATGCTATAGTCATCTATACATCTAAATATGCACACCACTCCTATAGTATATCTCTCTCTATAATCAAATTAATGACATATATCTCCTCCTCCTCTATCTCCTCCACATCTCCCCCTTCCCTAACGACCTCATCCCCTATCTCCTCCCCTATCTCTAAAAATTAGACTCCTCATCCACCTCCTCCATCTCCTCATCATCTCCTCCTTAGCATGGCCAAACCACCCTATCTTGTCATGCTACCCACTACTCCACCCACCAAGTTGTATATGCAAGAATGTACCCCATATCCTTTATGTGCTCCCATGATGGTATTTATTCCTCATCTACTAAGATGTCTCTCATCACTGCTCTTGGTATCTCCCACTCTATCTCATCATGCTTGTATACATATGGGTCCATGGAATGTCCTACACTAAACCAAATTGTTACCACACTTAGGCAAAATTAAGATACTCTCACTAATCTCTCCTACTCTTAATAACCCACCACTCCCTCCATATCCTTGTTAGCTTCACCTTTATCCCAGGCCGCTGAAGAAATCACAAATATGTCCTCCAGATAATATCTATATCCGTTAGCCCATCTAGAACACCCTTATATTAATTCAAATCTATGTCAATGCCATCTATGAAGTTGTATTCTAGATCAACCTTCTATCATAAGAAGACCACATTTTATTCAATCTCATACCGTCATATCCATAGGGTATCTATGGGATGAACTATCTAAATGTGTTCATAATCCCAACACTATAATATAACTATAACATCTATACCATAGCATATTTGGGTCCTCCAGTCCTTGAGCTCACTATATATCTATGTTAGTAAAGTGAATGTCCATGCAAAAATGATATAATGCTTCAACATGTCTATAACCACTCCAATTAATCTCTATGGAAATCTCCCTCCCTCTAAGTCTGAGAGTGCATAACATGAGATATATAACATCAACATGCCTCTCCTTACTATGTTAGCACTATAAATCATCTTGAAAGGGAAACCACTAGAAACAAACTTGGTCCCCTTAGTGTCAATGCCATAGAGGCACCTTAAATCCACATCTTTACCCTGCTCATCCACTAGTACTATGGGTGATCCCTATACCAAAGGTCATAATATCAAATAAATATCCTCTTCAGTGATGACCATCTTATCAGTCAATAACTAGAATGTCCTTGTAGTGACATCCAATCACTCTATCTATACCATTAACAATCCTATGTCTTAGTGAACTGATTGGTAATGATGCACACCTACCAATCCAATGACCTCTAGATGGGCCTAGTCATCATCAATCAGCCACACACATAATCTCTCCAATAATGGCAACACTTGATCCCACATTCATAATATCCCCCATGCATATCACTAATAACTTCTATAATCCTAAACATCTCCTAAAACCTATAACATGGCCTAGAAACCTAGCTAATTTCTTACATCCTTCCTATTTCATATGAATCAACATCGATTCCTTATAAATTGGCACCATTTTCTTGAATTGATGCCATTTTTATGGAATGACATCAATTCCCTATGAATCATCATTGATTCACTAGGGAATTAGTATCGATTTTTTAGTGTTATTCCATCATAATATACCTTCTCCCTAGATCATAAAAATCATAAATATCTTTAAAAATAAAAAAAAGAAAATAAGTGACTTGCCTCATCTTGAGAGCATCATCATCATCATGAACCACTATTGCTAGCCACCATCTTGCCTCATAACACTCTTTTAATTTGAAATATCAAGCATTATTTTGGGTATCTTAGATTATAAATGATCCCTTTTCTTTGTCGTAATTACTTATATACCCAACTTTAGATCAACACTGATCCATTTTGGATTGGTGTTATTTAGCTAGATCCTCATCAATTGATTTTGGATTGACATTAATTGGTCACTTGTTTCACTACTTATATTCCCACATACATCTAGCCTTGTTCTAATCCGTTCTTGGTTCCTTGCCACATTTACCCTATTAATTGACCTATACCATTTTAAGTTTATGGATTTGATCCTCTGATGGTCCGTTAACCTACATAAGGCATGTACTCTTTTGGATATCTCCCCATAACAGGTCCTAAAAGTACATTCTCCCTTGAGAATAATTGTTTATACGTATTGCACACACTATTTAGCATAATATATGTTTTGATCAGGTAACCTTACCATTTATTCTCTTATTAAGCCTTTATTAATCCTATATGTTCATAGTTGTGGCATCTAGTTATAGGATTTTCCTTGGGGCATCTCTTCCTATATTATCTTCCATCCTACTAGTGTAAAACATATGATTTATGCTAAGCATCCATATTTATTAGAGCCTATCTATTATTTATCCATCTTATCCATTTTTCAAACCCATCTCTCTCTCCTTATCTTATATTGCTTCTTGTTTTGAGGGGGGATACCTCCTCACATAAACTTGGGGTAGTGAATTGTTCATAGTTTTTGTTTCATGACATGTATTCAATACCTCTCCATAAAAAGAGGAAAATTTAGACACTATAATTTAATACCCCTAGGGACAATTAATTAAGTGTTGTAGGTCTTATTTATTTAAATCTCCTAAATTGACCCTATAATAAAGTTTAGATTATTTACCATTTACTATCCTAGTAAATAGCCTTTTCTTTTACCCCTTTACCATTCCCAAACTCCTAAAACCAATTATAACCTAGGAATATACTTGTATAACCAATTTACCCCCTTATGGACTCATTAAAAATAACGCCATCTATCCCTAAGCTATTCTTATTCATTGTTAAAATAAAGGCTCCATTTTGGGTGAATCGGCACTGATTCTCTAGATCGGTGTTGATCCATAAATATAAATCTTGCCTTTGGATTCTAGACTAGAAAATTGAGAGGCTCAAAATGTTGTTTGAATTCTTGGAGACTTTGATGGCATTCATACTATAACTCTACTATATTTTTCATTACATTCAACCACATCCTCTGTGTAACCAAATCTACTACTTATGCCTATGAAAGAAGCCCATTCTACTCACAAACTTATCAAAGGTAAGTACTATATTTTATTTTTTTCATTATCTCTCAATCATTATTCATTTATATATCCATTTAATCATTAAATTGTTATTAGTATCATTTTTTATGTATTTATCCATTCTTATTAGCAAATATACCTCATTTCAAACTCTACTTTATTAAACACATCCATAGAAAATTAATGTTGATTCATTCTAAATCAAAACCAATGCTACTAATTAGCACTGATCTTATCAATATTAGCATCAATCTAATGTGTTTAATACACAACACTAAATATTATAATAATCTTATATTTTGAATCCCTCTACTGTTTGTTATTGTTTAAACAAGGCCTTCTCCTTATAGATGACCCTACCCAATTTAGTTCATTACATGACTAGCATCATTTATCTCCCTATTATCCTTCACCCTTTATTTGCATATCAAAGTGATATAACCTTTAAGCTATCCCTTTATACCATTGTCTATGCACCCTCTCATGAACCCTATGAAGAATCATTAGCTATAATTCAAGATGTAGATTTTGCCTCTACTTATTGGGAATAATATTTTATTTACATTTCTAAATTAATTGAAGAAGAAAATCTGAAATAGCATTATTATTGCATCATTTATCTATTATATTCTATTATGTTTATTATTCACTTAATTACATAGATAGTGGACTGACATCTATCTAAGGAAGTATGCCACTTCCTGTAGCTGATCTTTGATCAAGAAGTCCACCCATCTCTTTTGTTAATATATTTTTGTTAAGTATTCACATGTGTACAGGTTAATCTTCCCAACTAAAAAGGAGTTCTCACTATCACTATATTTAAGTGGTGTACAATGTCTCCCATTCCCCAATTATCCACATAAACCCTATTATTTTGATTTTTTCATAAGTCATATTTCAATTTAAAGAAAATGAAAAACTACTTAAACAATCCAACTAACCCCTATGTGTTCCCACCTTTCCAATCTAATCTTATGCTGATAGTAAATGAATTTATCAATATGGGGGACCTATGATAAGTAATTTAAAGAGTCTCTCAATCTTAAAATATGAATGGTTATTATTCCATGTTCCCTACCAGATCCTCTCAAATTTAAGGGGGAATAATATTGTAATGCACATGTCAAGGCTTAAAATATAGGTGTTAGAGAGCTCATACCCTGGGATGGGTTTGTTTTCAATATTTTTTCATAAAACACTATAAGGGATAGCTCTTGATTTGTCTTAATGCCTCTTTAATGGGTCCATTCACTATTTTAGGTAATTAATGGGTGAGTTTGTTAACTCCTTCAACATGAAAATATTCTAAAGACTGGCATTCAAGAATTCATTAATATCAAACAATATCACAATGAATAAAATACCCATTTCATCACAAGATGGTGACAAGTTCTATATTTGTCTACTAGTGTGCCTCACATAGATCAATAGGAACTATGTGACCTCTTTCTCCACTCTCTTAATAAGGAGATAAGGGATGATATCCAACAATTCTCTTATCGATCTTATGAATACTCTCTCAAGACTTCCTTATGGATTGACCAAACAACCATTGATAGTGGTCGATGAACTTATGAGACCAACATACACAGTATCACCCAAAACCAAAATAATGTGGGATTTATAAATGTAATTCCAAAAAATACCAATAACCAAGGTTCAAATATCCTTAATTGAAACATGAACACCACCATTGATGGAACCATTGAATAGAGTAAAAAGACAAACCCAATAAATAATAATAAATATCAATCAGTGGAAAATAATAATGCTAATAATAACATAGGTGCTAAGATTCAAAATGTACCACCTTCCATTCATGTGTTTTAATTTAAATAACTACTACCATGTAACATACAATACCAAAAATAAAATCAAATTTAGTATCAACATGTTGAGTAATTCTCTCATTCTTAGAACGAAACCTATTACCAGAGAAATTAACAGTAAGGGTTTGGTCAATAGGATAAAACTTGAGGCCTACGAAATATGATCCTAATATTTATTATATCTTCCACTAGGTTTTCTATCATGATACTCAAAACTATAGATAATACAATGAATATCTCCAAAGGCCCTCTAAGGATTAGAGGCAAAAATTTGTAGACATGATCCTAGGGAATGCTAGTAGAAACCTCCAATCCCTTCAAAATGACACTTTCACCCTTTAGAATTAGAATCACTAGATCTACTGAAACCCCTTTCCTAAAAACTAAGTGCATGTTACCCAGAACCAATGCAAGGTGACCCAAATAATAACTTGATTCAACATAATATATCCATGATGGCATGCACCCATGATTTTGAAGCTTTCACCTTTACAAATGTTAATACTAATGTTACTCCTTAATTGGGAGTATAAGGCAAAACCATAATGATAGGATTTGTGGATTTATAATTTGAAGAGGAGGTTAATACTATCACTTGCATATGAGAATACAAACCTATGGCTCTTTATCCTTTAAACATTTTTGAAATTGAGTCTTATCATTAAGCCATGGGAAAATAAGATTTGATCTTTTGATCTGACCAAGACATTCTCCCACATTTTAATTATTAATTTACTCAAAAATTACCCTACTCATCAATCTTCCTTTATTGATGCCCTAGGATTGGGGCATCTATCCAATGTTACTCCTCTACCATAGGCTTAGATTAACCAAAATTATCTAGATATGTTTCAACTTAGTTAGGGATCTCAAGACGTTGATTATTTATTTGATTTGTGTAGTCTTTTTTTAGGACTTTGAGATGGCAAGGAGGGGGACCCATACTTATTTCTATAGGTTTGAATTTACAATAATTATTTAAAGAGATACATGGTTGATGATGGAGTGGATGTAAATATTATCACCTTTTCTTTCATGAAAAAGCTTTGTTGTGGGGAAACGAACTATTTCATGACTCGTAACACCCTACGAGGCTATGATAACATCAAATATATGTCCATAGGAAATTTTATGCTCCTAGTCCTAAGAAGGTGTTAACCGAGTTCTATGTCATAGACAAAGATACCAACTATAACATGATGTTGGGGAGACCTTGGATACATAATATGAAGGTTAACTCTTCAATTATATTCTAAAAAATTGTATTCCTACAACTAGGGAAGGATTTCATAGCCCAGTAGGGTCTAAACCTTTAGACTTGATACAAGAAAACATGCATAAATAACCCAAGATGCACATACATTAACATCTACCTACTAATAGGGTCACTAAACTCTTATAGTTGATAGATGTTACTATATTTGTGAAGCCCAAAGTGGTTATCATAAATAAGGGGGCTAAAATCCATCAACATTTGTTAAAATATAAGCTAGAAGAGAAAGACATAGTGGTAGATGAAAAGGTCACTAGTTTGGATCTAGTTACTAGTCTAGTAGATTCTATCATGTTTATGATTGAATTCATCAATCTCTTAAAAAATTGTATGCCACTCATCCTCCCATTGAGTCCTAGAAAAAGGGATCCCAATATGGGTTATCTATTCTACCAAATATTTTAATGATAGATATGTTATATAATTAAGAGGTTTCTCCACTAACAACCTTTCTTATAACTAACATCATAATTATGCAACACTCAAATACATAATAGAAATTTATAATTGACATAATACTCTTGTTACTTCCAAACCTATTTAAAGAATGATCTTAGATTATACTATGATAGGGCCATATTGGTTTTCCATATTTATTGATCCATTGGGTTTCGTTCTTCCTGAGATGTCAGTCATTATAATTCAACCCCCACCTAGTTGTAATTCACATCATATTCTAAGTTCCCCAACATGCAGTCAGACCATTCCTTCTTTCTTAGCCATCCTAATACTTAAGGACAATATTTTTACCTTAGCGAAAGGTACCATAGATATTAACATTGGATCTCATGATTATCCACATATTCCTAAAGAGATGCCCCCTCTCTCCTTGGAAAATAGGGTGACCCCAGGGAGCAACTCACCAATTTATTATTATCTTTACCACACATAAGCATGGGGAAAATGGAATTACCCATGTCTTACCAATAGTATTATAAGATGTAAAGTTATGCTCCTAAAATTTTTTCCCTAAAAAAATATCACAACTATGTTGGCATACTTCCCATACTAAATAGTCATTATAACTATGTTGACATACTTATGACACTAAAGAGAAGGCCTAGTAAGCAACCTTTTAACTTCTTAGAAATGATTAACTACATCAATTCAGATATTAGAATTAATTTTTTTGAATTCCCATAAGTGTATACTTTCCTTAAATTAGATCAATAGAGTAAGCCTTTTGAATATTCACACTCTTAGTCACCTCACAATGTGCAAGGACATGTCAAAGTGAAATAAAATAAAATATAAAAACAATATTTGAGTCCCAAAAAAGGATAGACACCTTAAGAAAATAAATCATTTTATTTGAGAAAAAAACATCCTTTCTACAAAATTTCTTAAAAAGATAACATTTAAAATCAATTAGATCAACAATATGTCACAAATAATGAAGTTTTCATCATTATTCAGCTTGAATACTCAGATTCTACATACATGACTTCAAGAAGTAATCATCAAAATATGTCAAACTTGAAAACTTTAGATAGTCTATTATAAATGATAATCTAAAACTAGATATACCTACTTTTCCTAAGCAATATACTCAATCGTCAAAGAAAGTACCATTGGTCTATTTGTAAAAGTCATGTTATCTTAGAGAAATTACATAGAAGAGAGAGATAAATGATTAAATTTAAAATGCAATAGTCTTTAATACCTATGTTGTTATTTCCTTGAAATGAATCCCTGATCTCTTTTTATACTTCTGAGTTGTTTGAAAAATAAGTTGTAACTAACTCTATATAGTTACTTGTTAACTGAAAATAAATGACTTTTAAAATTTAATTAATATTAACAGTTATAAGTTAAGATTTATCTAGGACTTTAAAGAGTCTTAAGAGATCAATAATTTGAAAATAGATTAGGTATTTCCTAATGGGTGGGGAATTTTTAATCAATTAATAATAATAAGAATAGCATTATTTCAATAAAGAATAGATAATTCAAAGTTAAATGAAATTCTTATCTATATTAATTCCATTATGCATATAATCTAAAATAGTTAAGCATATATATATATATATATATATATATATATATATATATATATATATATATATGTTTACACTCCAAAATATAATTATTATAGTATCAATATCTAAAACATATTAAGTCTCATCAACTTAAAGTTCAACCTTGAAATAAAATGTATCTTTTTAATAATCAAGAGTCATTATAATTAGATAGAACCTCTATCACTCATTCTCTTTTTTCATTAAAACATTCATTATACTCCATCTAAAATGTAGGAAATTAAGCCAATTTTGTACCTGAATCACTCTAAACATCATCTATCTTCAAATTGATTAGCTTCATTACTCTAATTTATATTAGACTATCAGATTCATCTTGACTATTATACATGTTTCTTGGAAGTGGATGGATGGATGACAACAAGAGGTTTTTCCAAATTGATATTTCTACACCCTAAAATAGGTATATTTTGAGGTGGTTTAGGCTCAATAAAATAGGATGGTAATGAAATATTTACAAAATTCTTTGGATGGACTAGCTCATTGGCTTGTTGTGGTGGTTCATTAACAACATTAACCTTTTCTTGACTACGTGACTGAATAGGCAGATGATGAGGATTAGTTTACATTTGATAGGAATAACTATTTTGAGAATGGGATTTATCTTTAAATCTGTGAACATGAAAAATTTAATTTCCCCTATGATTAGTAAGATTCAATAGCAAACTACCCAACACATTCTATAACATTGGGTTAATGGAATGAAAATGAATAGACATTTAGGATCCCTTAATTGCATGTCTAGGGCCAAATCATCCATCCCTAAAACCTCCTCTAACAAATTTCCTATTAGGTGCATTTTGATTCATACTACCAGAGTTGTGATTCCTTTCACAAATAATTTTATCATTATTATTATTTGAATTTGGTTGATCCCAAATTCAAATTATAAATATAATTTAAACATATATTCAAAATTTGATCATCATTATTGACTAAACTCATATATATATATATATATATATATATATATATATATATATATATATATATATATATATATATATATATATATCAATTATAGAAATAAAAAATGTGCTTCTATATTTTCATCTTTCAACCATTTAAAAAAAATCCAACTATCAACAAAATGAATAAATTAAGGATTCAATTGTCTAAAACTAAACTCATTTATATGATTTCAAATTTTGACTGTATCATGTACCAATATAATGATGAAAACTGAAACTCATTACGATTACATAAAATTATATTATTCATATTTTTATTCCACATATTTTACCATACCCTATAGGATCTTATTCTCACTGTACAAATGTAGTTTCCATATATATATGTATGTATGTATGTATGTATTTAAAATTCACAAACTACAAACTGTATGTATTTTCATAAACTAAAAGAGTAATTTCAACAGAAATTTTGTTTACAATATTTAATCTTTGAAATGATGTTTTAAATAATAAATTTACAACAAATTTGAAAAAAAATGACTATTTTTTATTACTCTTCCATTTATGACTTTGAAAATAGAACCTAGAAAATGTATTTTGGAGAATCATATATTTTGCATTTCTTTAGATTTTGTATGTCAAAAATATTTAGCAAAATAACTTCTTAACACTATACCCAAAATCATGAGAAAACCACTCTTGAATCATCATATTTCAAACCATTTTCAACTCATTTTTATATTAAAACCAAGCATCTATGTAACCATAACTCATAATCAAAACCGATATGACCAGAATCACCACTATAACAAACTAATTTCAAATATAACCCAAAGCTAGAATATCACATTTTCAAATATAATTTCCATTAACACCAAACTTAACCCCAAAATAAGAATCAATAGATTTATATCAATAATAAAATAGACTTTTATCATCAAAATCTCATACCACAAAAAATGATATGATAAAACTAGAAAATAATTGATTTTCTAAGAAAAGAGATACTCTAATAACTTTTCAATTGACCTTATTCCAAAACTCATACATGCAAAAGTCTTTAAAATAAATATTTTATCTTTAAATAACATATCAAAAATAATATCATGAAAACTCAAAACCATAGTTTATTCCATGCAAATCAGTCATAGTGATGAACCATAACTATCTCCTTCATAAATATTTGCTTTCAATAATGACGTACCTATTAACACTGTGTTTCCAACTTCTAAAATTTATCCCCATATAGTATAACTTCCATTTTGAGCTTTACAAAATGACTAATAAAATGAAAATAATGATATTTATATACCATAACTCACTCTTTAACTACCTAGACTTATGTGCCTTCATATCATTGGTTTCTCAGTTTCAGGTATACTATTAACCGACTACTAACTTATTTATCAAGGCTTTAAAACTTAATCATGACCAAATAATTTATTAAAACATCCACTAAATTATTTAAATCAAGTCATGTACCATCTACATTAAAAACTATAAATAGCCTTTGATTTTATCTAAATCTTAAAATATACAATGCACTTAGCATTAAACCAACTTGCTAATTAGACTATCAACTTATCATTTAAACTGCTAGCTTGTCAACTTTCTATTGAACATTTAATAAAATGAGCCTCTAGTTACCAATATTAAACATAGTTTAATTCCCAATTGACATTCGAAATAAAATAATAACCCATGACCATTTTGAAGTCTTTGTTAGGTCTACCACCTCTAATTAAATATTTACCATAGGATAATGTTTAGATTAGAAACTTAGAACCACTTAGGATAACTAATAATCCTTATGAACATAATAGCTTAGGTTTAAATATTAAACCAAATCCTATTTTGACACATCATTCATTCTTGAAAATTGAATTTTAAATGATCTTTAACTGAAAACCATTTATAACACATCCATATGATGCCTTTCAATTCTAATTTAACATTTATCATTTTCAAACTAAAAATACTATAATAATTACTTCAATGTACTATAATAAAATTTATCCATCAAAATATCATGATTAAAAATAGACATTTGATTAGGGTTTTGTGCATAGTTGCTTGAGAAATGATTTACCTAGATGACACTCTCAAGTTTTTTTTTTCTTACAATAGGTAATTTGATTGCTACTGAATTTCATAATCAAAACTGACTAGCAAGGTCACTGGTGTTATGCCTATGTTTTATACCCCTTCATTTTCTCGAAATTTATACTCCTATTTTCCATAGTGATGACCTAGTCATAAAATCTAAAACTATATTCAGAAACCTAAGTCAATTAGTAGTATTATGAATAGACATATTTTCTATTGAATAATTTGATAATGATTCATTTTTGAATTCATATTTATATTATAGTGCTTTCAAAGAGCATTAATGGTTAAATGAATAAAATTATAATAATAATAATAATAATAATAATAATAATAATAATAATAATTTTATTCATTTAGCCATTAATGCTCTTTGAAAGCACTATAATATAAATATGAATTCATAAATGAATCATTATCAAATTATTCAATAGAAAATATGTCTATTCATAATACTACTAATTGACTTAGGTTTTTGAATATAGTTTTAGATTTTATGACTAGGTCATCACTATGGAAAATAGGAGTATAAATTTCAAGAAAATGAAGGGGTATAAAACATAGGCATAACACTAGTGACCTTGCTAGTCAGTTTTGATTATGAAATTTAGTAGCAATCAAATTACCTATTGTAAGAAAAAAAAACTTGAGAGTGTCATCCAGGTAAATCATTTCTCAAGCAACTATGCACAAAACCCTTTTATAATGTTTTTCAATAAGGAATAAAATGTTCAGTTGACATGGCATGAAGAAAGGGAATAATAAAACAAATAAGTTTAGGTTAGATACATGAATAAATACAAAAACTTCTAATATAATGTATGAAAATAAAGTATTACTTTTACAACTAGTTATAATTCAGTAAATATTTTTCATGTATAAAGAAAATTGAACTTATAAAAAATAATATCTCAAAATAATTGATACTTACAATTGTATTGCATCAAATTTGTATTCTTCTTCCATAACATAAAGACTTAATCCACTTGAGATATTTGTTGATCTTTTACAAGTAAAAGAAAACAATAACAAGAAGCAAACAACAAACAAACACAAAGATATAACATAAAAGAAAAGAAAAAATAAAACCAAAAAGAAAGCAATAAATCTAAATGAAAACTAATTATGAAACAATTTTAAATGATGGTCATTAATTGAATAATGTAACTAGTTCTCATCAAGATCTTTCGAATGAAAAACACTATTTTCAAGAATAATTGCAATACAATAAGGACCAAGCCATAATAAATCAAATTTATGATGTTTACCAGGATCTTCATGATCTTTATTTTAGTATAAAACTAAATCACCAACTTTGAATTTATTATTATAAATTTTTTTATCGAAAAACTTATTTAGTTTTTGTTTATCACTTTCTAACTTTTATAATGTTGTTTCTTTTGATTCCTTAAGAGCTATTAAATCATGTAATCTTTGCTCAATCAAATTAGTATCTTCAAAAACATATTGTAAAGTAGCTCTTACTAAAGAAATCTAAAGTTCTATTGATAAAGTGGCGTCAAATCCATATGCCAACATGAAAGGTGAATAACTAGTTACCACCTTAATAATAGTTCTATCAGCCCATAAGGCTTTAAAAATTTTAAGATATCAATTTTGTTTAATTTCACAAACTAATTTTTTCATGATTGAAATCAAATTTTTATTTGTTGACTTAGCTTGACCATTATCTTGTGGGTAATATTTAGATGAATGATTAGATATAATAGAATATTTTCATAAAAAATTTAGAAATATATTTGAAATAAACTAAGGGCATTATCATATATGATTTCATTAAAAACTTTAAATCTGGAGAAAATCTAATTTTCTAGAAATGAAATTGCTTCATTTATTACAAAACTTTTAAGGGCTTTAGGGACATTTAGTTATATAATATATTATTGTTAATATATATGTATGACCAGATGATGAAGGAGAGTGTATATCTGAAATAAAATCAATAACCTATTTCATGACTAGTTTTTCAAGTATCACAAGATTTAAAGGCATTGAAGGTAACTTATCTCTACCAAAAAATAATTGACATGGTATACAAGAATGGACTAACTTATAAACATCTTGAAATAATGTCAGCCAATAAAGAACCTGCTCATAAAATATTACAACCAGTGGTTTTTGTAATATAATGTCCACTATAATTTACTTCATGATAACCTCTAAGAACCTTTTGGGTTTGGTCATGTGCAAGACACCTTAACAAACACCATCTTTATTTTGATAAAACAATAAATTTTTTAATATACAAAAATTTAAAGCCCTTAAATGTAAAGAACATCTCTATTTCTTATCCAAATTATCAAGATAAGCTTTATTTTGAAAATATAAGACTAAGTCATTATAACCATCATCTTTGAAAAACATACAATCCTATTCATTTATTTTAAGACCAAATTACAATTTTTTAAAGAAGTGAGATATTTTCATAATCTTTAAATGAGGCTTAGCATTCAAATTATCATCAACTAACAAGACCAAACCATTAATACTTGAAGAAGCATTTTTTTAGTTAGTTTTTTACTAAATCATTATGTTTAATTATCTTTGAAGTTTTGAATTTAAGATCAAACTCTTAAATTCATAATATCCATTTTGAAAGTCTTCCTTGAATGGTTGGTTGTTTCAAAAGATAAGATAAAATAGGTACATTAGATCGTATTATAACTTTGTTTCCCATCAATAAATAATGAAATTTGATTAAAGAGGAAACGAATGAGAAAATAAATTTCTCAATAAGAGGGTTTCTAGTTTCAACATCTTTTGAAACTTGACTCATATAACCAATTGGGCTTTCATCATTATTTTTAAATTATTACATAATAACATATCTAATTGATTTTTTAGTAACATTAACATAAAGAATGAATGATTTCTTTAAATTTGGTTTAGTGAGTATTAGATCACTTACAATGGCATATTTAATGTTATTAAATATTAAATCAGCACCTTCATCTTAGGTATAATATTTATCTTTCTTAATTAATAATTGTAGATAATTAGACCTATCATCAAAATCTGATATGAATTTCTTAACAAAATTTATTTTACCCAAAAAAGATCATAAATTAGATTGATCTTTAGGAGGAGGTAACTCTTTAATGGCTTTATTACATTTAGGATCTATGGAAATGCTATATTTAAAAATGATGTCTTACTAATTTACCTTTAATAACACCAAAAATTAATTGGGTTTGAATAAATATTGTACTCTCTACATCTTTTGAAAATTTTACAAATATGATCTAAATTCTTTTTACATCTTTTTGAATGAATGGTGAGATCATCAAGATATACTTCAAATAAAATGTCAATTAATTCATCAAATTCAACATGCATAGTTATTTTAAAAGCAACTCCTACATTCATTAATCCAAATGACATTTTAAAATAATCAAAATTTCCTCTATGAGTAATAAAAGTTATTTTATGTCTATCTTTAGGATTTATAAAAATTTGATTTTAACCAAAAAATTCATCTAATAACAATATCATTTTAGATCTTGTAACTTGTTTCAAAATATGATTTATACTTGGTATGGAAAAATTATCTTTGACACTAACCTTGTTCAAGTATTTAAAACCAACATATAATCTAATATCACCATTTTTGTTTGTAACTAGTAATAAAGTAACTACCAATTCATAATATTTTATAGAAAAAATGACACCAACATCAATCATTTTATGTAGCTCTTTATTAATGATGTCCTCTAATAAAAGGTTAATTCTTCAATTTTTCTGTCTAACAAGTTTAATAAAATGTTTTATACGTATATCATGTTTAATAATATAAATATTATAACCTTTGAGATCTTTGTATGACCAAGAAAACACATAAATGAACTCATTAAATAATTTAATAAATTTCACCTTTTCAATTGCAGTACATGGAGTTCCTAAATACACATATTTAGGATCCTCTTTCGTATCTAGATTTATAGGAATAGTTTCACCTATAATTCACCTACAAGGTTATTTTTAAGAAATTTTAGGTTGATCATTAGGTGTAAACATAGATTCAAAACTTATTAAATTAGTAGGTAATTTATTAATACTTAATTGTAGATAATCTAAAAAATTTAATACATAATCATCATGATTAAAATAGTTTCCTTTAATAAATGAATCTATGTGTTCATGATAGGCAACGATCATTCAAATATGGAATTTTAGGTCAAAAGTTTTTAGAAAAAGAGAAGTTTATGATTGGTTCACCCTCACATAGAGTTGGGCTTGAAGCAAACAATATAAAACTTATCATCTCTATTGTTATATTATATAAGTACGTGAGTGATTAAAAGCTTCAAAATGTTTAAGAAAAAACTTAAAATTTTGAGTATAACAATGTAAATGAGTTTGGTTAGTTTTGGAAACTTTATGAACTTGTCTAAGAATTAATTCAAAATGTCTAAAGACATATAAATGTTTGATATTAAGTTTAATAGATTTTTCCAAAACTAAACACAATGCTTTAAATTTGGTTATATTATTAGTGTCTTCAAAAGTATAATTTTAAAGCATAATATAATATCTTATTGACATGATAAATTAAACAAATTCCACCACCATTCCCTAGTTTAGAATAGGATCCATCAAAATATAGTGACCATATAATGTTTTTATCAAAGAATTATTTTTACTGATTTTTTGGTTCATCCAAGTTCATCATCTCATAAGTTTCAATACCTATGTCAACATAGGCAACATTGGAAAGAGTAAATTATTTTATACGTGTACTATACCAATCCTCTCTTTTTAATAAAATGATTTCATTACTTATAGGAACCCATGAAATATCTTTTCCAGAAAAGGCACATGTTGATTTTGACCAATCTCTTCCTAATAACATAGCATAATTATCAAAAAAGTCTAAAATTTGTATATTATTCATACATCAAATTCTTTCATATTGAGAAATTTTAATGACTATATCCTAAAACTTACCACAAATTTTAATTTGTTTTACATCAAATTCAATAAGCTTCTTATAATCAATTTCATAAGAGATGCTTAATTGATGTGAAATAAATTTGGGCATTATATTCTTTGAAGCTCATGTATCTAGCATACAATTATGAATTACCTTATTAGGAATTTTGATTGAAACATAAAAATGATGTATATAATCTATAGGAGGATCATAATTTTGAGCAAAAATAGATGTTTGTTCATTACTATCTTCTTCTTGTAAGCCTAAATCATTTTTATAATTTCAATTCTTAACAGCTTAATTAAATTTTATTAAGTTGTTTTAGAAGGCTAGCTACTTGTAATAATGAGAATCCAACATTAATTTTAGATAAATCATCAATTATATTATAATCTTTAGCATCAAATTGTTGAATCTGAGTATAATTCTTAAGCTTATAAGATTGATATTGAGTATTGTTATAACCAGTTGATAAAAGAATGTTTTGACAAAAAATATCAAATGAATTATTTGAAGAATTATTCTTAATTACTTTAACTTTATCTTTAAAAGAAGAATTATTAGTTTCCACATTGTTATTTTGAGAATAATTGTAATCTTTATTTCTAGTATTAAAATCATAATCACCTTCATTTTTTGATGAATAATCAAGAGCACACATGTTTATTTTATCATCTAGATCAATAGATATACTATCTTTTCCTTGAATAAACTTTGTAAATTTTTAAACAATAATACATGAGTTTAGATGATGATCCAATTCACACATATTACAGTAATAAGAAACTTATTTATTTCTACTGTCACTAATGCTTATATTAGCTGAAGAAGGTTTATCATTTAATTATCTTTTAACAATGACTAGTTAATTTCTTAGACTTTGAATGGATTTTAAAATTTATGCATTATCTAAATTTAGACTTGTAAAATACCTATCTTTCAACCCAATATGTTTAATATTCTTTTCATATTCAATGTAAAATGTTACAGTTTCATTTTATTCCATAATGTCTTTATCTTTTAAGGCCATTTTATACTTCAAAGGTAAAGTACTATAAAAGTAAAGTCTAGATAATTTATTAGAAGGTCTAAGATCATGAAGAATATTTTAACACAACTTAATAAATATAGTAATGAAATTATATATGGTTTCACCTGGATCAAACGAAAAATTTACAAGATCATTGACTAGGTCTAAGTCTTTCTCAACTTTTTCAAAAAATAATTTTAGCCAATCTTCAATATTTTCCCAAGTGATGATAACTTTCACAAGTAAACTAACGAAAGCTTTTTAAGCTTTCCTTTCAAGTTTTTGACAAAAAAATTCTTAAGAAAATATTTTCACTTGTTATACCAAAAGTAGCATAAACTAACTTAAACACATCTAAATTATCTTCCCAAGATTCCATAGAATCTCTATAAATTTTTTGTATATTTAAACTTTTAAGGAAAGGTAACTTGGATGATTTCTAATGTTAAGTGGATTTCCAAAAATCAATGGATTTAATGATATTTGTTGTTATGATTCATCTTCATAACCAACTTCATATTCAATGATATCATCTTGATCTTTATTATCTTACAGACCTAAAATTATATCTTATAGTCTTAAATTTGCTTGATCTTCCATTTTAAGATTCAACAGTCTCTTCTACTTGAATTGGTTGATTTTTTTGAACTTGATTAGATTTATTTAGTTGCAAATTTATATTAATATGTTTAGAAGGCATAACCAAATGATAAAATGGATAAGAATTAGAATGAAAATAAATTCTAGTATAGGATTAAAAGCTAAAAATCTTGCTCTATATTCTTGAATTCATCTAATCATATATAAAACAAATTATTGAGTTTCATGAGTAAAATTGTCATACCAATCTACCTCAAATTCTACATGTTCTTCTTCTTTATTTATCACTTGTATTATATGTTGAAGATTATGAGGCTGATTATACCATGTATAATGAGTTAAATTAAAATCAACATCAAATTGATCATCAACAATATTAATTCTATATTTAATATTAAGAGGTTGTCCTCCAAGTAATATGAGTAAGAAGAAAATAAAGCTTTTTAAACAAATAAAATTTATAAAAGTTTATCCCCACCAGAGTTGTTAAATTTGTTGACAATAAAAAATGTTTCATCAATTAATCAACCCTTTCACCTATTGTGATGGTTAAGTTGGATCTGTACCAATCTAATGGTAAGGTTCTAAAGTTTTGAATATGATCCAAAAATTTGGGGGGGGAAGGGGGGGAAGGGTTAAATATTTTGAGAAATAAAAAATAGGCTACTAGATATAACATATTCTATTATAATTCAAAAATCTACTTATCAGATAATGAATTAGTTTAGATATGAATGTGTAATCAATCCTATTTGACATAGAGAGCCTATGAATAAGACAATCTCTTGAAAGAAAGAAGTTTGATATAGTAATAAAATATATTCTCATAATAATATCTTGCTTTGTTGTTATAACTTTTAAGTAAACACCAAAAAAATATATAAATAAGTACAAAATTAAAATGAAGATAAGAAGATAAATCAATTTATAATCATATCTTCAATAATTATTTAACATAAGCATAACTCAACCATTAAAGAAAAGATGCAAAATAATAACCTCAAACAACTAAGTCAATAAATAACATACTAATTAAGCAAAATAAAAAGAATATAATCTAAACAAATCTAAAACTAGAGAAAAACTAATCTAATACTAACTAAACCTAACACTAACCTAAGAAACTTAATCTAATAAAAGAAATCAGAAATAAACAGTAAAATTAAAACAATTAATTAAATTCAAAATTACACTAAATTAAAAAAATAGATCAATTAAGAACTAAGATAAAATTAGATTAAAAGTGCAAGTCAAATAAAATATAATATAAATAAAATATGCAAGTCCCATAAAAATAAAGTCATATTAGCAAAATAAATCATTCTATTTGAAAAACTTTCTTACAAAATATCTTAAAAAGATAACTTTTACAATCAATTATATCAATAATATGTTGCAAACAATAAAGTTTTCATCATTATTTGAGTTGAATACTTAGATTCTGTATGTAGGACTATAAAAAGCAATCATCAAAAGTTTTTCAACTTGACAACTTTAGATAATCTATTATAATTGATAATATAAAACTAGATATACCTGTGTTGCCTAAGCAATATACTCAATTGTCAGAGAAAGTATCATTGATCTATCTACAAAAGTCATGCTATATTAGAGAGAGATAAATGATTGAATTTAGAATGTAATAGTATTCAATACTTATGTTGTTCCTCCCTTAAAATGAATCCTTGATCTCCTTTTATACTTCCAAGTTGGCTGAAAATGAAGTTGTAACTAACTCTAGTTAGTTACTTGTTAACTTAAAATAATAGAATTTTAAAACTCTATTAATATTGACAGTTATAAGTTAAGATTTGTTTAAGACATTAAAAAGTCTTAAGAGATCAATAATTTGAAAATATACTAGGTATTTCCTAATGGGTGGGGACCTTTTAATCAATTAATAATAATAAAAATAGTATTATTTCAATAAATAATAAGATAGATCAAAGTTAAATAAATTATTTATCTATATTAATTTAATTATGCATATAATCTAAAATACTTAAACATAATTATATATACTAAAATTTGTTTACACTCCAAAATATATTTATTATAGTATCAAAATATGATAAGTACTAAGTCTCATTGACTTAAAGTTAAACTTTGTAATAAAATGTATTTCTCTGATAATCAAGAGTCAATAAAATCAGATAAAACCTCTATCACTAGTTCTCCTTTTTCATTAAAATCTTCATTATACTCCATCTAAATTCTATGAAACTAAATAAATCTTTTACTTGAATCACTTTCAACATCATCTTTCTTCAGTTTGAATCACTTCACTACCCTAATTAATGTTGGAGTATCAGATTCATCTTGACTATTTACATGTTTCTTGAAAGTAAATAGATAGATGACAATAAGAGGTTTTTCTAAATTGAGCTTTCTACATCCAAAAATAGGCATATTTTGAGGTGGTGTATGATTAGTAGAACATGATGGTAATGAAATATTTGCAAAATTCTTTGGATGGACTTGTTCATTAGCTTGCTATGGTGGTTCATTAACATTAATAACCCTTTCTTGATTCGGTGATTGAATATGTAGATGATGAGGATTAGTTTGTAGCTAATGGGAATAAATACTATGAGAATGGGACCTATCTCTGAATCTGTGATCATGAAAATCCCAATTTCTCCTATCATTAATTTGATTAAATAGAAAACTACCCAACACATTTCAAAATGCTAGGTCAGTAGCATCAAAATGAATAGACATTTAGGTTCACTTACTTGCGTGTCTAGGACCAAACCATCTAGCCTTAAAACCTCCTATAACAAATTACCTATCAAATGTATTTTGATTCATACTACTAGAGTTCTAATTCCTTTACCAACTTTTGTTATGATTATTCTTATTTGAACTTGGTTGATCCCAACCTAACATTTTATATACAATTGAAATATATATTCAAAATTTGATCATCATCATTGACTAAACTCAAAAAGAATGAATACATCAATTATAGAAATAAAAAATGTTCTTTTATATTTTCATATTTCAACCACTTTTTTGTGAAATTCCACCAATCAATAAAATGAAAAAATTAAGGATTTAACTGTTTGAACTAAACTCATTTATATGATTTCAAATTTGGACTATATCATGTACCCATATAATGATCAAAACTTGAACTCGTTATATTCTTCATAATTTTATTCCACATATTCTACCATACCCTATAACATCTTATTCTCACTATACAAATGTAGTTTCCATATATATAACATATATATTATCCATAAACTACAAATTGTACATATTTTCATAAACTGAAAGAGCAATTACAACAAAAAATATATTCAAAATATTTAAGATTTTGAAATGATTTTTTGAACAATAAATTTACCATAACTTTCAAAATAGTCACCCATTTTTTATTGCTCTTCTATTTATGACTTTGAAAATTAAACCTTGAAAATTTATTTTGTAAAATCATATATTTTGCATGCTATTACATTTTGGATGTTGAAAATATTTAGAAAAATAACTTCTTAACACTACACCCAAAATTTCATGAGAAAACAACTCTCAAATTATCAAAATTTTAACTATTTTAAACTCATTATTATACTTAAACCATGCATCTATGAAACCATAACTCGCAATAAAAACTAATATGACCAAAATTAACACTATAATAAACTAATCAATAAAATTGAAAATCCAAATCCATTATATTACATTTTCAAAGATAATTTTCAAATTAACCTAAAAAATAAGAATAAATAGATTTATATCAACAAAAAAAGACACTTTTATCATCAAAATAGCACACCACAAAAAGTGATATGATAAAACCATAAAAATAACTGATTTTCAAAGAAAATTGATAGTTTAAGATCTTTTCAATTGACCTTATTAAAAATTCATACATGAAAAAGAATTTAAAATAAGTAACTTATCTTGCAAGAATCTATAAAAACCAATGTCATGAAAACTCAAAACCATAGTTTTTTCCATGTAAACCAGTCATAGTGATGAACCACAACTATCTCTTTCATAAATATTAACTTTAAACAATGGTGTACCTATTAACACTGTATTTGTAACTTTCCAAATTTATCCTGGTAGAGTATAATATTCATTTTGAGCTTTGAAAAATGACTAACAAAATGAAAACAATGTTATTTGTATACCATAACCCATGCCTTATCTATGTGTGATTGCGTGCCTTCATATCATTGGTTTCCCAATTCAAGGTATACTATTAGCAAACTACTAACTTGTTTAGCAAGGATTTAAAACTTATTCATGACCAAATTCTTTGCTATAACACCCAATAAATCATGTAAATCAAGGCATGCATCATCTGAATTAAAATATTTAAACCACTTTTGATTTTATCCATATCTTGAAACATCCAATGTACTTAGCATTAAAGTAGATTGCCAACTATACTATTAACTTGTCATTTAAATTGCTATCTTGTCAAATTTCCATCGAACATTTAATAAAATGAGCCTTTAGTTACCAATATTAAACATAGATTAATTCCTAATTGACCTTTAAAATAAAACAATCACCCATAACCATTTTAAAGTCTTTATTAGGCTCACTAACTCTGATTAAATATTTACTGTATTATAGTTTTTAGATTAGAAACTTAGAACGTCTTAGGATAATTGATAGTCCTTAGGAAAATAATAGATTATTTTTAAATATTAAACCAGATTAGATTTTGGCACACCATCATTCTTCTTGATAATTGAATTTTAAATGAAACTAATTGAAAACCATTTATAACACATCCATATAATGTCTTTCAACTTTGATAGAATATTTATCATTTTTAAACTAAAAATAATGCAATAATTACTTCATTGCAATCTGATCAACTTTGTCCACTAAAATATCATGACTAGAAATAAATATTATATATATATATATATATTACAACCATTAATTCTCTTTGAAACCATTGTAATATAAATGTGAATTCATAAATGAATCATTATTATATTATTCAATAGAAAACATGTGTATTCATAATGTTACTAATTGACTTAGGTTCTCGACTGTAGTTTTTGATTTTATGACTAGGTCATCACTATGGTAGATAGGAGTATAAATTTCAAAAAAATGTAGGGGTACATAAAATAAGCATAACACATGGGCTAGAGTTACTCCAATTCTCCTAAGCAACAAGTTCTACCTTATGGTTTTAAGCTATAATTTGAGTGTAAAAATAATGGGGTCAATTATGAAGCCCTATTACTTGGAATGCTCATTGAAAAGTGTTTGGGTGTTTATAACTTAAGGATCCAAGACAACTCATAACTAGTGTCCAAATAGGTCTTTGAGGTCTATCAAACTAGATTTGAATAAATACAACTATATAAAGTTATTGTGCATGAAATTAATAAATACCTTGACTGTGTTTCTATAGAGGTACCTCAAAAGAAGACAACCACCTCTATGACTGCATGGATGCTTCATCTTGATGGTTTAACCTTCATCCTACCATACCAAAGTCTGATTTCATAATCTTAATTAGGACATAACTTAATTTAAGCAATATTTATAGAATCAAACCATTTCCCATATTGAAAAGGATGAAAAATCATTATTCCTTAAATTAAATAAGAATAATGAGGTTATTATTTATTTATTGAGAGATTATGATCTATCATTATTCCACCACAAGAGGGGTTTCTCCCTCAATTTTTATCTAACATCAACCTTTGAGGATGAATACTATGATTCTTATTTCGAAGTTGATGATTACTTGCCATCTGATGATGAGCATGACATTTTTAATATGGAGGGTGAAGATCCTAATATCCCACTAGATCCTAATGTATTTTATGATGGTAATTAATTCTTCATTAAATAAACCGTTGACATTAACAGTGGGATTAAGGAGAGTCCTAGAGATCTAAAGCTCTGGTCTTTTCTTTCTGTAAAGTAAGTAGAAGACCACAAGTAGCTACTCACCAAGTTATCAAAAGTGTTCACTTTATATTAAAATGACATGGTAGGCATCAAGCCTAATTTAGTTGTCCATAACCTAATTATGATTCCTGACACAAACCCAGTTAAATAAAATCTTAGGCCAATCAAACTTAAAGTCACTTTGATGGTGAAAGAGGAACTTATAAAACTTTTTAAAATGGATTTATCAAGATAGTGAACTATTACAAGTGGATGTCCAATATTGTCTCCATCCTTAAGAAGAATGGTAAGATCATTATATGTATAGAATTTGAAGATATCAAAATAACATGTCCAAAACATGACTTACCTCTCCCTTCCATCAATGTCATTGTTGGTGCTACATAAGGATATGAGTTATTATCGCTTATGGATGGATTCTAAATATACAATCATATTTCCATTTATGATGAATGTTATAATAGGACCTCCTTCAATACATAGTGGTGGACCTTTTATGATGTTATGATGCCCTTTAGTCTAAAAAACATTGGGAAACATACTAGAGGGACATGAGTCATATATTTCATTATCTTATTCATAAGATAGTGGAGGATTATGTGGATATTCTATGGAAATTGAGGTGAATAATTGATCACCTAGGGATGTTATGTATCATCTTAATGTGCTTAATCAAATATGGTGTTACTGTTAACCCATAAAAATGTGTGTTTAGAGTCAAAGGTTGAAAATTAATAGGGTGCATCATCTCCTAGCACAGGATCAATATCAACCTTTCCAATATTCTTGTGATCTTATAAATTCTCCCCATATAGGTGAATTATGAATTAGGACATTCCTTGAAAAGTTGGGAGCTATTTAATTATTCATTTTTAATCTTTCATAGATAGTTTTTCTAATCAATAACTCAATTAAGAATACAAGTGGCCTAACTTGGACAAACAAAATTTTAGAAGAATTCAAATTGATAAAACATTTACTCGTGTCTCTTTCAATGCTTATGGTGCCTAGGCCAGATAGGCCTTTGAAAATTTCCATTAAGGTGACTGAAGTATCCCTCAATTTCATGTTAGCACAAGAGTATGATGATGGTAACTAACATTCCATATAATTCATTAACGACACCCTCATTGATTACGATACATGGTACACTCAAGCAAATAAGGAATGCTTAGAAATAATGTTTGTAATTAGGTTGTTGTGACATTATATGCTTAGTCAAGAAATGTGAGTGATCATGAGATATCAATCCTTGCATAATTTTATAACATAGCCAACACTCTCTAGGGAATTGGGTGTTTCATCACACTCCTAATAAATTTTATGTTAATGTATGTTAACCAAAAATATGTTATGGGATAGATCATAGATAGTTAATTTTCTGATTATCCCTTGGAATTAAGAGATCTCATTGATATTAACTTCCTAAATAATTGATTTTATACATAGACAAACCTACTTAAAATGATAAATTCATGTAAGAGACCTTATCCTTAGGCTTTTAATTTGGATTAAAAAAATGAAGGAGAAGGTTAGAAATGCAAACCTAATTGGTTAGGACCTTACCTAGTGATCATAGATTTCAATAATAGAGCTTATCAGTTATGCACTTTAGAGGGTAAGGATTTTGGTGAATTATTGAACTATTTACACCTTAAATGCTTATATATCTAATTATTAAATTTCACATTGCCTTCATTTTATTTCATTTTTCATTGCTATCATAATGCATTTCATGACAAATGTTATGTTTGGTGATTATTTAGTTGTTAATTTGCATAACATGAAACTTTTATAATGTAACATATCACATAGTTCAATTCTCATACTATCCTATTTTACCATATAAAATATTATCAAAATCATCATTACATTGGTTATTTCCTTTGTCCTTATGATCAATGTACACCTCTTTTTCTTGCATAGTCTTGCAAAACTTAGAAAATGCTAACTTATATCTAGTATAGAAGCTTATCCATGGTAGAGTCTCCTCTTATAGTTCCTTATAAATTAGAACATTAACACGATCAAAAATAGGTAAATTTACTTGCCTATCTTGGTCTTTGGTGAAGAGCCCTTGAATATTACTAGTTGCATGGGGCCAATATTTGGGGGTAAAGGCCTTGCAATTAGAAATGTAAAAACTCCTATGAAAATCAAAAGCTTATGCAAAACAAAAGCCATATTTTAAATTTATCATCATTTCTAGACTTTGATGTTGATCCCTCACATATTATTGGTCACATGGAGTTAGAATTGGGGAGAGCTACCCTTACTCACCTATATCTAACCTTTGGTGATGAGTCCATGTGTCTTCCTAGTCACATGAGATAAATTATATGGGTTCATAAATAGAAAATAAAATATAAATATATAAGAAATATTAAAATAAAAAGGTGTCCAAGTTAAAATTTATTCCAAAGCTTGGCTACATGCCCATGCTAAAAAGAGTAACCTTATCCCACTGATCAATTATGTCAAGACTAGTTAAATATGGATGGAGCAAACAATGTATTTTTTTAATTTTCCAAGAAGTACATTTTCCCCTTTACTCATAAGGATTATGTCATATTCCTTTCTCATAAAAAATTTGGACCTATGTTTTTCATTATTCATCATGTCACATATATCCTATTCCCATTTTCACTCCTTATTAGAAAATGAAAGTTATATGTTAATGCAAAAAATAATAATTGAGTCATCACTTTCAAAAAAAATTTTAGCACATTTATACATTCATATATATATATATATATATATATATATATATATATATATATATATGAAACTATAAATGTGCTAAAATTTGTTTTGAAAGTGATGACTCAATTTTTTTTTTGCACAACATATAAATTTAATTTTCTAATGAGTGAAAATGGGAATAGGATATATGTGAGATGATGAATAATGAAAACCATAGGTCCAAATTTTTTATGAGAAAGGAATATGACATAATCCTTATGAGTAAAGGGGAAAATGTACTTCTTGAAAAATTAACCATATAATAACTTTGTTTGCTCCATCATATATATATATATATATATGTATATATATATATATGTATATATATATATATATATATATACATATATATATATATATATATATATATATATATATATATATATCCATCACATTACATCATCTAAATACATTATGTTCTCATATATATAATCATTTTCCATAAAATTACATCAAAAATCATAGAGATACATGATATAACATCACTTGCCTAGTCATCTAGAATGCATACTAAAAAGTAAAACATCATAATTAAAGCCCATAATACATAATGACAAGTCACTATGAGGTAAATCAAATGTCTCTCTATATAATAATTGTCTAGTTATTACAAATATGAATCTCTCATACAAACACCTATATAGAGGGCCTATGAGTCTCAGGATTTCAAGACTAAAAGAATCAAAAGTGAGAAATACATATGAACATATAAAATTGACTCAAGATCCCACGTTGCTTTTATGAGAGGGTCCTAATGAAAAATAATAATGAGGGGTTTGGATCTTCTAGCATTTCCTATGGGTGGTACCCTAGGAAATTATATCTCTAAATCAAGGGCTCAAGTCTCTCCTCTCACTATCACCTCCCTATGAACTCATCTATCCTACCTATATGATAGAATAAGCCAAACTTCCAATCGATACTATCATACCAACATAGTCCTCTACTCTATTAGCTCTAGATTTGAGAGTGTTATTCTCCAGCCTCAACCTTGTCAGTACAACATATGCATGGTAAGTTGGATTGAAGGTGTTAGTATGCCATCCTATCCTAATAGGGAATATAGGGTCAAATAATAACTTACCTCAAGTCATGTTAATGCCTAGTTAAAAAATGTTGATTAGGGTAACCCTGATCATGGTCCTCTATATAGTCAAGGTATTTATTATCACTAAGCATAAGAATCAATATCAAATATAATTATATGAAAATAAAAGCAATAAATCAGCTAAGTGAAAAAATCTAAAAAAAAACTTTCAAGTATTAAGATGGAATGTGCAAATTAATAGTTTATTTGGGTCATTATCATGCTAGTATAGATCAAAGTCATTATCCATAACCATACCCTCATCTTCATCTAAGTCTTCATCCATGTCCATGTACTTGGGCTCCCCACCATCTCTTAGATAACCAAATTTTCACCTTAATAACTTTTATTATGCTCAACCTTATGACCTAAAATTTGAACTACATGATCACCTTTGATAGGGAAATCCATTGATGTATCCAAATTTTCCTATAACCTTAACACATTTGAAATATACCTTCATCAAATTTCTTACTTAGCCTTGTCTAACAAGATGGCTACTTGAACCTAGGAACTCATATGACTACTTCATATGAATTACTTTAAATTATATAATGACTCCAATCACTCATAACACCCCATATAATCTAGGTAGCATTACCACACCATCAATATCATTCATCAATTACCTATCCAAGTCAAACATTGAATAACTATGTAAAACCATTGAAGCACATATTTCCATTGTCATTCTAGAGCACATGACACCTCACCAACTTCCTTAGTCACCTTGGAGACAACATTGACAAACCTCCAATATATTATTACTTGACAACTCTCTTTTCATGTCCTTTGAATATGAACTCATCTTATGTCTCAAAAACCTTCTCATGATCTATCTTGATGTTTGAAGTCAACTCAAGCATGACCAATTCATGGCTTATAGGGGCATCCTCAAACATGGTACCTTGGATATTCTTACATTGTCCTTAAAGAAATAAGGCAGCCTCAACAACATCCTCAATCTATCTAATAGAAGGTATAGAACCTTAAAGAGCCTCAAATTCATTTCAAATGTATAGGTACTACTACCAAAGGTCCTCATAATTCTATTGATCTCCCTCTTGAAGAGATATAATTTGAAGTACATCTTTAGAGGCTTCTTATTTTGTTATAGCAACTTGATTAGCTTGTACTCCTTACTCAAACTCACATTCTTGATCATCCTTAAAAATTTAATTGCAATTTTCTTCCCCAAGTGGAGTACCAATGAATATATCTATATCATATACACTTGAATAATATTCATAATAATCTCCTTGAAACTCACTTGCATCTATAACTTATTTCTTTATCCTTCATATAATAAGCTCTACTTTAAGAAGGGAGATGGTGGGATTGTGATGGATATGTTTTTGAATTTGAGAGGGATTGTGAGGCATGGTGGGTTATTCATGAATGGGCTTTGGGATTTAATATCCTTAAAATAAGTCTTAAATAAAGATAAATTTTAGTTGGGCTATAGATACTTGATTTTATTCTTTGCCTTCATGATTCACTTTATGAATTTCAAATGTACCTTGAGATTTAGACTGTTCAAGAATCACCCCTTCTTTACTTTGGATATTTTCTTGAATTGATTAGCATGAGGTAAAAACTAGAGGTTATTGAGTTAAAATTATGAGTATTGAATAATCACAAAGTCTTCTTTGGTTTCAACATCTAAATCTTGTCTTGATTCAAGTTTCATCATTTTCAATTCCAAATATTCAATTTTCTTGTCTATACTCTCTTGGAATAACTTTTATTGAAGGTGTTAAATATCTTCATGATGATAAAGAGAATAATAAGGTTTATATGGGATAAAAGAGGGATATTGAGGAGATATTGGAGAGCCTTCCATAGGTTCAAATTTTTCCAAGACAATAACTCCGTAATATATGCTTGTCTGACTTTGCTTACCACATGATTTCACTACTTGATTCCAACATGGAATCTTTAAGGAATTCTTAGGGGGTTATTGAGTAACATGAGTAGGATTTTGTGACAAAGTATCTTCAATAGATTCCCTCTAAGTAGAAATCAAGATCTTTAATTCTATTTTGTCTTGGGTCTCAACAATGGTCTGCTCAACAATAACCTATTATTTCTTTTGAATGTTTTCTTGGATTAATTTCCAAGAAGAGAAAGGTGGAGGAGTGTGTGAAGGATTTGGAACACTTTGAATCTCACTTAAAATGGTCTCTTGGGGAATAATGGGTGATACATATGAGGGTTGATGTGGTATATATGAAGACATGGCACTGATAATATTAAACCTATTTCCCTTCATGAACTATTAGCTTATCCTCTATGCTTTTGATTAGACCACTTACACCCATCATTTCACTTATGGGTCCTTGCCAATTTTATCTCTCAATTGTTGTCCATTTTATATTAATTAGCTAAAATTATTCTCTCACATTATCAATGAGATGACTAAGGACATTTTGACCATATTCCCTTTTGTGTTAGGTATAATTTATTAGAAACCTTTCATATTCTAAGAGAGTTTACTTAAAACTAGAAATGGACTAATTTGGGAAGTGGCTCTATTGACTATGGATGTCATTTTCTTAAGAATGCTAATCATATAAAACATCATATTCATGTAGGAGAAGGCTGATAGGGATCATAGTGAGGTTGATATAAACCATTATAAGATTGATAAGGCTCATCATAGGTATGATAGGGATAATTATAAGACTGATAAGGATCATCATATCGATGATAAGGAATACCATATGCCTAATATGCCTCATCAACTTGCATGAAATTGAAATTCACTTAAAACTCATCCATAATAGCATCATTAAGATAGTAAAATGAAAACATAACTTTTTTTGAATAAGTGTATGGGTTGCTAGAACCAAATGATTGATATTGGATTCATCACTAATGTTTTGAATGCCTCTAAAGGTTTATATTTAGAAAAACAACACCAAAAATCCTTCCACTAATTTGGACCTTAATCCCGTTGGGCATGCCAGAACTATTATCACCCAAATTTTCACCCATGGAAGGTAGTTTAAGACTTCCAAATTTGAGGTAAAATGGAGATAATATTAGAATATGTGTGGCCTAATATTTTATAAATTTTTAGTTTAAAGGGTTATATTCATTTATGTATTACTTAGGCTCACAAACTACTCTACCAAATTGTTAGGAAAAGAGAGAGAAACCTACTCCAATAGAGGCGATGCACTAAAAAAGTTTGACCATAACCAACCAACTACATATGCACTTCAACCATGAGACTAACCTATAAAAAACACTAGTTCTAATCAACCTCTCTACATCAACATTTCAAATGAAGGTTGTAAAATATGCTTGGGCTAGGAGGACTAGTCAAAAGGTCATAAAATAACAATAGTGAATAGATAACTCACTCAACCTTTAATACTTCAGTTTGAAACATCACAAGACCTAAAAATAAGTTTTAAACTGAATATAAATGCAAGAAAAGGATAAACATAGCAAGGAAGCTAAGTTAATCACTTGTTAAGATTAACTAGTCATGTACATACATTGAAACTAGTCAAAGGAGGTAAAATAGAATTGTATCATTGATAAATGGTTTAAAAATGGGTAGGGCTTTTCCATACCCAAGTGGAGGATACATTATTATCTAAAAAAGGCTACTTATATAGATAAAGTGAGAGAATAAAGAGAGAAGGGGTGTAGGAGATCCCATTTACAAGTTTCACTCTTGATGGAGTAAGTGACAATCAAGAAATAAGAGTTATGAAAAGTCTTAAGATGTTTTTAAACATGTGCTCATATAATCTAATGATGTATCTTCTCTAAAATGGCATGCGATATTTTATCTTTTCTAAATGAGTCATCACTTGAAATCTTAACTATCCTTATCTTCTTGAAACTGCTTCTAGGATTTTCAATATCTCATGACACTTTTCACATTTAGATTGTTCATTATGAATTATTCTAGGAACACTTAGAATAAGTATACCTATACAACTAATAAGAACCTTTTCTAAGTCTTTGTATAGCCTTGTAATTTTGAGGTCATGGAAATTTTTAGTTCAAAACTTGTCTGTACATTCCAAATGAAAGAATAAGAGAGTGTAGAAGATTTTTTAGTCTCATGAGATATTCCACAAATTATAATCATATTTAAATGAGCCCATTTATGCAAGAAAGATGCCCAAGACTGAGCTATTAGGATTTTTCTAGTGTTCTAGACTATTAAACTTGTTAACCTTTATTCATAGAGTATAACTCATTCAACCCCTAACTAATGTATGTGAATTTTAGTTTATCATGGAACCTATCTTCCCATATGAGTATAGTCCAACTCCTCCTCTCTTGTAAAGAATGAACACTTTATAACAACCTCTCCCAGTCTACAAAAGAACCCCATATAAATTTTGGTACATTTCTTGACTTAGAAAGACCTACATAAGCTTGATTTAAACCATGATGGAATTAAATAAGTTGTATGAGGTGTGGTCATTTATGACCACCTTACACCTATTATTTATGTTTCTAATACTAGATGCAAGAAAATTGCCCATTTGGACAAGTGTGCTTCAAACTACTCATCCTCCATTTAACTCTCATGTTGTCTTCAGAAGCTCAAAAATATGTTAGCTTTGAAATATGCCTTTGAAAAATATGAATTCAATGTGAATCACATATATATTCCTTTTTCAAAGTTTTATAGTATCCAAGTTAACCTATATTACATGGTTTTAGAGTATTTGATGACTTTAGGGACTCATTGGATCTTGAAACATTCTCGAAAAAGAGAATACAAAAGATAAACTTAGATATACCACTAAACTTCCCAAACTGTGAATTAAACATCCCTTACACATTACCAACAATGACCCCCACAATAACTAGCTAGGACAAGCATGGAAAGGTGAGGAACTGAAACCTTAATCTTGTCAAAAGACTTTTAAACTCTGTTAAATTACCTTAATATATCTAAGGAATGATATATGTTGTTCTATACCCATAGGGACTTATTAATCTCTCTATTTCACCCACACATGCTTTCTTGAAGGACTAAGATACCATTTGATAAACCAAGGCATCATCTTGCATGAGTAACTTTTAGTTAATATTAGTACACATCATGGTACCTTAAACTCTACTAAACTAGGATTAATTGACCATTTTAAAGACCATGATAATATCTACATGACCATATACAATTTTGGAAGGGCCCATGAAATTATTTATAACTATAGGGGTTGACCATTTTAACCCATGGGTCAAAATTGGTAAACAAATTGTCAATTCATAGGGCTAACATGCATGCTATTGTTACTAGATTGGTTTCCAAGTCCATCTATTAGTCAATGGAGTTATTTTCACATAATTATAGACATGTTAGACCTTAACACCTAACTAAAAATACATTGAGACCACATAAGATAGATGATCGACCTTCAAGACACATACCACAAGGACAAACACACAAAGTAAATGAAATTAACAAAAGACACACGTGTTATCCAAGCACTTAGGAAAAACAACAAACATAATCAAACTACTAGCATGTATGACTAACCTCAACATAACCTCTTCCTTCTGGATCAAAGGGAAATTTTATTATATCATTTGCTCTATAAGGTGAATAATGGTACATGACAAGCTACCTCTTAAACATGGTTATTGATAGGACTTTCTTGTGTTAGAGGTATAATCAATGTGGTTGAATTAGTGATGATAAATAACCCAATTCAATTCCCAAATCTTAAAAATTCAACACATATAATCATGATGCATACAAATTAACCATTGTAATAAACAAAGAAGATCTAAAAAGATCAAGCACACAATATTTGATATATGTGGGAAACCCCCTTGGGGATAAAACCCACTAAAATTTTTAAGATGAAATAAAACCTTATAATAAAATTATCCAAATTTAGACCAACACCAACTAATCAAGGAACACCCACCCCTTAGTTTAGTGAGACACCCATCCCACAAGGAGGAACTAACCCACTAGGAAACCAAGAACCAACCTAACTACCTTGATGTTATCTCCACTTTTGATCTAATGTCTTCAAAACTTTGTGATGGACTTATATTACTTTCAATCTTTCCCCTTTATACTCGTATAAACTTTCAAACTCAATCCATACATCCAAAACACCCTTTTCGATCACTCTTCATTTCTTAACACATACATAATCAAAAATCATAAAAAAAATCTATCATAACATCAAAAACATGAACTATAGGTCATGTACACAATTATAAACTTACTCTTCTCTTCAATCCATCCAATAAGCACACTCACTCAATTAGCCTCTAGGGATTACTCACTCAATCTGGCTCTTCTATGCTCATTAGGTCTAATAACCTATGTGTTCACCTTCATCATCTTAATCAAACAATCATGAATAATCCTATTCAGTCTCCAATGATAATCAATTACTTTTACCTTCTCTTTAAAATGTTCTCTCCTTTATTTGGATTCACGCTATCACATCTAATCCAAAAAGGCCAATTATGCCTAGTATTTATATCATACACTCATCTAATGCATATTGCTTAGCCAACATGCTTACCATAATATTTATACCTTTTAAATAGGTATTAATACACATTAATTTGGTGAAACACTCCACTCTATAGGTTGATCATAGTCGTTAAGACTCAAATCCTCTATTAGGCCTTAATGAGACCCAAAATAATTAGCCATTCGCACACACACATTACTCTTGTAACCTCTTGGACCACTTTCAACCTATACCAATTCTTAAAAAACATAAAACCTATCTTCAATATCCAATTTATCACTCTCATATGGTTCCATGCCACCTATAACACCAAATTGACACTTGAACCTACCAATTAGGTCTCCTTCCTCTTTAGACCTTCAAACATAGAAAACACAGTCTCAAACATATGAAGCAAACACTCAAATATTTCAATAATATATATGAATAGATCACATTGGTGAAACATTTATGACCTCTTTAATTCCTTCATGTTCTTTCAACACTTTAACATATGATTTAAGCACTCAAAACAACTTTCTTAAAACGACCACTGAAGTTGGTCATACACAATCAAAATAAAATTATACTATTTTAACTCTCCATATCTAATCAAGGGCATATCATGACATATTATACTTTATCATAAACCGTAGAGACTTATATAACATCTCAATGATCATTTTCTTCTTAAATTCTACTCAAAACACATTCTACTTACCTCTACAAGATGGTCACTCAAACTGCTAATGTATTAAAAAAAAGTCAACTTCAAAGCCTTTATTAATGTTGAATATTGATTGGTAAAACATATAAAATACATAAATATGGTCATTATTTATTATAAAACATCTCCAATAGTTATTTGATCTTGAAACATTAAGACACTATCAAGAACTACTCAATTATCCTTATCCACTCACTTATAGAACATGGACAAATACATAGTCAACTTTAGAGCTCAATATCTTTGACTGTATGAACATTCAAACCTTATAACTAGTGTTTATAGATGCACCATGGATATTTTAAAATTTTACTATTTACACCACCATGGAATTTGTCTTGGATAATAAGATATAGCTCAAAAAGAATAGACTAGTTTTCCTTCATTAATTTGAATATTTAAATTCCAATGATCACTATGTAAATGCTACACATCAGAGACTTTGTCATCATCTCATGTCTCTTAGTAACCTTGAACAAATACATTTATTTGATATCCTTAAAAGACCCCTAACTTTAACCTTGCATTTCTCACTATTGATCTTAGATATGTACTTCCACAACCATGCCACTTGGTAGCTCTACATTCTATTTGAGCACATTGACTATTTGACTCGATCTACACTATTGATCTCCATTTATATAAAAACATGTGTGTCATTTATCTTCTATCAAATCAATAATATTGAGACACATGTCACAAGCACATGTAACCTCAAGAACCTTTAACAAATTAACTTCACATGAGTTATTGATCTCTATCTAACAAGATAACAATCTCTAATAGATCCTTATCTAGTTAGATTAAGTATTCATCATTATATTTATGATATGATTAAATGCTCACTGTAGATGTTTGATAATTCAAATTTCACTAATAATGGGAACTTAGTGAACTCTACCTAGAAGGACAATTTTTCACCTTAATAACTTTTTCTATGCTCAACCTCATGACCTAAAATTTGAACTACATGATCAACTATCATAGGTTAATCCATCCATGTATCAAAATGCTATTGAAACCTTCAAACATGTGAAATATACTATCATCAAATAGCTTACTCAGCCTTATCTATCAAGATGGCTACTTAAACATACACACTCATATGACCTCTTATAATGAGTTCCATTCACTTTAATAATCACTCTAATGATGAATAACACCCCCTAGGTTCTATGAAACATGACAATACCATCAATATCATCCATCAATATGATATCCAAGTCAAACACTGAAGAACTATGTATGAACATTGAAGCTCATTGAAGCACACTTTTTCATTATCATTCTAGCACATATGGTACCTTATCAATATCCCTGGTCACCTTTGAGACATCATTGACAACCTCTAATAATCTCCCCCTTTGTTATTGATTTCAAAGACCAATACACAAATTATGCTTGGATTCTATCTCTCTCTTCAAGCACTTTCTCGCCCTTTGACACAATCACAAAGTGGTCTCATCTTTTGATCCTAAGGATTTGAAAAGAATTCAAAGAATAAAAATAAGAATGTACCACCTTTAAGAGATTATATAAACTCCCCTTAACATTGTGCATAACTCTTTTTACCTTGAGCTTCTCAAACAAGATCCATGACTATACTTTTCTTTGATCATACATAGCTTCTATGAAAATAAAACATACACGAGCATCAAAAATTACATGAAATTACCTTAAAATAATTAAGAGGGACTCAAATTAAGTCACCTAATCTTAGTCACCCTTTTATCACATTGCTCTTTTGGATAAAAAAGACCAAAAAGTCCAGTTCTTCATACTAGCCTTGCTTAGAGGCCTTATAGCCCTACATGGAACTTGTAGAGCCCATAAATTTTTGTATATGAACATTCATGGATTCAAATTTCATATTTAGATCATTATAATATGACCCTCATTCCTACCAAAAATCCAACACTCAACTCTTCCTTTGCAATGTTCTTCCTTTGCAATGTTCTTCCTTAACAAACCTACTAGCCAATTAGCCCTCACAAATCCTCTATGGAACAAATATTGTACTTAAAGAAGAATATAAAAGAATTTTTTAGCACTAATTTCTCCATTTCAATGGATTAAGTAGCCTTAGATATCAAATAATTAGGCAAACGATTTTTCCAAAATGAGAAAAAACACTAGGTTTACAAGATAAAACTTAGTCAACACACCATCTTCTGATCAATGCCCATCTCTAAAACTTTTCTCATACCTAGAGGTCATCAATAAAAACTTCTAGAAACACTTTTTAGCTTAGAATTATTTGGGAACCCATACTTATTATAACAATTTTTTTGACCTGTTTACCCTTTATCACAAACTAAGAAACCTAAGAGCAAACAAAATTCCTAGATTATACACAAAAGACCTTCAAAACTTGAAACCACCTAGAACAAACTTAAATGAGTTCAACACACCTTTCTATCCCACTAAGACACCTTGACAACTTGAAATTATTGAAATGACACCTAGAAATATGCATACCTAGCCTACAGACCTTTCACATACAATAGTCAACATGCCAAAACACTATAAAGTAATCATGGAAACATTTTCCTCATACTCCATATCAAATTAGACTTCATTTTTTCTATGCAATATAATATCTTGATAACTCATCATCCTTGATTTCACACCTTTAGCTAATTTTTTCCACTTGAGATGATGAAACATACCAAATAACGTAAGATTATTAAACTCAAACATCTCACAAACACTCCCCCTTAGATCAAGAACACATATATAACCAAGAATATACTTCTTGAAACATATTTCTCACAAGAAACATGTCAAAATATCATACCACACTCAGAACAACTATGTTAGTTTTCCCTAAATCCATACCAATCTCTAAACTTCTAAGGCTCACAAGTCCTCTCTCAAGAGTCACCATACTATTGATGAAAACAATAAGAATAAAAATAATGCAAATTTACTCACCTAAAACCAAGCTCCCAATTTCTTTAAATTCACTACACCAGATCAAGCTACCTCAAGAGATCAATTATGGATAAAATCTAATTGCATCCATAACTTTCTTATACTAAAACTCACCTTCATAGATTTATTATCATGCAACACTAGCCAAAACCTAACAAGTATCAACCATGCTTACTCTTTATATAAAGTGTCTCCTTGAATCCTATAGAGAGATACCCCTTTGACATAGTGAGACTAAAAGTCCCAAAACCCAGGAGACTCCCATATCTCGATACTCTAATTTGACTTACAGTCTTGCCTCATCACCAAATTGACTTTGAATGGATCCTTGAATTCATTATTTTATTTAGACTTGTCAACAAATGTAGACAAAAAAAACTATTGACTTTATTTCATGTCTATCATGGAAAACAAACCATCTTTGGTCTCAGTCTAATCTCTCCTAAAAGGCTTAGGTTTCCACAACCATATATGACCTCTTCCTTGCACACTAGGAGCTACATACACCTTATTTTGATCTGAGAACTCATTCAAACTATTATTGAAATACCTATAAATGTGACCAACTCTATGACATCTAAAATAAACGAGATCATTCATACTTTTTTCTTGATAAAGATTGTGATCTTTCTTTGATAGATTTCTTCTCCTCTTGCATTCTCTAACAATGTGGCTAAATTAATTGCATATATAACAATGAATCTATGATGAATATATTATTGCATTGATATGTCTAGTGACTAATATTAGATTCACAATAAAATATAATTCTCTCGATTCAAATGAAAAAGGAGAGTTACCATAGAACTATATATTCTACTTTCATTTAATCATCAACCACAAGACGTAAACTTGATAGGTTGACGTCAATATATGTGCACACTCAATCATCTTATTTGACCTTTTATAGATTATCATATAAGATGATACACACCATGCAAGAGATGGAATGCTATAATTGAACACTCATATAATACTGTAAATTAAATTATTACACTTATTTTATCTTTGGAAGCTTCCTCAATACAATTCTATGCAAAACTAAAATTCACATAATTTAGAAATAAAATGCACAATACAAAAATAAAATAAATAACATGCTTAGATTTTTAATGGGTTGGATTTTTGTTTAAATACTTCCAAAGGGGCCCTCTCCTCATTTTGAATCTAGCATTAATCCTTCCTCTTACAATAATGAAATGGACTCAGAAATGATTATTCATAATAATCAAAATGCAATAAAGAATTGCTACATGGAAATTATAATAACAACTATCTTATAAAATATACTTCTAATATATTTCTCTAATTCATCTCTACCTACCTCTCAACCCTAATGTTACCTATATATAATAGGGGATATTTTTTTATAAAAAATAATATACATTCCAAACTAAGAAATGTTTGGCTATAAGATAACATAATTTGGTTCCTTCTATAAAGGTCACCATTCATGTGAATCATATAATACTACCTTAGGATAAATAAAGTCACTTCAGTCTTTAACCACATCCTTATTATAATCCATGGAGGTTTTTATCATTTATACAATTCTGTTTAATTAGGAATCAAATTTTGTTTGTTCGTGGCTTTGGTTATGAAGTGGTTGCAGGATGTGTCCACATGATGAGATCCCTTTACTATAGGATGGTTTGTATTATATACCTATTTATTTAAAACACATTATAGAGAAAATCATCTTATAGTAAAAGATAAATATTATATACTTAATTCTAAGACAAAGTTATAACTATTCAAAGATTATGAGTACATAATGTTATTTGTAAGATTATGGTTGTTTGAGGATAAAAAATTATGGGAAAGTAGTTCAAAAGCATTGTAAAAAAGAAAATTGAGCATGACATATGAGGACAGAAACATGAAAACTCTATGGCTCATCATAGCCCCTAGCTTAAAACCTTGATCATCCTTGACTAACAAACTTGCTCATTTCAAATTCACAAATAGTTCTAAAACACACATGCTCCATGGCATCACTTGATAGGTGAACATAAAATTCTCACCATTATTCATACAACTACTAGTTTATAGCCTCCTTAGATTCATCTAATGGAGTTTTATTTTGCCAAAATGGAATAGGATACCAAAATAGAAGGGATGGAGTTTTATGCTCAATAGTTGAGATCCCATTTCACCTTCAAGTAGAATATATCTTGTGATTCTATCAAATATTGCCTTTAAATTGAAAGGGTAATATAGCTCTTTCCTTTTTATCTTAGGAGTGAGATAATGTCATCTTATTATATAGGATTATTTTATTTTGGGTCTAATATAAGTTCTCAATCCCAAGTACAAATCTTGAAATGCATCAAAATTTTTAGTAAACCAAACCCTGACTTCCTTCTACAACATAATGTTATCCCATTCTATCAACACAATATCAGGTGCATCTGACTCTCTTCTGATAAAAATTTGACTTTGCCTTTCTGTTTTCCAATATTTAGTCATCTCTCATCCTATCCTATTATCATTTAAAATATATGATGGAAATGCCTTTAAAAGGATATCTCCAACATATAGGTTCATATTTCATTCCCTATCGTGAGGCACAACACTATAGTTATGAATATAGAAGTCACACAATTGCATTTTTTCTTCTTGTTATCTTTATTTATATAATTAAAAAAAAGAGAGTGATAAATGATTACTTCATAAATCATGTCACAATAAATTTTCATTAACTTAAACTTATGTCATTGTTCCTAAAGATAAATTGAATATACCTTTGTAAGAGGCCTACAGTTAGTGGTCTCTTGAGAAAGACTATCCAAATCTTCAACTTTATACTATAGCTTGGAGATCCTTTCTTCTTTCAACCTAACCTCTTCTTTAAATTTATTTTTCTCCTTTGTTAATGCCCTAAAAATTTCATATTGATTATCTATCCATTTGATCAATTTATAAGATACCACAGATGAGAAATTATACCTAACATCTTAGGTAGTTATAGTCTCTTCCTAATGCTTTTCTACTATGGAATATGGTGAAACAATGGTTGTAAGATGGATTTATATAGAAGGTTGCAACTAAGAATCTATTATAGTAAGTCCATTTAGTCTGCATATTAATTTATCCTGTAGATTTTTATTTAATAACTCTATTTCCTATAGGGATTACTCCAAATTAAAATATTCCACTTCTATGGTGGGTTGCTTTATTTTTTCTACATATGTCTGCATTGGTTCTTCTCTCAATTCTTTAGGACTATGTTCTACTTGCTTTATCTCCTTATTTTCTTGAGAATATTCTTCCTTGTTAGTCTCTAGGTTATCAAAACTAAATACATCTAGTGATTTATGACTAGTGGTAGTTTGTTCTTCTCTAGATTACTCATTAATTTATATAATAAAAGAAGTTTTAGTTATTGGTTTACGTTTCATCTTTCCTCTTAATCTATGGGATATGTGAGGATTAGATGTGATCTTAGGATTTTTAAGGGAAGATAGAAGTTATTCTTTAGATTCCTCAGAGTCAAGTTGGAGATGAGTTTCCTCTTCCATATTTTGGATTCTTTTCTTGTGGAAGCCCCTTATACAAGATTTCTCTTTTCTAAAGGTTCTTGTGTGGTTAAAAGATGATATTGTCTTTTAGGTTCTTGTGAAGCAATAGGAAGGTCTTCTTTTGTATGTTCTTTTGGGGCTATAGGAAGGCTTTCTTTTGCAAGGCTTTTTGGTTCTATAGGAAGGCTTTATTTTGTCTCAATTTATTCTTCTACTTCCATTTACTCTTCTACCTCTATCTCTTCTTCTTTATTTCCCTCATTATTACTTTTTTCATTTATATGTATTTGGAGAAAATATTCCCAACTTATATTGGGCCTAGTATTTTATAAGTAGTCTTGAATAATTAACCGAATTAAACAATGATGAGAGATAACTTTGGGATTACCTCTTTGAAATGCCTCTTCCATTTCTGTGATCATGTTAAGAAAGAATTTAGGGACATTTATCTCTACCATGCCATATATAATTCATTAATTTAAATTGAACACAATGCAACATGGAATATCTCCCTTTGTAATTGAAATATCTAAAGATGAACACAACTCTAGACCATCTTCTTGGTAATGATAACCATGTTGTGCTCTATTTTTAAGTATCCAAGGTTTCATATCATCTAATGAATTTCTACCTCTCTATCTCAGCATCAAACTTCTCCTACTATAATTCCCCTATTCATGAAAATATAATTACTATACTGATGATGGTTTTATTTAGCTTTATTTCCATTCCTCTCACTATTGTTAAGTTGTTATATAATGAGCTAGTGAATTATTCTACAATTCCTTCATCAAGAGCATGTATCCTCTCAAAATATTGGGCCCATCCTAAATTTTAAAATAGGACCAAGATGTCTAGGTTATTGGTAAGAGGAGAGATATCAAGCGACTCATGTTTAATCAAGTCCCCTCCCATATTGTAAGATGGAATTTTAGTTGTAGGGTTTATGCTCTTGTAACAAGGGTTCTATATCTTTGGGTAGAATATTTGAGATTTCTTTTGGCATCAAGATAATCCATTTGAATTATGAGAAATCCCCTCAACTTAAATGGTCACTTGCCCTCAAGGGACATAGTTGACATACATAAATGAGTTATGGAAATCATAAGGGGTGGTGGTATTAGCACTTCAATGGTCACATCAATTGGTGAAAGAGAAGATATCTTAGAATGGTATGATAAATATAAGATATGGTGGTGTTTTAATAGCATTAATACCAATCATATTAGTAATAATTAAAACTTATGACATGAAATAAATATAAAATAATTACCTTAATAATTGTAAGAATACCTTTCATTAACACATGAATGATGAGTCAAAGTGGTAGATGTGAGGTGTACTAGCATGTGTTGGCCTTTGATTGGAAGCAAAAATGTTTTGTGAGAAATGGAATGTATGATGGAGTGATAATAATTCATCTAAAAATGAGAAATGTTTCCTATGACAATAAGAAGTCTCATGCAACAATAGTAAATATCCTAAAACAGTAAGAATGTTGTCTATAGTAAAGAGGAAATTCTTTTTCTACTCCAAAAGAAAGAATCTACAAGCAAAAACATATGAAAATAAAAGTTTTATTATTGTAGTTTTTTTAATAATGAATATTGATCAGTTAGGGACCTATTTTTTTGATACAAAATCCGTTAGCAATGCACGAAGGTTTTCATTGCTAAAATTTTTGACTTTTTTTAGATTTTATGGTCTCAATTGAACTAAAATTGTAGAGTCCTAGGATGTAATATTTTATTTAGCCTAAACCAAGACACTGTGAATGGCTTATTCTTGACTTGAAGAAGCTTTATTGCACTTGGAAAAAATTAGATAAGGGTTGACAAAAATACCCATCAGCTATAGGAATAGGTTGATTTGCTTCATGAAGAAGAGATGAATATTGTTCTTCATAAAGTTGGCAAGTGAGAGTTTCCTTGGAAAATGGTTTTTTGTATATCTTGAACATGTGGCCATTAAAAATAAATTGGAACCAAATAGAGTCAATGGTCATGAGTTTTAAAGCTCCATTGTTAAAAGCTTGTTTGATCTCATAAGGCCCAAGCTATATGGACTGGAGATTTTATTTATGATCTTTATATTTAGAATCAAAAAATATAGCCCAATAATCATGTTGAAAATTCTTAGTCTTGATGTTCCTATCATGCGAACCCACACGTTGTCTTTGCATAACTTTAATGTGATGAAGTTCTTCCTTTCTAAGTTTATCAAGTGCATTCAGCTACATGATCCTATTTTTTTGAGCTTGGGAAAGATCCAAACCCAAATCAAGTGTTTTTCTTAATGTTTTATGTTCAAACTCAATGGGAGAAACATGTTTTTTACCATAAACTAGTTCATATGAGGTGAAAATAAATATGGTTTTTAGGTGATTTTCTAAGCCTAGAAAACTTCTAAAATATGATTTAACAAATATTTTATATGTAGGATAATAGTCTTAGTGAGTATATTTTCCAATTCTCTATTTGTAACTTCCACCTAACCATTTGACTGAGGATGGTAAGGGGTAGAATTTTTGTGTTTGATTTCATATTATTTTACCATGGAAGCTATGAGGTCTTATGTGAACTATGGTCCTTGGTCTATGACTATTTCTCTTATTACTCCATCACACTTAAATATTTATTCATAAAAGAACTCATATACTTTCTCATCTTGGGCATGGGTTAAGGCCTTGACCTTAGTCCATTTTTTTACATAATCAGTGCACACCAATATATATTCTTTGTTATTGGATTTAGGATCAATAAGACCTACAAAATCCAATCACCATTTGTCAAAAGGTTCTGTAACTAGTTATGGCTATAATGGCATTACATCAGAGAAAGTAGGTTTTCCCATACATTGACATTGATCACATATATGGGTATACATCATGATATCCTTATGCAAAGAAGGCCAGTAATATCTAGTCCTAAGTACTTTCATAACAGTCCATTTGGTATTATAATGACCCCCATAAGGTTCATAATGGTAGGCTTTGAGAATGTCATAAGCTTCATCTTCTTGGATACATCTTCTCATAACTAAATCTAGTCTAGTGATAAGGAGATATCATGCAATCCATGAATAATGTCTACTCTTTTAGATCATACATTGTTTTTTTTCCTAGGTGAGAAATGTTTTGGTAATGATCCTGTAGAAAGAGAGTTAGTAATGTATGTGAACCAAGGATATTGAATAGTTACTATAAACAAATGCTTATTAGGAAAGGAATCATCAAAAATAAGACCATGATCATCATTTTACATAAAATATATAAAATCTTCTAATACATTATCCTTGCTTGGTCTATCCATAATGGTAATATCAAATTCTTGCAGTAAAAGCAACCATCTAGTTATGCTACCTATTATAGCGAGTTTTTTCATTAAATACTTGATTACTACATGTTTAGTGTGGATGAATACTTAATAACCTGTAATGTAGTGTAAAAATTTGTTAATGACATAGATGATTTCAAGAAATTCCTTCTCTATTATAGTATAGTTAAGTTCAACCCCTTGAAGATTCTTGCTAATAAAATAGATTGCATAACTCAAAGATTCATCTTATTGGCCAAGGACAACTCCTAAAGTGCTGTCAAATGCATCTGCGTGGATGTGATAAGGAGGCCCTCTTAGAATAGGAGTTGTTATGAGAAGGTCTTTGAGTTGCTAAAAGGTATTTTGACAATCATTAGTCTAAGTAAATTCAACATCTTTAGTAAGCAATCCAAATAGTGAGGTGATAATTTTACTAAAGTTATTGATGAATCATCTATAATAAACATCATTTCTAACATCTCTATGATTATTTTTTGTGGGTAGATCTTTAATGATACTTATATTTGCTCAGTCAACTTGAGTTCTAGCAGGGGAGATGTGATACCTCAACGCAATCCCTTCAGTCATAAGCATATAAAAATTTTCATTGCTCAAAGAGAATTGGTGGTCTTATTAGCATTTAAGAACTTTATCGATGTTGTAAAGAGTTTATCCAAATGTATACACATAGACAATGAGATCATCCATGTTTATTTCAACATAGTCATGGTAGAGATCAAAAATATGCTCAAAATAACACTTTGAAAATTATCTAGGGCATTGAAAAAACCAAAAGGTAAGATGACATAGGCATAGGTTCCCCAAGGGAAAGTGAAAGTGGTTTTATCTTGGTTTTATGGAGCTATTCGTATCTGATTATAACCACTCTATCCATTTAAGAAGGAAAATACTTTTCCCTACTAATGTATCCACCACTTGATCAATAAATAGAAGGGGAGAGTGATTCTTCCTAGTAGCAATATTAGACTCTCCATAGTCAACACGAATACACTATTTTCCTCCTTTCTTAGGTAGAATAACCAAGGGAGAGACCTACTAGCTATCTAAAATAGAATAAACAAATACTACATCCAATATTTTTTGTAACTTAATTTTGACAATGTCTTTAACTATAATATTCATTCATCATTGGGGTTGGTAAATAGGTTACATTCTTATTTAATGTAAATATTATGCATTCATAAATCTAAAGGTATTCCTCTGATGTCATTTTCATCCTAGGAAAATATTATTGTGTGTTTCTTAGCATTGTAAGTAATTGGCTTTCTTGTTGGGGTGTTGAGGAGGTGCTGATGTTGAGAGGTTTATTTGGTAGAATGTCTACTTGATTTGTTAAAGAGAGCATGGTTTCTAGATTGGTAATTAAAGGAGCATTTATGGGGAAGAAATTTATAGAATTTCAATATGTCCCTTACTATTTTAGCAAGATCATTTTTAGGAAAAGTATTCTGAAGGGGTCATGGTGTACATTCCAACATGTTTATGGCTATAAGATCCTATCGATAGGTGTTTTTAAATATGCTAGTAGGGACAATGTCTTCTTATTGTGCCTATAAATTTGGACTCTAATCAATTATGTAGAGAGTTTTCAAAGAGATAGCTTCATCAATGTCATCAATCCAAGGCATTGGGCCATCATTCTAGAAAGACTAGGTTTGTAGATAAAGAAATAGTTTATTGGTATCATTTCCATTGGAAATTAACATTTTTCTTGACCTAAAACCAATAAAAGTATTAGTGGTGGCTAACCATGGGTAGTGAAGGATGAGAGGATAACATCAAAAATTACATTTTGGCTGCAAGATAATAAATTATGCTAGATATTGCCAAGAGTGCATAGTAATAACCATGTCTTCAATAGTCCCTTCAAGTTTAATTGTTGACCTATTATCTATATAGAGGATGGTGGGTGTTGGATGAAGAGTTGTTTGTTTCAGTTGTTGCATGGTCTTCATGGTCATCACGTTGATGGCTACACCCAAGTTAATTAAATTAATTGAGATGGGTTGGACACGGATGCTAAAATTAACTACAAGACTTCTAGGATCAAAATATTTTGGGGAAACTATGTTTCCCAAAATAATATCCACTAGTTGGCTAATAACTTGGACTATTTTAGGATCCTTCTTCTTTCTTCCTAGTTTTTTCAATCATAGCTCTGTAATAGCCTTATTATAGATAGGAGCATATTTTATTAATTTAAAGAGTGGGAATTTTACATTATTGAGTTGCCCTAAGATATCAAATTTAGGATTTGGTTCAAGATGTGATATGTTTAATCTTTTTGAAAAAAGAGGATTGTTATATTATTTTGGGTTTTTTGGTGGACTTGGCTTAGGATTAGCCATGGGTGGTTGTGGATTAGTATGGAGTGGATCAAGTTATTCAAAATGTTATTTAATTATGGGTGAGATGGGTTATGTAATAATGTATCCTAAGTGAAGTTGGACTTGATTGATATTTAAGGTGTATGTTAGATATTTCATTATTTTAATGGATTCTATTGGTTGAACCAACTTATTGGTAGGGTTGGGGATAAGCTAGGTGGGTAATTGAGTGGGTCTAGTAGGTTACTAAATGTTTGTAATTAAGAGTTGCTATTTTGGTTGTTATATTTATTAAGGAAATCATTATTCATCTCTCCATTTTTATTGATATGGATTAGAAGGAAAGATCCATTACTAGTTTTAGAATTACCTAGGTTTAGGTTGTTGTCCATTCTATTCCATCCATACCTAATTCTAGGCTAGCTATCAATTTGTTTGGGAATAATTTTAGATGTGAATATTCATCCAAGAACCATATTGAGGATTATTTGATAATTGATAATTTACAAACATAGAGTTTGATGGCATATCTGATCTTTATACCCATGGTTTCCATTGGGCCATGCAAAATACTTCATTTTTGTCTCCTTTTATGGCATGTAGCTACACTATTTTAGGATTCTCCTTGGTTATGATGGCTACCCAAAATTTCATATAATTACATGTGCATTACACCTTTTTTTCCTTGTATTTAGCGCAATAGGCAACTAAGGATTTTTCAATTTCTTCCTACTTCCTCTGTGTATGTAATGTATCAAGCTGAAAAGCTAGGTGACTAATAATGTCCTACTTCATGTTCTATAGTAGGTTGATAACTTCACCTATAGATAGTCTTATTTCATATGCTATAGGAAGGGTTCCAACTGTAATTTTATTCATGGTTAATGTAGAGTAGTTTTTACATAGAACTATTAGTTCATTAAAGGATAGTGTAGAAACGTCACTACCAGGCATTAAATCTAGTGCCTCCAAGTAATCATCTCTAATTCCTTTCAGGAATATCATCTTGATTGATTTTTTCTCCTTTTTTGTCTATTTAGAATTTTTTAAGATTCATATAAATCTTTCCATATATTATTCCAATGATTCATCATCATCTTGTGTCATTTTGAATATGTCATCTTTGTTGTAGTTTCTGCCTCTAAAATAGTCTTGGTATTTCATAAAAAATTATCCTTCATTTCTTCTTAAGTAGAAATAGAATTTTTTTCAAGTAGCATGAACCATCTAAGTGATCCATATTTGAGTGTTGTTGGAAAAAACATGAGTTTTTGAGCATCTTTATTATAATCATAGTTATGGCATAAGATATTGAGCTAAAAAAGAAATGTGTCTAGATCCTTAGATGTTTTCCCATAAAAGTAGGGAGGGCAGAGTGAGGAATATTATTCATGGGTGCATTTATATTTGGAGTAAGGATAGTAAATTGGAAGGTAATGGATTCATTGGTACTATTTTCTTCTACGAAATCTTCCATGAATACACTTTGTATTGGTAGACCAGAAGTTGTTCCCACCCACTTCTCAAAATTCCTTGCAATTCTTCTATTTCCTAGGGTGTAAAATATGGAAACTTTATCTTTTTTATTAGGAATATATTTATTTTTATACAATGGGGATGGTGTAGAGGTTTTAGAAGATTCATCTTGTGTCTCAGTAAAGATTCTCTCTAAATTTAAAGATTTTGCTAGTTTGGTCTCCTTCTAAGAGCAAGAATAACCTTGAATTCATCCTTAGCAAGAAATTTGGGTGATGGGGGGAGGTGAAATTCATATTTATAAACATGAGGTGATAGTGTGGGAATTATAAAGGGTGGTGCATGTGCAGCTCTTCTATGGGTATGAACCTCTTCAAGGTTTCTAGCATGTGTTACCAATCTAGCCAAAAATTCCTCCTTTTCTACATCTTCAATTGACAATTATGAGTGATACTCAAGAATTTATCTATGATCCTCAGCTAATGTAGGATTAAATTTTGATCTTAAAATAATAGTTGATGACTTAGGAAAAACTATTCCTATATAATCCCCTTCACTTTGCATGTATGTCAACCACTTTTTCTCTCTTTTCTAAAAAAAATTGCCCACTTTGCCTACATAGGGTTAGTAATATGGGGTTTTTTGAAAATTTTGACAATTATACTTAATATGGGGTTTTTTGAAAATTTAGACAATTTTGAAAAAAGGGAAATTTAAACTATAAAAATAGGAAATATTTAATCTCAAGAATAGAAATATCTAGAAACTAAAAAATCAATAAACATGCAGAAACAATTACTATCTAGGTTAAAGATTATAAATATGTGACACCCTTCCCCGATAATGCTGAAAAAAAGACTAGTAGTATATTCACAATAAAATATAATTCTCTATATTTAAATGAACAAGAATATTTACCATAGACTTGTATCTTCTACTTTCATTTAATTAACAGCCCAAGGACCTAAACTTGATAGGATGATGTCACTATATATATACAATCAATCTTCTAATTTGACCTTCTACTGACTGTAATTTGAGATGCTAAAAACCTTGAAAGAGATGGAATATTTGAATTTCACACTCATAAAATAATTTAAATTAAATTAGTACACTTATTTTATCTTTGGAAGCTTCCTTAAAATAATTATATTAAAAATTAAAAATTACACAATTCAAAAATAAAATGCACAACACATAAATAAACTAAATAACATGCTTAGTTATTCAATAGGATGGATTATTATTGCAAGACTTATACAGGGTAACTTTCATCCTTCTAACTCCATCTTCAATACTTCCTCTTACAATAATGAGATGGACTCATAAATGATTTTTCATAGTAATCAAAATGTAACAAAGAATTGTCGCAAGGAAATTACAATAACAACTATATTACAAAATATACTTTTTATATATTTATCTAATAGATACCTACCTACCTATTAACCCTATTTTTACCTATATATAGACAATAGGGGAGATTATTTTATACAAAATAATATACATTCTTAACTAAGAAACATTTAACTATAGGATAACAAAAATTGGTTCCTTCTACTAAGGTCACCATTCATGTGAATCTTGTAATACTACCTCAGGACAATCAAATTTGTTTCAATATTCAACTACATCATTATTATACTCCATGGAGGTTTTTATCATTTCTATGATTTGATTTAATTAGGAATAAAATTATGTTTGTCCATAGATTTGGTTATGTAGTGGTTACAAGATGTGTATACGTGATGAGAACCCTTTGTTCCAAAATGGTCTATGTTATATACCTATTGATTCAAAACATATTTAAAATATAATATATATAAAATCATCATATATTAGAATATAATTATTATATACTTAATTCTAAGAGAAAGTTCTATCTATTCAAATACTATGAGAACATAATGTTATTTACAAGATTATGGTTGTTTGAGGATAAAAATTTATGGGAAAGTAGTTCAAAAGAATGATAAAAAGAAGGATGAGTGTGATTGATGAGGAAAAAAATTAAAATTCTAGGGATAATAATCTACCTTGTCTTTTTTCTTTCACTCTAAGATCCTGATTGAACTTATCTTTAGTTGTAAAACCTAGAGATGTGACCATCTCTTTGACAACTATAGCAAATAATGTCTTCCATAACTTTCATTTGAATATGGAATTGATCTCCCTTTAACTAATTTCTTATTTTTACATAGTCCTTTTCCCTATGATGAACAATATGACAAACAAAATAATATACCATAAAATATTCGGCATACCTTGAAGAATTTAGTTGTCTAATTGGCTTCTTCATTTTGCCTTTGATCTAATTTGACTTTTTGTCTTTCATGCTAGCATCTTCTTTGCCTTTTTCTAATCTCTTTTGTTCTTATTCAATCTTGCCTACCTTTATTATGAAATTTTCATGCTCATTCTTCAAGGAAACAAGATTAGCCTTCAATTAAACACATTCATCTTCTTTAGCTCTCATGCTTGCACTTGCATCCTCTAATTTAATTCTAATATCTTTTATGATCATCTTATCCTCCTTAGTTTTATTGGTCATGTCATCCTTCAATATACATGCTTGATCTTCCATATACTTTATCAATTATTAATTCTTATTTTCTTCTCTCATGGAATTACTTGACAAACTCCACTCAAGAGACTAGATTTGTAAATCAAGACCTTTGATCATATTTTCCATTTTATGATTCCTCTTCTTTTGCATTTTTAGTTGACCAAGTGCACTCATGACCTTAGCTTCTAGATCATATCATTATTCATCACTATCATAGAACTATTCTTCTTCTCTAATGTTATGGCAAACTTCTTCATCAAACATGATGATATTTTCTTTTGAACAACTTTCGTTTTTACCCTTGTTAAACTTTTGATCACCTTCAAGTCGTTAAAATTGCACAAAAGGCCCTACTTTGATACCAATTTTTAGAGGTATAATCACTAAGTGGGGGTGGATTAGTGATTCCAAATAATCCAATTTAATTTCTATCTCTTAAACATTCAACATATACAATCATCATGAATACAAATTAACTATTACAATGAATAAGAGAGATATACAAAGATCAAGCACATACCATAAGATATATGTGTGAAACCTCTTGGAGGATAAAACCCACTAAAATTTTCAAGATGGGATACATTAATATAATAACAAGATCCAAATTTAAACCAGCACCAATTGATCAAATAACATGCATCTCACAAGGAGGAACCAACCCCCTAGGCAACCAAGTACCAACCCAACTACCTTGATCTGATCTCTACTTTTGATATGATGTCTTCTAAACTTAATTATGGACTTATCTTACATTCACTCTTTCACCTTTACACTCTTACAAACTTGCACACTCAATCCATGCATCTAAAACACCCTTTTGGATTAGTCTTCACTTCTTAGCACATACAAAAAAACAAAAAAAACAAAAAAAAAACCTAAAAAACCTATCATAACATCAAAAACATAACCTATAGATCACACACACAATCCTCAACCTAATATTCTATTTAATCCATCCACTAATCACCCTCACTCAATCAACCTCGTGGGATTACTCACTCTATTTGGCTCATCTAGGTAAATTAGGTTCAATGACCTATTTGTTCACCTTCATCACCTTGATCAGATAAGGATGGCTGATACTCTTCAATATCTAATGTTTCTCACTAAAATGTATCTTCTCTTTTAAATTTTATCTCCTTTTATTGGCTCCACGCTCTCACATCTAATCCAAATAAGCAAATTATGCCTAGTATTTATAACATACACTCATCTAACCCATCTTAGTCAGCCAAGATACTTACTCTACTTGTTATAACTTTGAAATAGGTCTTAATACATGTTACATGGATGAAACACTCCACTCTATAGGACATCCATAGTCCTTAAAACAAAAATCCTCCATTAGGCCTTAATGAGACCCAAAATAATTAGGCCTTCACACCCACATGATACTCTTGTAACCTCTTGAACCACCTTCAACTTATACCAATTATTCAAAAACATAAAAAATATGTATAATATCCCATTTATCAATATCATATGGGTCCATGCCACCTAGAACACCAACTCGACACTTGAACCTACCAATTAGGTCTCCTTGCTCTTTAGACCTTCAAACATATAAAACATAGTCTCAAACTTTTGAAGCAAACAGTCAAGTCCTTCACATATATAAATAATTATATTTCATGTGTTAACCCTTTAACACCTATGAAATGGATTTATGTTATTTAAACACTTCAATAGAGGATATAATCACTCAAAATAACTATCTCAAAATGGCCACTCAGGCTAGTCACACATAATCAAAATATAGTTATACTATTTTGAGTCTCCATATCTGATCAGGGGTATATCATGACATCCTATAATTTTTCATAAAACATAGAGACTTATATAATATACACATGCTCATTTTATTCTTCAATTCTACTTAGACCACCTTCAACTTACCTCTATAAGATGGTCACTCAAACTTCTATTATATTCAATAAACATAGTAAAATTCAAATCCTTTTTACATACTAAATATGGATCAGTAAAACCTTAAAAATTAAAAAATATGGTCTTCATGGAGTCTAAAACACTTTCCAATAGTTGTTTCATCTTGAAACATCAAGACACTATTAAGAACAACTCAATTATCCTTCTCTGATAACTTATAGAACATGGTCAAATACACAATCAACTTTAGAGCTCAATATATTTGATTATACAAACATTATAACATTATAAATAATTTTTATGGATGTGACTTATATTTATTTATAATTTTTCCTTTGACACCACCATGAAATTTGTCTTAGTTCAAAATATATAGCTCAAAAACTAAGACTAGTTCTCCTTCATTAGTTTTAATATTTAAATTCCAACAATCACTGTGTTAAACATTGGACACTTTGTCATCATCTTTTATCCCCTAGTAACTTTCAAAAACTTCCTCTATGTATCTCTTATAAGTCTCTTGACTTTAACCTTGCATCATTTATCATTGATCTTAGATCTGTACTTTCATGATCATGCCACTTAGTAGTTCTATGTTCCTTTTGAGCACATTGACTATTTGACTTGATCCACACCATCGATAGCCATTTGTATGAACACCTTCATTTTGTTGATCTTCTATTAAATATAAAAGATTGAGAAACATGTCAGAATAATTTACAATCTTAAGAAACTTTGACAAATTAACTTCACATTCACTATTGATCTTTGTCTAAAAAGATCACGCACTCTATTAAATCCTTTTCTAGTTAGATTAAATTTTCATTGTTAGATCTATGATCTGATTAAATTCTCATCGTATATATTTTATAACAAAAATTTGGCTAAGTATGGGAACTTAGTGAACTCTACCTAGAAGGCTAACTTTGTACCTTAAAATTTTTTGCTATGGTGAACCTCATGACATAAAATTTGAGCTACATGATCAAATTTCATAGATAAATCCATCCATGTATCAAACTAATCATGAAACATTTAGACATGTGAGATATACCATCATCAAATTGCTTACTCAGGCTTGTCTACCAATATGGCTACTTGAACATAAACACTCATATGACTACTTTTGATAAATTTTGTTCACTTCTATAAGTAATCCTAGCAGTCATAACACCTTATAGGGTATATTTACTATGACAATACCATAAATATCATCCATAAATTTCTTATCCAAGTCAAACATTAAATAACTATGCAAGAAAATTGAAGCTCATTGAAGCACACTTTGTCATTTTCATTCTAACACATATGACACCTCATCAAAATCCTTTGGTGACCTTGGAGACATCATTGACAAAACTCTAAAAAATATCCCCCTTTTTCATTGATATCAAACAATAATACAAAGCTTATGATCGAACTCTATCTCTCTCTTTAATCACTTTCTCCCCCTTTGACACAATGACAAAGTGGGCTCATCTTCTGAACTTGAGGACCTAAAAAGACTTCAAGGACCAAAAATATTGAAGGACAACCTATGAGATATGATACAGACTCCCCCTAACATTGTGTATATCTCTTCTAACCTTGAGCTTCTCAAACATGTTCCATGACTACGCTCTTATTTGATCATACAAAGCTTCTATGAAGACAAAAGATACATTAACATTAGAAATTACATGAAATTACCTTGCAATCATTAAGAGGGACACCCCATAAGTCACCTGAGCTAAGGCACCCTTTGATTACCTTAGTATTTTGGAGAAAAGGACCAAAAATTCCACTTCTTCATACCATCCTTGCTTAGAGGCCTTGTAGCCCTACCTAAACCTTGCAAAGCCCATAAATTTATATGTATTAACTTTCATGTATTGAAATTTCATAACTGGAGCATTCTCATATGCCCCCTCATGTACACAATGAAAATAACACTCATCTTTTCCTTTGCAACATACTTCCTTCACAAATCTACTACTTAATTAACCCTCCATTTGCACAAACCCTCCTCCATAGAACCAATCATGCACTTCTATAAGACTATGAAATACTTTTTGACCACCCATTTGGCCATTTCAACTGATTAGGTATACTCAAATCTCAAATAATTAGGCAAATCTTTTTTCCAAAATGAGCAAAAACATTAGGTTTATAAGAGAAAACATGGTTAGCACACCATCTTCTAGTCAATGCCCATCTCTAAATTTCTTATCACACCTAGAGGTCATCAATACACACTCCCAAACAAAAAATTTAGATATGAATCCTTTGGTAGTCCATACTTCCTATAATAATGTTTTTTACTTGCATACCTTTAAGCACAAACTAGGAAACCTGAGAGAAAAAAAATCTCTAATTGCACACAAAAGACCTTAAAAACATAAAATCAATTGGGACACACTTAAATGAGGTCAACACACCCTTTTATCCCACTAAGACACCTTGAAAACTTGAAATTATTTGAATGACACCTAGAAATATCCATACTTAGTCTATAGACTTACACATACACTACTCAGCATGCCAAAACACTAGAACCTAATCTTGAAAACATTCTCCTCGTATTCCATATAAAATTATTCTTTCATATTTCTATGCAATAAACTATTTTAATAAATTATCATCTTTTATTTCACACCTTTAGCTAAGCTTCTCCACTTGAGATGATGAACATACCAAACAACACAAACTTATTGAACTAAAGCATCTCATAAATGCTCGCCCTTAGATCACGACCATATATAAAAATAAGATCTACTTTTTGACATATCTTGCTCATAAGAAACAAGTCAAAACATAATACCAAACTTAAGATACCTAAGTTAGTTCTCCTTAAATCGATACTGATCTTTGAACTTCTAGGGCCCATAAGCCCTCTCTCAAGAGTCACCATACTACTAATAAAAAAAATAAAAACAAATAAAATGTAGATTGACTCCCATGAAACCAAGCTTCCAAGTACATTCAAATCACTACACCAGATCAAGCTACCACAAGAGACCAACTATGGATAAAATCTGATTGCATCCATATCTTTCTTCTATTACAACTCACCTTCATATATTTTTTGTCATGCAACACTAGCCAAAACCCACCAAGCATCCACCATGCTCACTATTTATATAAAGTGTCTCCTTTAATCATAGAGAGAGATACCCCTTTGACATAGTGAGACTAAAATTCCCAAAACTCTAGAGACTTCAATATCTCCATACTCTAATTTGACTTGTAGTCCTACCTCATTACTAAATTGACTTTGAATGGATCCTTAACTTCATTATTTTCTTAAAACTTGTCAAAAAATGTAGACAAAATAAAATCTTGACTTTACTTATGTCTATCATGGAAAACAAACCATCTTTAGTCTCAGTCTAATCTCTCCTAAAAGGCATAGGTTTTCACAATCATTTTTGACCTCTTCCTTGCACACTAGGAGCTACATACACCTTATTTTTATTTGAGAACTCATTTAAACTATTCTTTAAATACCTAGTAGCATGACCAACTCTATGACATCTGAAACAAACAAGATCATTTATACCTTTTTCTTGATGATGATTGTGATCTTTGTTTGATTGATTTAATCTCCTCTTGCATTCTCTAGCAATGTGGCCAAACTGATTACATGCATAACATTGACTCTGGGATGAATATATTATTGCATTGATATGTTTAGTGACTAGTAATATATTCACAATAAAATATACTTATCTTGATTCAAATTAACAAGGAGAGTTACCATAGACATGTATCTTCTACTTTCATTTAATTGTCAACCCGAGGACATAAACTTGATAGGATGACATCACTATATCTGTACATTCAATCTTCTAATTTGACCATTTATGATTGTAATTTAAGATGATAAAAACCATGAAAGAGATGGAATGATGTAATTGAAGACTAATACATTACTGTAAATTAAATGATTACACCTATTTTATCTTTGGTAGTTTCCTTAAAACAGTATTATGCAAAATTGAAAATCACACAATTTAAAAATAAAATGCACAACACATAAATAAACGAAATAACATGCCTAGATATTTAATGGGTTGGAATTTCATTGTAATACTTCCAAATGGATCCATTCCTCTTTTTGACTCTATCTTAAATCCTTCCTCTTATAATAATGAAATGGACTAAAAAATGATTGTTTATATTAATCAAAATGCAACAACGAATTGCTATAAGGAAATTACAATAACAATTGTCTTATAAAATATACTTCTAATATATTTATCTAATTGATCTCTACCTACCTCTTAACCATGATGTTACTTATATATATACAATATGGGATATTATTTTATAAAAAATAATATACATTCAAAACTAAGAAATATTTGACTATAGGATAACATAAATTAGTTCCTTCTACTAAGGTCACTATTAATGTGAATATTATAATACTACGTCATGACAAACACATTTTCTTTAGTATGAAACCACATCCTTATTACACTCCATGGAGGTTTTTATCATTACTATGAGTTGACTGAATTAGGAATCAAATTTTGTTTGTCTGTGGCTTTGGTTATGTAGTGGCTATAAGATGTGTCTGTGTGATGAGATCCCTTTGCTGTTGGGTGGTTTGTATTATATACCTATTACTTAAAAACATATTTTAAAAACTTTATAGATAAAATCATCCTATAATAGAAGACAACTATTATATACTTGATTTTAGGACAAAGTTATAACTATTCAAAGATTATGAGAACATAATGCTATTTAGAAGATTATGGTTGTTTGAGGATAAAAACCTATGGGAAAGTAGTTTGAAAGCATGATAAACCAGAATTATGAGCATGACATATGATGAAAAAAACATGAAAATTATAGGGATCATCACACCCCCAACATAAGATTATATCATCCTCGAGCAACAAACTTGATCATTTCAAATTTACAAATAGTTCTAAAATGCACATGATGGCACCACTTGATATGTGAGCATAAAATCTGCACTATTGTTCATAAAACTATTATTTTGTGATCTCCTTAGATTCCTCTAATGGATTTTTATCCTACCAATCTATAATAGGATACACAAATAGAGGGGGATGGAATTTTATGCTCAATAGTTGAGATACCATTTCACCTAAAAGTAGAATATATCTTGTTACTCTATCAAATATTTCCTTTAAATTGAAAGGGGAATATGGCTTTTTACTTTTTAGATCAAGAATGAGATCATTGCATATTCTTATACATGATTCTTTTTTTGTGTGTCTAACATAAGGTCTCAACCCCAAGTATAAATCTTAGCATGCATCACAATTTTTGGCCAACCAAGCCCTGACTTCCTTCTATAGCATAATGTTATCCCATTCTATCAACACAATCTCAGGTGTAGCTAGCTCTCTTATGATAAACAATTGAATTTCCCTTTATTTTTACCTATATTCAGTCATCCCTCATCCTCTCCTATGCTCATTCAAAAGATATGATAAAAAATACTTTAAATGGACATCTCCAACATTTAATTGCGTCCATACCTTTCTTGTATTTCAACTCACATTCATAGATTTATTGTCATGCAACACTTACCAAGACCCAATAATCATCCATCATGCTTCCTCTTTCTACAAAGTGTCTCCTTGAATCCTAGAGAGAGACACCCATTTGACATAATGAAACTAAAAGTCCCAAAACATAGGAGACTCCCATATTTCCATACTCTCATTGGACTTATAGTCCTGCCTCATCACCAAATTGACTTTGAATGAATCCTTGACTTCATTCTTTGCTTCAGACTTGTAGATAAATGTAGATAATAGAAACTCTTGACTTTCCTTCATGTCTATCATGGCAAATAAACGATCTTTGGTCTCAGTCTCATCTCTCCTAAAAGGCTTATCTTTCCACAACCATTTGTGATCACTTCCTTGCACACTAGGAGCTCCATACACCTTATTTTGCTTTGAGATCTCATTCAACCTATTCTTGAAATACCTAATAATGTGACCAACTTTATGACATCTGAAGAAAAAAATATCATTCATACCTTCAGCTTGATGATGATTTTCATCTTTTTTTGACTAATTTCTTCTCATCTTGCATTCTCTAGCAATGTGGCCAAACTAATTACATTCATAACAATGAGTCTGAGATGAATATCTTATTGTATTTATTTTTCTATAATCTTCTTTCTTACACTCTATGATCTTGATTGAACTTATCTTGACTTGATGGTCTTTGCTTGTAGAACCAAGCTATGTGACCAACTCTTTGAAAAATTTAACAAATAATGTCTTCCATACCTTTTGTTTGATTATGGAAATGATCTCCCTTTAAATGATTACTTATTATTACATAGTACTTTTCCTTATGACTAAAAATATGACAAATAAAATAATGGACCATAAAATATTTGCATACCTTGAAGCATTTGGTTGTATTATTATATTTGCTATCATTCTCTTTGGATTGTTATAATATCTTTTGTTTTTATTCAATCTTGCCTATCTTGATTATGACCTTTTCATTCTGATCATTCAGGGAAACAAAATTAGCCTTCAATTGAACACATTCATCTTCTATATCTCTCATCCTTGAACTTGCAGCCTTTAATTCAATTCTAAGATCTTTGATGGTCTTATTATCCTCTTTAGTTTTTTTGGTCATTTCATCTTCAATGTACATGTTTAGTCTTCCACATAATGTATCAATTCTTGATTCTCCTTTTCCTCTCTCATTAACTTACTTGACAAACTCTGCTCAAGAGACATGATTTGTGCTTCAAAACCTTTGATCATATTATGAATTTTATTATTTCTCCTCTTTTTCTCATTTAGTTCACTAAGTGCACTCATGAGCTTAGCTTTTAGATCAAATTCTTCTTCTTTACTATCATAGACCTCTTATTTTTTCTACTATTATGGCAAACTTCTTCATCAAACATGATGAAATTTTCTTTTTAAAAACTTTCCTTTTTACCCATATTATATCTTGGATCACATTAAAGTGGTTAAACTTTCAAAAAGGTACTAATCTTATACCAATTATTAGATGTAAAATAACTGAGAGGGGGGAGTGAATTAGTGATGCTAGATAATCCAATTCAATTCCCAATTCTTAAACATTAAACATATACAATCTTGATGCATATAGATTAACCATTGAAATTAATAAGGAAGATATAAAAATATCAAGCACATAACACATGATATATATGGGAAACCCTCTTGGGGGATAAAACCCACTAAAACCTGAAAGATGGACTATAGTCCTATAATAACAAAATTCAAATTTAGGTTAGCACCAACTGATCAAGGAACACCTATCCCTTAGTTTAGTGAGACACCCATCCCACAAGGAGAAACCAAGCCCTAAGAATCCAAGCACCAAACTTTGGAACTCGATTTTATCTCCAATTTGATCTGATGTCTTCTACACCTAATGTTGGACTTCTCTTATGTGCACTCTTTCCCATTTACACTCTTCCAAACTTTCACACTTAATCCATGCATCCAATATACCCTTTTAGATCACTCTTCAATAATTTACACATACACTATCAAAAACCTATAAAAACTCTATCATAACATCATTAACATGACCTATAGGTCATGCACACAATCCTCAACATAATCTACTCCTCAATCCATCCAATAAGCACACTCATTGAATCGACCTCTATGGCTTACTTACTGAATCTACATCTTTTAGATGCTCATTAAGTTCAATGACCTATGTGTTCACCTTCATCACCTTGATCAAACAAGCATGAATGATCCTCCTCACTCTCTAATGGTCATCACTTACTTTTACCTTCTCTTTCAAAGGTTCTCTCCTTCACTTGGCTCCATGCTATCACATATAATCCGAATAGGCCAATTATGCCTAGTATTTATATCGTGCACTCATCTAATTCATATTTTTCAGCTAAGATGCTTACCATAATTGTAACTATGATGGTTCTCATCAAATTATAAATTCTCTTTAAATGTTTCTCTCCTTCACTTGGCTCTACGCTATCACATCTAATCCAAATAAGCTAATTATGTCTAGTATGTATACCATACATTCATATAACCTATATTGGTTGGCCAATATTCTTACCATAATTATTCAAAATTTGAAATAGGCCTTCATAAAAGTTACATGGGTGAAACACTCCACTCCATAGGTCATCCATAGTAATTAAGAATTGAATCCTCCATTAGGCCTTAATGAGACCCAAAACAATTAGGTCTTCACACCCACACATTACTCTTGCAACCTCTTGGACCACCTTTAGATTATACCAATTCTTTAAACACATAAAAAATGTATCTAATAGACCCTTTTTCACTCTCATATGGTTCCATTCCACTTGGAGCACAAACTCAACACTTGAATCTACCAATTAGGTCTCCTTGCTCTTTAGGGCTTCAAACATAGAAAACCTAGTCTCAAACTTATAAAGCAAACACTAAAGTATTTCACATATCCATATGATTAGAAACATGGGTCAAACCTTTAGGACCTCTAAAATGACTTCATGCTCTTTAAACACTTTAACCAAATATCTAAGCACTCAAAACAAATTTCTCAAAATGACCACTTAGACTGGTCACACACAGTCAAAATATAGTTCTCCATTATCATTTTCATCATCAATTTTGCTTAGAACACCTTCAACATAACTATTCAAGATGGTAATTCAAATTATGGGTGTATTCAATAAATATATTCAACTTCAAAGCCTTTATTAATACTAAATATGGATTTTTAAAACCTAAAAAATACATAAATATGGTTTTCATGGATTATACAAGACTCTAATATTTATTTCATCATGAAATATCAATACACCATCAAGAACTCAATTATCCTTCTCTAGTCATTTATAGAACATGGCCAAATATAAAATAAACTTTAGATCTCAATATATTTGGTTTTAAAAAAATTCAAACCTTCTAAAGAGTGTCTCTAAATGCACCTTGGAGTAATTTAATTTTTTTCCTTTTACACCACCATGAAATTCATCTTATATCAACATATATAGCTCAAAAACTATAAATTAGTTTTCCTTCATTAATTTGAATATTTAAATTCTGATCCTTACTATGTAGATACTAAATATCATAAAATTTGTCATCATCCCATGTCCCTTTCTAATTTAAAAAAAATATGCTTTGTTGCTTTCCTTATAAGTCTCCTGGATTCAACCTTGCATCAATCAGCATTGATCTTAGATCTGTACTTCTATGATCATGCCACTTATCAATTGTATGTGCCTTCTATGAACATTGACTATTTGACTCAATCCATACTATTGATCTCTATTTTTATGAACACCCACAATCCATTGGTCTTCTATAAAATCAATGAGATTCAGACACATGTCAAAGCATGTGCAATCTTAGGAACCTTTGAAAAATTAACTTTATAGATGCCATTGATCTCTATCTAACAAGATCATGTGATCTATTAGATCCTTATTTGGTTAGATTAAATGGTCATCATTAGATTTGTGATCAGATTAAATTACCTCCATATATCTTTGATAATGCAAATTTGGCCAAGTATGGGAACTTAGTGAACTCTACCTAGAAGGCCAACTTTTCACCTTAATAACTATTTCTATGCTCAACCTCATGACCTAAAATTTGAACTACATGATAAAATTCAATATGGAAATCTATCCATGTATCAAACTACTCCTAAAGCCTTTAAACGTGTGAAATATACCATCATCATATTTCTTACTCAGCATTGTCTATAAAGATGGTTACTTGAACATAGGTACTCATATGATTAATTATGATGAATTCCTTTCACTTCCATAAGTAATCCAAGCACTCATAACACCCCATAGGGTCTCTACAACATGACCATGCTATCAATATCATCTATCAATTATCTATCAAAGTCAAACATTGGATAACTATGAAAGAACATTGAATATCATTAAAGCACACTTTGTCATTGTCATTCTAGCACACATGACACATCATCAACATCCTTGGTCACCTTGGAGACAATATTGACAAACCTCCAAAGATTATTGCCTAACAACTCTCTTGTCATGTCTTCAAGTGATGAAACAATATAAAAATATTTACCTTTAAAGATGAACTCATCTTGTGTCTCAAAAACCTTATCATGATCTCTATTAATGTTTGAAGTCAACTCAAGCATGACTACTTCATAATATATAGGGGCAGCCTCAAACTTGGTACCTTGGAGATTATTAAATTATCCTTAAAGAAATAAAGCAGGCTCAAGAACATCATTAATATATCCAATAGGAGGTATATACCCTTGAAGATCCTAAATTTCATTGAAAATGTCTAGGTAATACTGCCAAAAGCCCTCATCATTCTCTTGATCTCCCTCTTGAAGAGATACATTCTGAAGTACATATTTAGAGGCTTCTTTGAACTCCTTCCTCAAACTCATATTCTTAATCATCCTTGAAAATTGAAATGCACTTTTCTTCCCTAAGTGGAGTACCAATGAAGATCTCATTTTCATATACACTTAAAGAAACTTCATAATACTCTCCTTGAAACTCACTTGCAGTTGTAACTTATTCCTTTATTCTACATAAAACAAAATCTACTTCAAGAAGGGAGGTGGTGGGAGCGTGATGGATATGTTTGTGAGTTTGATATGGAGTATGAGGCATTGTTGGATATTAATGAATAGGCTTGGGTATGGAATATCCTTAAATTAAGTCTTAAAGAAAGAGTATGTTTAGTTGAGCTATGGATACATGATTTTATTCCTCACCTTCGTGATTCACTCTACCAGTTTCAAATGTAGATTGAGATTTAGAATTTTTAACAATCATCCCTTATTTCCTTTGGATATTTTCTTGAATTGACTTATATGAGATAAAAACTAGAGTTTTTTGAGTTAGAATATATGAGGCTTGAATAAGCACAAAATCTTCTTTGGTTTCAACCTCTAAATCTTGTCTTGATTCAAGTTCCATCATTTTCAATTTCAAATCTTCAATTTTCTTATCTATACTATCTTGGAATAAATTATATTAAAGGTGTTGCATGACTTAATTAGGATAAAGAAAATAATAATGTTGATATGGAATACAAGAGGGGTCTTGAGGAGAGATGGGAGGGACTTGTATAGGTCTAAATTTATCCATTACTTCAACTCCCTAATCTATGCTTGTCTCACTTTGCGTACCCCATGATTTCACTACTTGATTCCAAATTAGAATATTGAAGGAATTCTTAGGGGGTTATTGAGAAATAGGAGTAGGATTTTTTGCCAAATTAGCTTAAATAGATTACCTCCAAGTGGAAATCAATCTCTTTAATTCTATTTTATCTTAGTTTTCAATAATGGTCTACTCAACAACAACCTCTTCCTTTTTTTTAATGTTCTCTTGAATTCATTTCCAAGAAGGGAAAGTTGGAGGAGCATGTAAAATATTTGGAACAATTTGAATCTCACTTAAAATAGTATCTTAGGGAAGAATGGGTGACATATATGAGGGTTGATGTAGTATAAATGAAGACATTGGGGTGATAGTATTCAACCTATTGTCTTTCATGAACTATTGTCTTATCCTCTATGTTTTGGATTACACCACTTAGATCCATCATTTCACTTACGATTCCTTTATAATTTACTCTCTAAATAGGTGTTTTTTACTTCTTCATTCACTACAATAAGTCTCTCACATTATCAATGAGATGACTAGGGACATTTTGACCATATTCCCTTTGTGCTAATCCTTATCATAAAAATTTCATATCCTAAGAGAGTTTTCTTGAAAATTGAAATGGACTAGTTTGAGAAGTGGCTATATTGACTAAGGTTATCATGATCTTAAGATGGTTGATCATATGCAACATCATAGTCATGTAGGGGAAGGTTGATAAGGATCATAGTGGGTCTAATATGGATCATTATAAGACTAATAAGTCTCATCATATGGATGATAGGTAAAATTATAGGACTTATAAGGTTCATAATATGGCTAATAAGGAATACCAAAGGCTTGATATGCCTCATTGGCTTGCATGAGATTGAAATTCACTTAAAACTCATCCATAAAAACATCATGAAGATATTAAAATGAAAACATAACTTATTTTGAATGAGTGATTGGGTTTATATAACCAAATGATTTATCTTCGAGTTGTCATTAATGTTTTTAATGCCTCCAAAGTTTGATATTTAGAATAAAAACATCAATAATCCTTCCTCTACTTTAGACCTTAATCCCACTAGGCATACCAAAACTGTTATCACCCAAAATTTCACCCTTGGAAGGTAGTTTAAGACTTTCAAATTTGAGGTAAAATGGAGACAATCCTAAGATGTGGGTGGCCTAAGTTGGATATAATATTTAGGTTAAAGGGATAGCTCCATTGATGTATTACTTAGTCTCGTAAACTCCTCTACCAACTTGTTAGGAAAAGAGAGAGAAACCTACTCTAATGGAGGTGATACACCAAATAAGTTTGACCATAACCAATCAGATACATATGCACTTCAACCATGAGATTTACCTAAAATAAACACTACTTATAATCTACCTCTCTTCATCAGCATTTCACATGATGGTGGTAAAAAATGCTTGGGCTAAGAGGACTAGTCAAAAGGTCATAAAATGACACTAATGAATAAAAAAATCACTCAACCTTTAAAAATTTAGATTTTCATTTCAAAATACTTGGAAATAAGTTTTAAATTCAATATAAATACAAATAGAGGATAAACATGTCAAGGAAGCCAAGCTAATCAGTTGTCAAGATTAACTAGTCATGCACACACATTAAAACTACTCAAATAAGGAGGTAAAATAGAAGTTTATCATTTATAAAAGGTTTGAAAATGGGAAGGGATTTTTCATACCTAAGTGGAGGATACAGTCTTATCCAAACATGTTTCCATATATAGTGAAAGTTAGAGAAGAAAGAGAGAAGGGGTGTAGGAGAGCCCATTTACAAGTGTCACCCTTGATAGAGTAAATGACAATCAAGAAAGAAGATTTATGAAAAGTATTAATATGTTTATAAACATGTGTTCATATAATAATATGATGTTTATTATCCCAAATTGTGTGGGATTTTTTTTATCTTTTCCCAATGAATCATCACTTGAGATCTTAAATTATCCCTGTCTAGTCCTTCTGATATCTCATGACACTTTGCACATTTATAATGTTAATTATGAATTCTTTAAAAGTCCCTCAATTCCTTATAGTGACTTATGGCCTTCTTGATAGCTACCTATACTTCTCATGCATGATAGAAACTCATTTACATTGGCCATATAGGCATAATAGGAAACTAGGCCTAGTTACTTAACTTTAGCTCTCTTGAATGATCAGGAGACCTATATAGGAACTAATTTTAGTTTTATATACATGTTTAGGACTTGAGAGATGTCTGATGTTATGAATTTGAGTTCCATAATGGCTTATATTTTTATTCACCTCTTTAGGTGACCTTGTTGCTTCATCATGACACATATAAAATTACCTTTGTGATTTAGGATTGTAGAAGCAATCTTAAAAGCAAGTGAATGTAGTTTTTGATCTAAGAAGATATAATGCATCCCACATAACCATCCATGAATTTTTTTATTTTCTCATCTATATTTTAACCTTAAACATACATTGAAATACTACAAAAATATGGTATTTCTTATATCCTTTTAGGTGCCTATATAAACTAGTTACATGATTAAAACATTCTTAGAGTGTAGGATTTTATTCAGTTATTTCCAAGACTAGTTCAATACATTTGGATGAATTTATCTTAATATATTCTCCAATAGGTTCTTAATAGGGTTTAACAAGGGTTTTAAGTGTCTTTATCTCTTAAGGACTGTGTTGAGTTGTGGAGCTAAAAGCTTCATTGTTGAGTTCATGCAAAGGTTGTTGGACTAACACAGTCACCGACATCGACAATATCACCGACATCAGTTAGGCATGGATCAAATCTGATTAACATCAGTCAAGGATCAGCTGATGTCAGTCATCTGTAGACCTATAGTGATCAGCATCAGTCACGTATGTGTGCGTGTGCATTTGCATGCATTTTTAGAATTAGATTTGTTCTAATTTTAGGATAAATAGAGTGTTTGCATGTAAAGACTAATTTTACTCTTGAGTTTGTGTTTCTAATTATTGTATGTCTTGGATCCTATTTAAGAGACCCATGGGGGCATGTATTGTAATTATCTAAGCAAGCAAGTAAGCAAGGTCAATTAGATCTGTAAGGTGCAAGACCAAGAAGATTAGCTGAAGCTTGGGAATAATAACTCGGTTATTGAGTTGGTTGTAATTGAGAGAGAGAGAACTCTTGAGAGAAATACTATACACCCAAGAGGTGTGGGAAGAGTGTGATTTATTCATTATATTCTAGACGAGTTTAATACAAGATTGGTTGTTTCTTGTATCTCCTATTATTTGCTATTTCGTATTTCTAGTTACTTATTACTTCTGGTTCAATTCCATGTGTAGTTGCTTATTAAAAAGTAATCAATTGTACTCCAAGTTCCTAACAGCTGGTATCAGAGCTAGGATCACTAATAAGTGGTAGAGCGGGTTAGTGTTTATTGATTACAGGTCACTCACAGGGGTTTTTGATTGAGTGGGAGAAAAACAATGGCAGAAGAAAGTAAACTAAGAATGGAGAAATTCAATGTCAAGAATTATCAATTATGGAGGATACAGATAAAAGATTATTTGTATCCAAAAGATCTGTACTTACCATTGGGTGGGGTTGCAAGCAAGCCCATAGATATGTAAGATGAAGAATGGAATGTTCTTGATAGAAAGGCTCTTGGATCTATAAGGTTGAGCCTGGCATCTTCTTTGATTTCTTATTTATCACAAGAAAAGACAATGGTAGAGTTAATGGATACTCTAGAAAACTTATATGAAAAACTCTCAGCTTTGAATAAGGTATATCTTATGAAGCAATTATTTAGTTTGAAAATGTAGGAAGGTGGATTTGTATATAGTCATCTTAATGATTTCCATGAAATTGTAAATTAGTTAAATTCAGTCAAAATAGTTTTTGATGATGAAATTAAGGCTCTCTTAATCTTATGCTCTTTACCTGAAAGCTGGCATAGTTTGGTAATGGTAGTTAGCAATATTGCATCTACTTCAAATATCTTGAAAGTTGAAGATGTTGTTAGTGTAATCTTTAATGAAAAAATTCACAGGAAAAGCACAGGGGAAACATCAGGTAATGCTTTAAGTATTGAAAGTAGGGGAAGGCAAAGAGAGAAGGGCAAGTAAAGGAAATCAAGGTCAAAGATGGGCATGAGATCCAAATCTAGAAATGGATGTATAACCTACTAGAATTGTGGAAAGAAAGGGTATGCAAAGAAAGATTACTGGTTGAAGGATAACAAAGAAAATCAGCATGAAGGTAATAAAGAAGCAAATGCTGTAGGTATTGTTGCATAGGATGCTCTTATATTTTCTTTAGATAGTCAAGTAGAAACATGGGTTTTAGATTCTAGTGCTTCTTTCCATGCAACCCCAAATAATTTTTTTTTCAATGATTATGTCCATGGAGATTTTGGAAAAGTTTATTTAGGGGATGGTGAGCCTTGTCAAATTGTTGGCAAAGGAAAAGTGCAACTAAAATTGCAGATTAGCAACACATGGGTGTTGAAAGATGTCATGCATGTACCCATATTGAAGAAGAATCTAATTTCTATAGGAAATTTCGGTGATGAGGGTTGCACAGTAACTCTCACAGTAGAATCTTGGAAAGTTTCCAAGGGTGCACTTGTATTAGCAAGAGGTAAGAGAGTAGGTACACTTTATCTATCTACTTGTGTTACTGATTATTCTCCTTCTATTTTATCTACTTCAGATGTAGATGTAAAGATGTGGCACTATAGGCTTGGTCACATGAGTGAGAAGGGAATGAATGTTCTTAAGTCAAAAGGTAATCTTTTAGATTTGAAAATCATAGATCTAGATTTTTGTGAGCACTGTATTTTTTGGGAAATAGAAGAAAGTATAGTTTCTCAAGACTGGGTCAACAAAGAAGGAGCACAAGTTGGAGCTTGTTCACACAGATGTGTGGGGACCAGCTCAGGTAGCTTCTATTGGAGGATCACAGTATTATGTTTTTTCGTTGATGATGCTACAAGAAAGGTATGGGTTTATTGCATAAAGAGGAAATTTGATGTTTTTGACACATTTAAGAAATGAAAAGCTTTGGATGAGAATGAAATAGGTTTGAGATTGAAGTGCCTTAGATCTGACAATGGTGGTGAGTACTGCAGCAATAAATTCAACAGTTACTATTTTATGAGTGGAATACGTAGGGAAAGGATAGTTCCAAAGACACCTCAGTAAAATGGAGTTGCTGAAAGGATGAATCGACCAATAATGGAGCATGCATGGAGTATGAGGTTGCATGCTGGTTTTCCCTTAAAGTTTTGGGTAGAAGTTATAGATACCATGGTTTACCTAATTAATAGAGGACCTACTACTCTAGATGGTGGAATTCTAGAAGAGGCTTGGATAGGTAAAAAGGTAGATCTTTCATTTCTCAGAGTTTTTGGTTCTAAAGCTTTTATGCACATTGATAAAGAAAATAGAAAGAAGCTAGATGCTAAATCTATGTGGTGCACTTTCATTGGTTATGGCTTTGGAGATTTTGGATTTCGATTGTGGAATTTAGAAAATAACAAAATTATTAGAATTTGTGATGTAGTTTTCAATGAGAAGGTCATGTAAAGTGATCAGCTCAAGAGGCTAAATAATTCTGAGCAGGGCAATCTTGATTTGGATGAGGTAACGATCCAAAATGAGCTTGTGAGTAAAAATCATCACTCACAGGAAAACATAGAGATTGATGTCGATCAGGTAATCGACATTGGTGGTCAAGCAGGAACTGACGTTGATTAGATAGTAACCAATGTCGGTCAGGTCAGTTAGGTGGAACCGATGTCAGTCAGGTGCAGACTGAGAGTTGACTGAGATCGGTCACTGACAGAGAATTTAAGCAGACAAAAAGTTGTAAATGAGTCTCAAATGCCCATAAGGAGGACTAAAAGGGTAAGTAAACCTCCAATTCATTATTCCCCTTCTTTATACTACATGTTGCTCACTAATGGTGGATAACTAGAATGTTTTGATGAGGCAATGCAGGAAGAATCCAAAAAATAGTGAGAGCATGGCATGAGTGAGGAAATTGATTCCTTGGAAAAAAACCAAATGTGGGATTTGGTTGAGTTGCCAGCCGAAAAGAAAGAACTAAAAAAAATGGGTATACAGGTAAAGAAAGGAGAGAATGGAAATATGAGACATAAGGCTAGGTTGGTAGTAAAGGGATTTGCATAAAAACCAGGTATTGATTTTGGTGAAATTTTTTCTCCTGTAGTAAAGATGACTTCTATTCAGACTATATTGTCTCTAGTTTCTATTGAGGATTTGCATCTTGAGCAGCTTGATGCTAAGACAATGTTTCTTCATGGAGATTTGGATGAAGAGATATCTATGGATCAGCCAAAAGGTTTTGAGGTCAAAGGTAAGGAGAAACTGGTGTGAAGGTTGAAGAAAAGCTTATATGGTCTTAAGCAAGCTCCAAGATAGTGGTATTTGAGATTTGACAGGTTTATGACAGAGCATGGCTTTAGTAAATATCAATCTGACCATTGTGTTTATTTTAACACATTAGATAATGGTTGTTATATTATCCTATTACTGTATGTAGATGATATGCTTGTTATAGGTTCACACATGCAAGTAATTATTGAGCTAAAGGTAAAATTAGCTCACACATTTGCCATGAAGGATTTAGGAGCAGCAAATAAAATCCTTGGCATGAGTATTAAGAGAGATAGGAAAAATCACATGCTGATTTTGTCTCAAGAGGATTATGTGAATAAGGAGTTGGAGAGGTTCTATATGCAGGATGCAAAACCGGTAAGCACACCTATGGCTGGACACTTCAAGTTAAGCAAAGAATAGTGTCCTAAATCACATGATGAGGTTGATTACATGAGCAAAGTTCCATATGCTTCAATAGTTGGGAGATTGATGTATGCAACGGTATGTACTAGACCTGATATTGCCCAAGCAATGGGAGTTGTCAGCAAGTTTATGGCCAATCCAAGAAAGGACCACTAGAAAGTAGTTCAGTGGATTCTCAATTATCTGAGAGGTACCAATAGCAGGTATTTATGTTATGCAGCATCAAGTACATCTCTACGTGGGAATGTAGATTTGGATATGGCAGGTGACTTAGATGGTAGGAGAAGCACCACAGGATATGTGTTCACTATTGGTGGAACAGTGGTTAGCTAGATTTCAAAGTTGTATAAGGTTGTTGCCCTATCTACTACAGAGGCATAATACATTGTAGTCACAGAGGCCAGTAAGGAAATGATATGGATGACATGGTTCATGGAAGAGTTGGAAAAGGAGCAAGAGATTTGCAAATTGTATAGTGATAGTCAAAGTGCAATTCATTTGGCAAAGAATTCAGCCTTTCATTTAAGAACCAAACATATACAGCTTAGGTACCATTTCATTAGATAGGTATTGGAGGATGGACAGTTGAAGTTAGAAAAGATCCATATGGATAAGAACCCTGCAGATATGTTAACAAAGCTGGTAACAAAGGAGAAGTTGAATCTTCATTCAACTCTTGTTGGTCTTTACAATTGAACTTGAAGAGGGAGAAATAAGCTAGAGAAACAAGATAGAGGATGTTGTTGTATAGGTATAGGAGTAGCTATTTATCTCCAAGTGGGAGATTGTTGAGTTGTAGAGCTAAAAGCTTCACCATTGAGTTCATGCAAAGGTTGCTGGACTAACACAATCACCAACATCAACAGTATCACCGACATCAGTCAGGCATGGATCAGATTTGATTGACATCAGTCAAGGATTAACTGACATTGGTCATATGCAGACTGACAATGATCGGTGTCGATCACCTATGTGTGTGTGTGTGTTTGCATGTGTTTCCAGAATTAGATTTATTCTAATTTTAGGATGGACAGAGTGTTTGCATGTAAAGACTAATTTTAGTGTTGAGTCTGTGTTTCTAATTATTGTAATTGGGAAGTCTAATTATTGTGTGCCTTAGATCCTATTTAAGAGACCCATTGGGGCATGCATTTTAATTATCTAAGCAAGCAAGTAAGCAAGTTCAATTAGATTTGCAAGGTGCAAGATCAAGAAGATCAGCTGAAGCTTGGGAATAACAACTCAATTATTGAGTTGGTTGTAATTGAGAGAGAGAGAACTTCTGAGAGAAATACTATACACCCAAGAGGTGTGGGAAGAGTGTGATTTCTTCATTGTATTCTAGAAGATTTTAATACAAGATTGGTTGTTTATTGTATCTCCTATTATTTGTTATTTTCTATTTCTAGTTACTTATTACTTCGGGTTCAATTCCATGTTTAGTTGCTTATACAAAAGTAATCAATTATACTCCAAGTTCCTAATAGATTGTTCATAGAGAACATGTCCTCTCTATCCTTCCTAATACTACAAGGTAAAAATTGGGGGATCCATACAACACCTATAAAATCTTTTTTCCACATGTAAACTTTAAAGAAAGATCTAAACAAAAAAAGATGTCTCTCAAGTTGTAATTTAGTAGTTTGGGAGTGCTTTATGATATTAATGATTATTCATACATGTCAAGGACTTAAACCAACTCTCAATTCCACTATATTGTAGTATATAAATCTATTTACCACCTCAAAAATCCATTGTACTCCATGAAAAAGGATGTGGTCACACTGAGCACAATAAAACCTGTCTTGAGGTGTAGTTTTGAAGTTAGAAGGGCTCAAGAAGGTATTTATGCCAAATTATAATTTTTCCTATTTATAAATACCTGGGACACATTTTTAATAACTTTCTTATTACTATGAAACTTCTTATAACTTCACATCTACTTGATAAACTCATCCTGTCACAAGAGTGGAATTGGAGGTTTGAGGGCTTATGCAAGGTTTTAGACCTTTCAGACCTAAACTTATTTTTTAAGAATAAGACCACCTTTACATGGTTATGGTGGTCTAAAATATTTCCTAGAATCTACTATATTTAAATTAAACCCTCTATATAATCCCATAGTATCCTATAAACCTATGTCTACCATTCTTCCTCTTTGGACCTGTTATGACCATCATTGGTTCATGCTAGGGTTCTCAAACCAATTGATGCAAGTGACCCTAGAAACTTTTATTTGTCACTTTTCTCATTTATAAGGGAGTTGGAACACTCATAATGTCTCAATATGTCTATCAAAACCTTATTTACACCTAGATATCCATCTTATTTGCAATAAACACACTCTTAAGACTATACACACATAGGCCTGTGTGTTTTCTCTTAGGTTTAATATCTCTAAATAGACTTATCAACTTTGGCATAATTTTATTGAGTAAGAGGACTATATGGTGGTTATATCAACATTAAATGACTTTAAATTTATTTAACTCCTCTTTTCACACTAAGAAAGCACTTCACTTAACAAGGCATGTTTATAGGTGTCAAACTGACTATGTGCATGTAGGGTCACAATCAGTTTATTTTGATCATTTATTCTTCTCTTTTTTAAATTATCTAAACTCAAATTATCTAAGACAATACATATTCATTTGATATCTAACCTCACTACTTTTCATTACATCTTATATTCAAGTATGTAACTATCCTGAGTTACTTAGACCAACCTATAGGTGGTCATTGAAAATTAAATGATATTGATAAAATGTTTAGGATAAAAATTTCTTCTATTTATCCTTCTCAATTTTCCCAAAACCCTACATATTCACAAATACACACTCTCTTCTTGCATATGTTTAAAATATGGTTGAGTCTCTCTCATTCCGGGTTTGTGTGTTAGTTTTCAGAAGATAACATTATTTAGAAGTGAGGGGAAGCATTAAGTTGTTTATGTAATTATTATGGATTTCATAAATACCATTTTAGGAACACTTATAAAAATAAGACCTCTACAACCAATAAAAACCTTGTCTAAGTCTTTGTATAGGCATGTAACTTTGAGGTCATGGAAGTTTAAGTTAAAAACTTATCTACACATACCAAATGAAAGAATATGAAAGTGTAGAATATTCCTAATACCCATGAGATATTAAAAAAATTATACTCCTATTAAACAATCCCAATTATGTAATAAAAATGCCCGAGACTGAGACATTGGGTTTTTGATAGTGTTTTGGACTATTAAACTTGATAGCCTTTGTTCATAGAGAATACATCCTTCAAAACCTAACTGATGTTGATGAATTTGAGGGAATTAATAACCCCATATAACCCTAATATTATCTAATCTAGATCATAATCTCTTACATAGAATGAGTACTTGATAACAACTCTCCTAGTTTTCCAAAGAACCCGATAGAAATTTTGGTGCATTTCTTAACTTGGAAATACCTACACAATATTGATTTCAATCATGATGGAATTGAATAGGTTGTATGACCGAGGTGTGGTAATTTGTGATAAAATAACACCTATTCTTTATGTTTCCAAGATTACATGTAGGAAAATTACGCATTTGGACAAATGTACTTCAACGTACTCATCCTTCATTTGAATGCCATGTTAGCTCCACAAGCTCAAAAATATGTTATATTTTAAATATTCATTGTAAAAATAACAATTCAATGTGAATCAAAATATATGCCTTTTTCAAATGTTTATGTTATGCAAGTTAACCTATATTACATGCTTGTACAATATTTGATGACTTTAGGGACTCATTGGATCTTGAAACATTCGTAACAAATAGACTATAGAAGATAACCTTATATATACCATTATACTTCATATTAAGACACAAAATATGAATTGAACATCTATTACACCTTGCCAAAAATGACCCCCACAAGAATTATCTAGGACAAGCAGGGAAAGGTGAGGAACTAAAACCTTAATCTTTTTAAAAGACCTTAAACTCTACTAATATTCCTTTATATATCTAAGGCATGATATATAGTGATATAGAACTATATGGACATCTAAATTTCTCTCTTTCACCCACACATGTTTTCCTGATGGACTAAGAAACCATTTGTTAAACCAAGGCATGGTCTTGCATGAAGAAATTTTAGATCACATTATTACACATCATGAAACCTTAAAATACACTAGAATATGATTAATTAACCATTTTGAAGACCATGATAAAGTCTAGTTGACCATATACAATATTGGAGGTTCTTATAAATTTTTTTCAAACTATAAGGTTTACCATTTTGACCTAGGGGTTAAAATTAGTCAACAACTACTTGTCTATGAAAACTGATAGTTTTATCCAAAATATGGTGATTTTTAAAGCCATTCTAATCCAGCTAAAATTCTCACAAAACACCCAATATAAATAAAAGATCATAAAATTTCTTGAAAATTCCTAGTCTAGCCACCTCACAATCATGTGCAAGTTAAAAATTTCAATTTTAATGGGATTTTAATCAAATTTTACACATAATTTAAAGATTGGGGCAAAATATTAAAAAAATAAAAACCTACATGTCACTATTTAGGTATACCTCTGAATTGTCGATTTAGTATCCTTATCTAGTGATAAATTTTGACTACTCATTTGCTCAAATCCATAATGGGTATCCCAAAGCTCAAAAATATCTCAATCCAATTGGCATAAATGAGTATGTTTTTGGAAATTTTTAAAAATATATTGGGCTTTAAAATAGCTATTAGTGTTTTAAAACTTTCTAATTTTAGCATAATTCTTTTGTTCAATGACTATTTTCATGCTTAAAACTCATTAATTATAGATTTTAAGATTCACACTCCAAAACTAACATTTTCAATGGCATCTCTATTTTTTGTAGCATGTTTAGTGGTTTTTATAGGTACATGATGATTTGGTGATAGATTTGGTTACCTGATGGGGTGGTTTAGGTATAACGGTATTAACCTCAAAAATGATATGTATTCTTATTTATGTTTCAATTATGTATTGTATTTAATTTTTATTTTATTAAAATTTCACTTGATTGTCATCTTTTATTTGCAGGTTGTATGAAGTCTTAGTTGGCTTCATTATGCCACTTAGGTAAGTCAAATAAGTATTTATAAAGTTATTATTTCCATTACCCACACCATTAATCAAGACCACACCCTCATAAATTCATGACAAGGTGTCCTCCCAAATGGCTAATATGTATACACCTAAAAATTACATGGTGTGACATGTCCAGTACAATGTCTAATGATGATGTAGTGTTCTCCCAATGAATGATTAGATCAAGGTTCTCTCTAGCCACTTTTACCTATTTCCTTCCTATTCTTATTTACATCCCCCATCCTCATTTTTATTGTCCTCTATAGCTGTTAATATCCTATTTTTGAAAACTGTAATCATATAAAATGTTCAAATTGGTAGTTCAAGTATGGATTGTGACACCAAATCCATATGTCTTTTCATGCTCTTCTAACCCTTTTAGATACCTTTTTGCTCATTACTAGTCATCCATAACCTTCCAAATGATGATTCCTCCTCAGCTAGGCTACTTTCCCCATGCCAATCCTGATCCCCTAAGTCTTGATCCTATAGGATAAGAGTGTCATACCTAGACTATAGCACCAGACCCTAAGGTGTCCCATTTTTTATGCTCTTGTCCCATTATAATTTGAGCCCAAATGGTCATTTTCATATTATTCCTATTATTCATTATCTTCACCTAGTATGAATACATCTTACCCATGACAAATTATTACCTAGAAAATATCATTCAAAGTTAAATTACAAGAGAGGTGAAAATTCTTACAAAGCAAGCGATAATACAAGAAAACTACTAAGGAAAACTTTTGTATTCTCTACATATAGTCACCCAACATATCTATAAACATATTCAAACCCTCATATCAGTCTCTAGCCACCTCAAGCACTCTCCATTTGGAATTTTTGCATCCACATCACACTATTTCATAAAGAACATTAGGTGGGATAACTACATATGGCTTGGTCCCTCTTTGGAGTATTGGTATGTAGGCAACATGCCCACATAAGAGGTGTGGATCACACATTCAGTGCATATTACAATCTAACCCTCCATTTCTCTAAGTGATTCAAATCCTATTTTATCAAGAATGATAGATAGTTAGGGTTTGAATATTAAATCATCTCTATAATGAGATATATTTATATTCAACACTAAATATTTCATAGGAAGTCTCACATAAGAACAATGCAAAGAACTGAAAAAATTTAGGTCTTTGTGACCAGTTTTTAGATAACATTGGACCACAAAGTGTCATGTTTTTGGTGGTCCTATCCTTTCACCAAATGAAAGATATATTCTAATTTATGACACTATCCCAATCTTGCATAGCTATTTTTAGACCTTGTATCAATCATCTCAACTTATTTTTAGATAAGTTACATTTTTTCCATATTTATTATTATTTTTAGAAAGGTAAAAAAGATAGATAAATTACACAAATCAAGACTATAATTATTAAAATATTATTTACTAATTTATTAATCCAGACCCTTAACTAAAATAGGAATACAAATCTATTAGTCCCCAAAAAGTTAAATCATTTGGTGAACCTAACTTACTTCGTTTATGCATAAAAACCCTAGAAACCCTAAGGAAAATTCCTTGCATATTATTCTAATTTTTTTCCTACATATTAAAATTAAAATTTCACGTTTAATTTTTAAAATTCATCATAGTAATTTTGAAAATTTTTTTTTTTCAAACTATAATTGAATTTACTAGATCCCTCTACTGCTTGAGGTATCACCTTACATGTTTGTCAACTTTGTATCTTTTTTATTCATATTCTAGTTCACTATTTGTCAAATCCTAGATTATATTTATTTAATCTTCTCTTTCATTTTTCAAGTTATTTTCCTTATGCCACCTAAGCTCCTTGTATATCTTCCTTTGAGACAAAGTGTAAGACTTAGTGGAAACCCTCCTGAATTCACCTAGATTCCTTACACTTATCCATATACCATGGATAAATAACTAGCTCAATTTCTTACTATAGATTATAGTAATTTCCATGAGGATAATTTTGATAACAAGTGATATGAGAATAATAATGACGATATATACACTGGTGTTCATGACCCACCACATCGGGGTCTTGATCCACTTCCACCTATTGTTGATAATGATATTGTCATCATCAATGATTTGATTCTACAAAGTTTTAGAGAGACTCAGGGAACAACCTCAAGATCATGTTATTATCTCACAATCTATCATGGAAATTTAAAAGGCTAAGCAATCTGAGTATTCCATTCCTTCAAAACAACTAGTTACAAATGACACTACAGGGAAAACTATGTCTCAACAACCCCCTATAGCAGCCCAACCTTCCTATGAGACACCACCAATTATGGCTAGTACATATTTGTATATTGATGTAGTTGTCCTTATGCAAGAGATAAAATATATTTAATCCAAGGTGATACATCTTGAGCAAGGTGCCTCTAGACCAACACAATATTTGGATTATTTTTCTCTACTTCATACACCATTGGCATGTCATATTAATTATACACCCTTGACACTAGGTTTTATTCAACTCAAGCTCACTCTATATGATAGAAAGGGTGATCTAGAGACACACCTAAGCTATTTTTGTGTAGCATGCTTGGAATATGTACCAAATGACTAGTTACTAATCAAGATATTTCCATGGATTTTAAAGGATTATTATCTACAATTATTCTATAGTCTACCATATTAGTCAGTCAATGCATTCAATCCTTTAACTGGCATTTTCCTAGCTCATTTTAGCATTAACATAGGTGACAAGGTTTTTTAATTCCCAAGTTGCACAATAGAAACAAATGTCAAATGAAAATCTCATAGATTATGTTCTTTGATATTAGACTATCTTGTCTAAAATAACTAGCCCTATGGCCAATTAATAATTACAAGATCTTTTCAATTAGAGTATTCTACCATCTTTTCATGAGTTAATAATGTTCAAAAGGTTCAATTCCTTTATTGAGATATGTCATGCACTAAAGGAAAGGGAAGTCAAATTAATTTCAATGGGAAAATTCAAGTACACAAGCATATCAAAAATAAAAAACAAGATTAATAATAAAGTCCCATTCAAATCAAAGGTTAATGATCAAAAAATTCAAAAGTAACCTACAGTTCATGCAACTATAAAGCCCCCTCAATGAGTGGTTTTATTAACAACTCCTCGATGAGCCTTTATCAATCTACCAGTATCTATAGCCAGAGTCTTACAACAACTATTGGAATGAAATATCATATCTCTCCCTCCTATTTGAAAATTTAATACAACAAAGTCTCTTCCACATGGATATGATCAGAATGCATTTTGAAGTTTTCATAGGGTACTAGGCCACATAATAAATAGATGTATTAGTTTGTAATATAAGATACATGATTTGATAGATGGCCACCTTATTGATCTTGGCACTCTAGTTGAGCCTCCTCAACCAAATCAAACATAGGACAAGGCTTTGAAAATTTTCTTATATCCTTTCCCATAGCATTCTAAAAAAGAGACAAGGGACATATCAAGTGTTCACCATGCATATCATGCGCACCCTCCACTAGCAATATACTAGGCACATTCATTTGAGTCACATCCTTTGAGCAACATGATTGATGTGTATAATTCTAGAGTTCTAGTTAGACCTTCCATCTCCTTCTTAGAGCAAGAGATAGTTGAGAATGATTTGGATTACCATGCACTCTTTATTAGAGCCTATATTAATCATCATCCCATTCATAGTATTCTCATAGACAATGGATCCAATGTGAACATGTGCATTATGATATTAATATATCAATTGGGAATTTAGATTAGGGTATTACCCTAATGAACATAGTTATTAGTGGATTTAGTGGGAACATACAAAGTTCATTAGGTGAGATTGTACTTCCTCTATAGCTTGGACCTACACATGAGGCCACACCATTTACTATTATTCCAAGTGTAGGAGTCTTTGATATGTTTCTTGGTCAACCATAGATTTAGAAACTTTATGCAATACCTTCTATAGTTCATAGATGTGTGAAATTCATTCACACTAATTAGGTTGTTATAGTTGGTGGAGTTTCATATGAGTTACCACTCCCTACATCAGATCCATATACTAATCTATAGTCACCAGCTTTAACTTATCCACCACTTATAGTTCTTCCCTTAGTTTAGACTCAGCCAAAGTTAAGGCCTTCCTCACTATCACATAGAGTTCATACACTTCTACAGATGCCTCTTTTAGAGAAACCATAGTTTTAGGACTCTAGATAGTTTTTATGTACTATATTCACACCCAGGGTAGTATCATTTAGATCTTATTCCTATACACACATAGAAAAATTTCAAAGAGATTATTATACTACAAAATGGGTTTCTAAAATCCCTACAGTTGGATCCACTTCTTAGAGTTATAGGGGGACCCCATAGTCAATTTCCACTATAGAGATTTCAAAGCATTTATACCATACACAACTTTTAGAGTCATAGTCTCAACCCTTCCATCATGCTTCATAATAATGCAAAATCCCTCTCTTTGACACAAGACACTATTATAGGGAGTATTTCATGAGACTCATTAGTTAGTATCATTATTTCTTTATATTTCTTGTACATAGCTTGTTTTAATTTTATTGTGCATAGTTTCTTTTTTCTTACTTGTACATAGTCTCTTTTCAATTTATTGTACATAGTTTACTTTTGATTGATTTTACATAGATTATTCCAAAATTAAAAAAATAATATAACATATAAAAATACAAAAAAACATTCAAATAACTCAAAATACTAAAAGCATTTCAACTGTATTCATTATCCATGCTTTACATTTCTACTACCATGCTAGTCCTACATTTTACTTTTCTACATTATTGTTTGTCAATTTATCTACATTAGAATGCTTCACTTGATATTATCTGTGTATGTGTAGTGACACCTATATCCTTGTTTGTTTCATTATAACCATTGAGGGGGCATCCTACTTCTATATTCAAGACATACATCGACATATCTACCCACCGGTGACATCTTCTACATGACTATACCATCTAGGTTATGTCATTCATACACCACACACTCTATTTATCATGTTAATTTACATTAATTACTAGCTTACATATATTATTATATCAGCACTCACTAGTGTATAACACTTGTGTATTTCTTATCATCTACCTAGTCTTGTACTCCATATTTTACATACTTTCACTTCTTTCTTTGATTAGTCAGATGTGATAGTATTTTTGCCTTTCACATTCCTTCCATTCTCAATTTGTGTAGCTAGATGTGATTGAATTTCTAAGTTATTTTTTTGTCTCGTGTGTGCCTTAGGACATTTTCTAATTTCCTTTACTTTTACTCTTCTATGTGTTTGTGGCCCTCATGCCAGTCTTGCTTATTTTCAATTATATGTGTATGTAGAATTTGAACATTCCTTGTATGTTTACTTTCTTAGTTTGAGTGACATGTGTCCATGTCCCTTGTTTACTTGGACCCTTAGCCTCTTTTATATGTTTATTTCTTCTTTCCTTATGTGCTTGTTTGCTTGTTTGATTTTCTATTATTTTCAAAGCCATCATCCACATCATGTATTATCCTACTTTCTTAGATGCCATGATGAACATCATGCTCCATCCCTCCTTAACAATTAAAAACTTACTAGATTTATAGTTTTATTTAAGTATACTAAACATGCTATTACATTGTTACATATATATAGGCATACCCCTGTTGATCTAACAATCTCCAATACAAACTATTTATATCTTGAGACATATTTTTTATTATCATTGCTATATCATGTATTTCATAGCATAACACAATTATGAGGCTCTTTATTTTGAGGGTAGTCATTACAGGGTCTTCATTCCTACACTTAGAAGATGGGGTAACAAACAGGGTTTTGTCATAGAGATCATAACATTCTACTGATCAGAAATTAGTTTTTAGAACACTCAGAATTTAGATTAGATAGAACAGACTAGAAACATAGTGACAAATATATAAAAGTGATCAGAAATAATAAAGGACAAGAGAACCATAATTGGACTATATTTATGAATAGTAAAGTGACTTATTTTTGGCACTCATATCTAAATAGCCAAAAAATTAGATTTTCCAAAAATAGATAGAAAGGTAAGACCAATTACAGTTTTGTCAGCTATAGTTCAGTTCATATTAGGTATTTTTAGTAAAATTTTTATCAGAGTATCCATATATAGGGGGCATCATGTATGGTATGATGGCTATCTCTTCCAACTTTATATTAGGTAGTTGGTAAAACTTCAAGATCAAAATCCATGTTATAGACACTAGTGATTAGGGGAAATACACACAACACATTTGCCTTCTTTTATTTCTAGTTCATCACATTACCCAAGTATTCTTAGCATTTTTATGCCTTATTCCATCTATAGGTGGTTGGCATCATTTTGGGGTGTATGTAATATAAGCATAGTTCTTATTTTTAGAGTGGATTTTATACAAGCCTAATATCCACCTTTTGAATTAGCCAAGATTGGCCTAGTTCTCAGTGCACATTTTACTATCCATGATTTATTATCATATTATAAAGCATTCATGAGATATATGAGCCATCTCATATGACACACATTCATACCAATATCAGTTCATAGCTTGACTTTGTGGGCAATGATGGAGCCAAAGGACTAGCTAGCCTTTGTATTCTTGAGACACCTATTCAAAGGGATTAGACACATAATCCAAACATCGATTAACACATACATGATGACATAGCTTCACTTAGTGAGTGATGATGGAGCCAAAGGGCTAGCCTTTGTATTATTGATCCACTCTCAAGGAATTAATTACTCATATTAATTCATGATATTATTTTTAGTAAAACACACCAAGCATTACTCAACACATACCTACTATTAGTCAACATCACTCAACATCACACATCTTCATAGGCTTCACCCTTATACGTAAATTTAGGTATGCTTTCTACTTTTGCTTTATCTTAATATTTTACTTTGTTGCATGAATAAAATAAAGCGGGGGGGAAATTTAGTCATATAAAATGTCCAAATTATTAATTTGAGTGTAGATTGTGACACCCATTCTCTTGTGACCCTTCTGGACACCTTGTTACTCATTTCTAGTCATCTTGAGCCTTCCAAATGATGATTCCACCTCAGCCAATCTAATTTCCCCATGCCAATCCTAATTCCCTAGGTCTCAAGCCTATAAGAAAAGACCACCATACATGGACTATAGCACTAGACCTTAGGGCGTCTCATTTTTAGTGCTCCTATCCCTTTCCAATTTGATCCCAAACAATTAGTTTTATCTAAGTCCTATTCTTTATTATGTCATCCTATCATGAATACATATAACCCATGACTAATTATACCCTATAAAAGCCCATCCTAATTTTATTTACAATAGAGGTGACAAATATTAAAAATTAAGAAAAAATATAAACAAACTACTAAGGTAAACTTTCCTATTCTCTACATATAGTCACCCAACATAGCTATAAACATATTCAAACCCTCATACCAGTCCCTAGCCACCTTAAGAACTTTAAATTTAGAATTTATGCACCCACATCATACTATTACATAAATAACATTAGGTGGAATAACTACATATATATTGATCCCTCTTCAAAGTACTGATATGTATGCAACATGCCCACATAAGGGGTATGGATCACATGTTCAGTGAATATTACACACTAACCCCCACCCACCCCTCCCCATTTCTATAAGTGAATCAAATCTTATTTTATCAATCATGATGGAGGATTAGGTTTTGAGTATTAAATCATATATGTAGTGAGCTTCATCAACATTCAACACTTAATATCTCACATGCAAGCTCACATAAGAACAATGTAAAGAACCTAAACATTTAGGTCTTTTTGACCATTTTGGAAAAAAATGGTAGGAGTGGACAACAACATTAGACCCTAAAGTATCCTATTTTTGGTGGTTCTATCCTTCACAAAATAAAATCTATATTTTAATTTATGAAACTATCCCAATCCTACATAGCTAGTTTTAGACCATGTATCATCCATCTTAGCCTATTTTAAGATAAGTTATATTTTCTCCTTATTTATTGATATTTTTAGAAAGGTAAAGAAGATAGATAAATTACACAAATTAGGATTGTAATTATTGAAATATTATTTATTGATTTATTAATCCATACCCTTAAGTAAAATATGAATAAAACTCTATTATTCCCAAAAAAGTTAAATAAAAAATATTCTATACATGATGGAATTGTCACCCAGTGTGACAAGACTACCACTCCAAGTTATAGAACCACTATATATATTTCAAAACCACCATGGCAATTTCATAAACTATCATGGTAATTCCAAATTATTAAGGTTATTTTGTTTTAAATTAGTTGTGATTTCATAGTTTATAATGGTATATTCATTGTGGGGACTAACATTTTCATAATTTCCCTTGAAAGATATGGTGGTTTTGTCACCTTCTCCTCATCTTCCAAATTAATCTTTTAAGGTTCATTCTTTCATGTGTTTTTTCATGTTAATTTTTCATTCATTTATTTTTAAACCTTAATTTAACTTCTAATATGCAAAATGTCACTCCCTCATCTATTTTCAATCATTTTAAGTTCCTCCTAGGTTCTACTTCTAGTTCAACTTAATTAAACTACTTCATACAACCTTTATTAATATTTTAAAAGTAAGCCAATTTTGACTTGAATTTGGATCCAAAATTTTCCATTTAATCTTGGAGTTTTTCAATATTTTCATAGCCATAGATTTATACAAATGTTTTAAAGCTCTACCTCTATTATTTTCATGATTTATTACATTGTTACAAGTAAAGAAATGTCATTGATTTGACAACCCTATCTTTACAAATAATGCACTCAATCATCCAAAGACTAAATGCTCTTTATTTAAGATTGTGTCTCCCCTCTTCTTTCCCTTCATGTGACAACCATTGTTTCATGTTCCTAGTTAGATATTTCATGAAATATTTTCCTAGATAAAGGTGCTAACATACCAAGGACAATAACAACACATACTACATGGTTTTAATTGGTATTTACCTTGATCATGTTGGAGGATATTTACTTTTAGTTTTTATTTTATTATATTATATTAGTTAAATTATTATTATATTATATTAGATTTATTTTCTATAAAAATAAAATTTGAATAGTAAATAATCATTTCCTTTTTCAATCTTTACAACAAAATAAAAAGTAATTAGTCTCTTTATTTGATTCCATTCATTATATTTCATTCATAGTGTATAATATTACATTCAAACCAAAGGTGAATATCATAATAGAACACATACTTTTAGATATGGTAAAAACCAATTCTTAATTTCAAAATGAACTCTTTTCATTCACTCACACACACACACACACACACACACACACACACACACACACACACACACACACACACACACACACAACCAAAAAACCCTAGATCTATATGGGTAGACAAAATGTATTATTTTAAATCTGATTTATCTTGTTTTTAAAAAGCTATGAATGTTTATTTTAGCCCATAATAGCAAAAAACTAGAATTCAAACAATCATTTTATTTAAAATAAAACATTGTTCATAGGTAGTGAATGTCCAATCTAGGAATATTAAAAGTTTATTTTGATTGCATATGAGTAAAACAAGTGCTAGGAGATTAATATTATTTTTTCATTATAATACAAACCTATTATTGAATCATTTTCATGTTGGTATAAGATTTAGTTTTCATATAATAAAATTCATACTTCATTCATAAAACCACTAAAAAAAGAAACATATAGCTTCATCTAGGTTGTGTCTATACAAATAAAAAAAATCAGCATTTTCTTAGTTAAATTAGTTATGTCTATCTTACCTTGTATACATTGAAAATGGATTGGAAAATACAAAAAAAAATCATTTTATTCAGTTTAAATTTGATTATCATTATTTTTCTTTCTTGTCATTTAATTTTAACAAATAATTACTTTTTTTTCAAGTCAAAAACATTCCTTAAAACAAGACAAGCCAGAAACATTGGCAAAGCCTTACCCAACTATGAAATCCACCTAATTGAAACCCTGATTATGAAAACATAAAAATTCCATTAAAATACTCAATTACCCATATAAATTTAGATCTTTACACCTTGTCTATCCCCTTTTAGAAGACTCTTCCTAAAATAGCTGGTCATGTTAGAGAAGATCTTTCACCTAGGGTTAGGGTACCTAGTTCTATAATAAATATATAATATAATATCAACACTTAGCTTAGGAGATGTGTATTCCATGATACACCCATCCCACACCTAATTATTTACTCTATCAATACCTTAGAGAAAAAAATGAAATCTTGATCCACCAATCATTGTCCTCCTGCAGAATAGAGGTTGACAATATAATGTGATTCAAGACTAGATCCTTAACTTCACCCTATTTATTCTTATCCTCATGACTAACCTCATCATATATTATTCACATTTATAGATGAAATTAATTGGGAATATACATATTGAAAAATTTGATCTCATTCCATAAGTCATTTAACCTAATCTCCCTCATTTACCCAATCCTATTATCAATCAAGATCTTCACCTCCTCATTATATCAAAAACCAAATGACCTTGGATCTCTGTGTCCACATAAATTGATGATATCAAAGATAAATGAAATGTTATATTGGTATTTTGATTCCATCATAGAAACCCTTTCCAACAATCATTACAAATACCATTACAAGTAACAACCAACCCAACCCATAGTCCTATCCAGAGCACATCCGTTACATTCGCTACCTCATCATGACCTCAAGGAGTCAAGTGCATATTTTGGAGTAAACTATTAATATGTATATAATGCCCATTATAATATTACCTTGGCTATAATTTTATGCCTAATAGAAAATGAAATACTTAAGGAACCAAGAACATAATTATAGTAGAAGTTTTAAAGCCAAAAAAAAACCCCTCAATTTAGTGATATTGTAAAGAGTTGGAAAACCTTGGATTACTTTGATATTATATGGATATATATGTAATCTATTCTGATCAATGATGTAAAAAATCTATTGAATCTACATGATTCCAAATGTACATATTCCTAAATTTACTTACATCTTGTTTGAGGTGTTTAAGACGTGTGAGATGTGCTTCATGTGCTCTTCCTTAGTATTAATCAATATGAGAATGCCATATTTATATATGATAATGAATAAATCAAGGAAGGTCCTAACCAAGTCATCCATCAAGAGCATGGATTTTTTTGGTAGATTGGTCAAATTAATACACATTACTATCCATTAATACAATCCTTCCCTAATATTTAATATTATCTTCCTAACATCCTTAGGATAAAGTAATAGGTAATGATAACCTAACTTTAGGTAAATATTAATAAAGTATTATGCACCTCAAATATGGTCTAAGAGGTAGTCAATACATGATATTAAGTACCAATTCTTCATCATTATCCTATTAATTATGAAATATTTGATGCAAAGATGCTAAGTGCCATATGTATTTCATACAAGGACATTAGGCTTCCATGTGGAAGATCTTGACATGATCTTATCTTAATCAATAATATTTTAGATTATATGTTAAACCTCATCATTATCTCAAATTAAAATATGGTACAAGTGGAAAATTTTAAGAGGTGATATAAGAACAATATCAGTGTGATGTTTTACCATGTAATGTGTTGGCAGGCCCTTCATTACAGACATTGTCATATTTATGGTATCTTACCAAGTAATTATTAATACAATAGTTTTTGCATGTATTGGTGCCCTATTAATGCATACTTACTCTTTTATGTAAGTTATTCATATCCTATGAGGGCCAATGAAAACACTCTAGATGAGGATCTAGATGAGGTTATGTGCATGTGGAGAAGAAATATTAAACAATATGAGAATAGAATAGTATTTGAATTATTTATATATGCATCTTATATATTGAATGCTTTTGAGAAATATGTATGATTATTTTACTTGGCCACTATATACCTAAACTAAATATACAAATGTGTATATATATTACATATCATGAAATATAAAGATATGTTATTGAATTTTAAATGTTTGGACTTCAAGGTGTGACTCTTATTATTCTTAAGGTTTCATATCTTGGTCTTTAAAATAATGGGATGACCATTGGTGGTATACCATGTAATGGACTTAGGAGCATCACAAATTTTCATGTAGGTTGGTAAGTGATGTTTGAGAGTTGAGGTATATGTGTCAAGGTTGTGAGTCTACAAGTTTACCCATTACATGTTTTGGTCGATGGTATACGAAAGTTTCATCTGTGGAAAGTGTTGTGTATAATTATGTGTGGGTAGTGTTGACATAAATTAACACTGATCATCCAGATTTTCAATGGTTTAAGAGATGAGGAGATGAGGATAAATTAACATGATTAAGACCTTGATACTTACGTGTTTGGATAATATCAAGTGGTGTGTGTGGTTTTATCCTTGGAATTATGTGGCATGAATCCATTAAATATAACATATGCCCACATGATGCTTGGAGATACTTAGTGGCTCTTGAAGCATGGAGTTGGCGTCACATGTTCTTATAGACTACACAAAAATTTCATGTTGTAAGGGGATATGTGTGACATTTAATTATTTGATTAAAGTGACCAAAGAACTCATGGTTCAAATTGTGCTATCACATATGCACATTGGTTATTCACACTTTATTGAGAACAATCTTTTTGATTGTGTTAAGTCTTAGTTGTAAGTGTGATACATTCTTCTTAATAATTCATACATCATGATTATAACATGAAATCAATTAAATATTTTAATATCTCATAATAACCACTAATATGGTGATAATCTAAGGATTGTATATGTACACACCATGTAATTTTTTTATGTATACATGACCAAGGATATATCAAAAACATAAACTATCACAACATCACATATTAGCTCCTCTATGAAAGGATGTATAAAATATGTGGTTGTGCATGACATATATACCATTTTCATGGAAATAAATAATCCATACCAAACTATAGGGACATATTTGAGGCATGGTTGGAAGGTTAATTCATTTTATAATGGTTTAAGAGATGAGGATATTCAACCTACCAACATTGAACAAAAAATCCAATTGTTACCCTCGCACCAAAATTTATGAATAGAAAATGAATTCTATTTTAAAATAATGTACCACTTGTGTGGTTATTATGTTGAGATATGCAACTTCAAGATATATGGTCCCTATTTCTTTTAATGGATAATACTTTTCTCTTGCATCCATATGTAATTTTTTTTTCAAAAGGAAATTTAATTTAGACTGGCCATTAAATTTGTGTTTGTAAAACTATTTACCATATTCAATGGTTTAAAATTAAGTTTATTCCTTGATGTGACACATGTTTCTCCATACTTTATTTTATTCTTGGACTTTTTCTCAATGATTGATGTATAGAGACATAAATCCCCTATCATGTTGACTTTAACTAGCTTAAATTTAGAATGAAAGAATGGTTGTAGGTCACTGTGATACTTGAGGACTCTATGTTGATTTGGTTCATAAGAAACCAATTTTGAATACAATTCATGGAAGGCATCAATGTAGGCTTAGTCTCATTAGGATGTTCCTTGCCAAAATTTTGACCACTGAATCTAGTGATCTTTGTAGACATATTTAAGACATTCTTAATCCTTGAAGGCTTCTAGGAATTTATCTGATGTTAGCTTAAAATCCTCTTTTATATTTTATTTCTCCCATATAGTTTGTATTTGGAAAATTAGAGTCTACACAAATCTAACAAAAAAAATAATAGAGCCAAATAGACATAATACATAGAAATATTTAACACACTATATTATTGTTTCATTCTTATAATATTTCATATGAGTAATATAAATTTATATAGGAAAACTATTTCCTATAATTGGGGAGATCATATCTCCACCAATATCTCTCACATCCCTATAATAACTCACACTAACAAATTGACTAAAAATTAATATATTGTTACCATAATATATTCAAATAACCAAATACTATAATCTAATAAAAAACTAACTCAATATAATATTTTCCTCTTGGTAAATATCCAAAGTAAAATACAATGTAATAAACTAATTCCTAGCATTCCCCCCTTAGTTTTTACATGGTGGAAAAACATTCACACTCTCACCTATAATATGCTCACCCCTATGGCATGTCCTATTTGTCTGATGACCCTGATACAAATAAAGGCTCATTCCTTCCATGGTTTTAAATAGGTTTACCACAAACCTTGACATGAATAGGACCCATCAACTGTTCACCTCTAGTGGTTTTTTGGATCTACTACAAATATTTTCAAGATCCATGAATTGAATTACATTGGTTCTATTTATGCTTTCAATATGTTTTCACATTAGGTAATTATGTTTAGAATTACACACAAATTACATTACTTGAGCATGCATGTAATTTTTTTCTTTTTTACAAATATACTGTGAAAAATAAAAACACACCACATAATATGTCACCAAAATATATTGGGCCTCATTGTTGGTGACTGACAAATCAATATGAAACCTTGAACCTCCATTTCTTTTTTCCTCTAGTAGGTGATGCTTCATACTCATCAATAATGTTGATGAAGCTCAAGTGCATGATTTTGTTGAGGAAAAATTGCGCCCCCCCATAGTTTGGATGTATTTGATATTTACCTTAGGACATCATGTACAAGTGATAATGCATCCTTTTACAAATAATTTATTTTGAATTTGACAATATGAAGACATATTAATGACTCTTTATTTTTATATTTATAAGTTAAAAATTGACACTCAATGACACTTTTGACATAATTAAAAAAAAATTGACATACTTTAGGATACAATAATATGACTTTGTAGATAACAACATTACATTGGATCTTTTAGATATGAACATAGAAGGAATACAAAACTAGACACAACTTATATTAAACAAGACTTTTTTAAAAAATATCAATTTAACAAAAAATGACTTGACTTTGACATTTACAAAGTTGATAATACAAAAAAGACTATGGAACAATTTAAATACTTGACACTTTTAATTATGACATATCTTAAAAAATATATACCGTAACAAAACCTAATAACTTATTATTTTAAACATAATCCAAACAACAAAAATATTAAATATATTATGGAATCTGAGGTGATATGATTGTATAGAGATTTGAAATTGAAGTTGAATGCGTAACCCTAGAGAATAGAACACTGAGCATCAAATATTAATATTTCCTTCTATTCATCTAAGACATCAAATATGCATAGGTGATGCAGAAGGTGAATTAACTTATGTTGTGTGTTGAATTCAATATGTAAAATTGTGAGATCTTAGAGGACACTAAATTTGATCAAGAAAATAATTCTATAGCTATATGTAACTAAAACGTGTTGATCACATACTCGAGTGAAAATTTGGATCAAATAAAATCTAAAAATAAATCTATCCAACAATTTATACTATATGTAATGAAATGGCAAGTCAAGGGAGTAACCATGCAATGTATAGATGTTTATCTAAGTCTATTTTCATTCATACCAAGTGCATTAGATTTTATATGAGTTGACAGAATTATAGAATATACTATATGAAGAGAAGTTTGTAAGCCAAGCTAGTGGACAACCAATTATTGGTAAAAGTGTACATCACAATAAATGGATCTAAAATCACATGGTGGTATGGTGATTTAAAATCTAAAATGAATAACTATTGATCAATCTAGTTGATCTCTAGAATTGATAATGGAAAACTTAGCAACTATCAATTTATGCATGTAGAGTATGGATGAATTCTAGACTCGATAAGATATGCATTAATTCATAAGACATCATAGTTTTATACTAAGAAATACCTTAAACTAAGATAGATTACCTTTATTAATATATTAAAGTGTCAAAACTTACAAAAGTCTTCTTTTCTCATCCTCAGAATTGAAACACATACAACTTCCCCCATTTTTTTAATTCTCCATACTACCAATTATAGATGCAACCCACTCTGATACCAGATATTAGTAAAACTAGCGTCTGCACAAATTTTACACAAAAAAAAATAGAGCCAAAAATACATAATAAATATAGATATTTAACACACTATATTATTGTTTCATTCCAATAATATTTCATATGGGTAATAGAAGGATATATAGGAAAACTATTTCCTATAATTGGGGAAATCATATCTACACCAATATCTCCCACACATGCCTATATTAACTCACACTAACAAACTAAATATAAATGAATATATTTTTAACATAATATATTATAATAACTACATAATATAATATAATAACTAACTCAATCAATATAATATTTACCTCTTAGTAAATATGCAATGTAAAAGCTAATATAATAAACTAATTCCTAACAGTTCATTCTTGCCAAAAAATCTTGACAAGAGAATAAAATTTTAGAAGTGAAGTCCTAATATTCTCTTCATCAAAAAAGTATTTCTTATAAAAATATTACTCTAACTAATCTAGCAAGTTATCTATTACATGTACTTTAATTATTCCTCAAATACAAGAATGTCTAGATTTACTTTATACCTATGGGGGATCAACCATTAAATGTTTTACCTAATGTGTGAATTAATGTAAACATTTGTTCACAAATTTATTGAACTAGCTGAAAATAAATGTATTTTTTTCTTTACAATCCTTTTTTATCTCATATGTGATCATTGCATGTGCATATTCCTATGTTTCACTATCTATTTCCATCTAAACTTTGGTGATATGGATTGGTACGTAGTCTCATGGATCGTATTTTCTAGCATTGAGCTTTAGATACTCTGATTGTGTTTAATGGGACATGAAAGATGATTGACCACTATGATATTAATGATATAGATCCATGGACGTCCATAGGAAAACTGTCTATATAAGGATATAGATGAGGTTGTGTGTGTTTGGGAAAGTTAAAATTAATTTTAAGAGACTATATAAAATAATATAACTAGATTAATAAATGTATTATTTATCTATGCATCATGTACATGGCATATTATTGATAACATTGTATGACTATTTTAATTTTATAATATCTAACTAAACTAAATTTATAGATATGTATATATGGATTACATTCCATGAATAACAAGGAGGGTTATGGAATTTTAACTGTTTAGGCTTTCATGTCTGACTACTCATATTTTGATAGTTACATCAATTTACCTCTAGAAATGCAAAATGCTGACATGGTTTTCTCCATGTAATGACAATGGGAGTGTCATGCATGTTTTACACTAATTTTGTGTTATGCATAGGATATTAAATGTTTCAAAACCTTATATATTTAAAAAAATAGTTTAAGTGTAAAATTATATGGAATATGAATTTTGATTGATGTCACACAAAGGTTGTTTGCATGATCTAAAAAAGGGATTACAACAAAATCGACTCAATTTCCCCATTTTTATGCATAATTAATATTTTCTCAAATTTTTATAATTAAATTAATATTCAATATTTAATAAATTTGAATATAAGAAACATGTATTTTTAAAATCAAAGATTTAAAGCATGATAATTTGATAATGGAGTTCAACCAATATGGATATGTGTCTAGGTGTGATAAGACATGAACTGATATATATATTATGAAAAATTAAAATATAATTCTTACTTTATTTTTTTAGATAAAGTATAATCCAACATGCTACAACTATTTGAATCTATCGAATGACGGGCTTCTGCAACAATCTTCTCTATATCGAGCTTCTTCTCAACACTCTTCCTCACTTCTTCTCCATAATACTCTAATAAATGAGAGATTGGAAATTTGAATGGTAAAACCTATAGTGTTTTACAATGATTTGGAATCAAAACTTGTAATGGAAACCTGCCAATGATTTTCCAAATGCAAACTCCTCCTATTTATACTATTTGGAGGCCCTTCATTTATGGATTCAATCTTTATCTAGGGAGATAAGGGTTTATGATTTTCTTAAGGCATGTAAACTAACATTAAAGGATACATAACAATCCCTTATTTTTATCCTCTAAATTGGAGTGTTACCCATTTAATAAATCATAAGATAAGCCTTTGGGTCAAATCCATTTTGAAAAGCCTTATATTTATGCATGGATAATTTTTGTCCCATTTTGAGTGGGATTTAATCTTAAATTAATGGGGAAAGCATTAATACCCTAAAAGTGGAATTCATCCCAATATTGGTTAATATCTTGGGAATGTTATAGATGCTCCACATGTTAATATTCCACTAGTCTACATGTCAATATTCCATTAGACCATTTGCATATATCTAGTCATCATATTTTAATCAATACTACCACATGTGCATATATTGTTAACAATATATTACCATTTTCAATAGGCCATAACTTTTTCATACAAATCTTATTTAAGCCCATTCAAAATGTGTCTAATTTGTATTGATGAAAACCATATAACAGTGTGATGATGGTATTGGGAATAATGCAAACCATATAAATGTGTAAAATGTGGAGATATTCCTAGATCACACCTCCTCGATAAGACACTTTTAGTCCACTAAAAGTCTTCTTTCTTCTATAAAAATAAATTCTTTCTGCAACTCATCAAATGACTCAAGATCAAAATCACTAGAAGAAATATTCTCATCTTGATTCATGATCATCGGTGATAATTTATCCCAATATAGGGTCAAAATATACATATGATATCTATCTATAATAAATATTAGGTTAATAATCTCCACTTGGAATCCAACTCCTACATTCACCTACTCTTCTTCCTTGCAAAGGGTAGCTTTAAGTTATACACATTATCTCTAAGAGGTCTTTGTAATGGAATATTTGGTATTCAATTTACTACTTATGTAATAATAGATAATAAAATTATCTTTTATTCTCCCAATATGAGGTATACAAATTCTCATTATCCTAATATATTGAATATTTATTAGAATACACTAACATGAATGGAAATTATTTATTTCTCTCTTGTAGGCTAACTACTCAAACTAGATCCTACAAATCCAAGTGATGAAAAAAGTTCATGACTCCCTTATATCTTTGAAAATTAACCTTTTTTGCACTCTTGGTGTCTTGGTCTCCTATGAATTCTCTCAAACATTGCACTGATCTTAGGATACAATGACACTCTTCCAATTGAGATGCTATTGTATTCTCCTTATTACTCAATTTTCAACAAGGGTGAAAAAATACATTGCATACTAAGTGGTGTTATAATATGTCACCACTTTTATAATTTTCCCTTCTTAGGGTCTTACAATATAAATGCAATATACATGGGTTGTAAAAAATCTCCATTACAAACATTTACCAATCTAGGGTCTTACAAAATGTGCATACATATAATTTCACATCCATACATTGACAGAAACATGTTTCAATGAAATAAAATTAGATGTCCATCATCATACATAAAACAAAGATGATTTAATTAAGTGTTAATCACCATAAAATCACCTTTCATGTTGATTCCACTTCATATTGCTCTTGGAAAAACACCTTAGCTCATGTACATGTTAATTATGATTATCAACATGTCTACTACTATCATAACCAAAAAAAACTTATAGAACCTTTGATTTGAGTTATCTCTTAATGGAGTTCCTCTCTACCCATCTTGAAATTTTTTTAAAAGAAGTGGTAAACAAAATACATATGAGAATTCAAAATAAACAATGATATAGCCTGTCATAATGGGCTGCTCATGATGTGCTTTTCATCCTAAATGATTTCTCCAATTTCCCTCTAAATGAGTCATCTACCTCCACACTTGCTCATAAAAATAATATTAGTTTCCTTAATGATTCTTTAAGAATGGAAACATAAAATGTGATTTAGAGGTGCTTTAAGAATGCTAAATAAAACTTAGTTACACAAATATGATATATATTTCTTACAGATCTAGTTTAATGGATGATCCTCTTTGGGTGGCTTCTTATCGATATGACCTTCCTTGGATAGGTAGGCTTCTTCATGGACTACCTTTTGGACTATTAGTTCTTGAACAAATCTTTGATTTGTTACCTCTTGATTTTTGGGTGCTTGCATAACTTGTTTCTTACTAATGGATACTTCTTCCTTTTGGAGGGATCCTTTCAAAGCTTTAGATAGAGTTGTCGATGAAATGTCCATAATTTATCAACCCAATGGACATTCATGTTGAAATGAGTGAAATAGTATTTTTAAATTTTCATGGACAACAATCCCTTATTGCCAATCTCCATATTTTAACTTAAAGTGGTCTTTACAACTTGTTGCATTCTTTCCAATGGACATGATCTTATTAGGATGTGATTTTTCTTCTAACACATGGACACAAAATGGTTATTCAATCCAAAAAATCTACATGGATACATATAACACAATGTTTGTGTTTCAAATCCAATCTTCTCATAATTAAAGAAAACATTAGAGTAATTGTGCTTGTAATAACTTTTGGGATTGTCATTTGTGTAAGGATGATAAGAGGAAAATATTTTACCTCTACCTTTGGAAAGTTCATCTCTCTTTGGAGATGATTTTCATTCTTTTTGGATGTTGGTCTCATGATTGATAGGTTATCCACTTCCTGATTCCAACTTCCATTTACTCTCACCATCATGGAGATGTTGTCTCTCTAGTGGAATGGTCTCTTCTCTTGAAGCTTCGATTTATTCAATGGTTTTGGAACATTATCCAACTTCTCCTTTGCCAATAACATATCCTAGACCTATATAATGAGGTCTTTCCTCAACCTATATGGGATTAGTTATTACTTGGACACTGATGCCAAGATACTTACCATCCAAACCCATCTTTATTAACAACTTAGATCCAATACCATGAGTATGCTTCTCAAATTTACCAAAATAAGCATTTACATCATCATGGGAATAAGATAACATGATGAATTAATTGTGATGCATACCTTAGTCTAGGTTTATGCATTCGAAGTAGAGGATGGTCTCGTTTTCATGGTATACTCTTATTTAGATTCTAACTCAAGTTGTAACTCCTAGATGATTCCCATGAGAAATTCACCATGGGATAATAATCTATCTTTAACTATAATACTCTTCTCAATTTAGAGTTTTCCTCTTGAATCTATCAATTTATGTCTTCAAGGTTATAAAGAATTATCTCTTTAGATATTTGATTATGGTTGTACTTTTTCAACCTATGGATCATGATCCACATTTTGTATATTTTTGGAGCATTTATATTTTTTTAAGGATGGACTGGATGAGTTTAGTGTTTGTGTTACAAACCCTTATTTTTTAGGGGTCCCTTTCTCTATTTTTTCCAAGTCTTATCTTCCTCCTATAGCCTTCCACATGGTGGCCTAACACTTATTTAACTCAAATAAGTTCTCAAATTCCTAAAGAGAAGTGCCAGCCTTACACATGGAAACTAGGTGCTCATCCAAAGCAAGTTTATTTTTTTAAAACTTCAAGTAGTTCCACTAGCTAATGGAGTAGTGGGTGGGGCCGACTATGTAGTTACAAAGGAAATTAGGCTTTCCATGTGGTGACCCCATGATAATTGTTGTAAATTAATGCTCAGCTTATTCATTAGTAGTATCATCTCACTATGTGGAAGCACAATGATCTTTGGGAGTAAAGCTTTCTTTATTAGACCTCTAAATTATGTCATTGGTCAATAAGGCTAGGAATGGGACCCACTAGTAGTTATAATTTGAAGGGACTAGAAATTTCCACAAGGAATCATGGTACTTATCTAAAGAAAAACTTCCCTAGCATACCTTTAAGTAGTGCCATTGATGAGATGCGTGAGTCCCCCTTTTATAAATATCATTCTAAAGGTAGTTCTAAAGGCATACATATGTCACCACCAAGCTTCTTCTAAGTATAGTGGGCATCATAAGACATTTTAATTGTGCCATATCCAAGATTTGGATGGCTGATTAAATTCTTGATTTAGAGCTCCTTAGTTTTAACGGCCTCATCATCATCATGTATACTTGGTTCCAAGTATTGTTTGCTTATAATGTCATTATGCCTATGTAAGCAGAGCTCTTTTCTTTTGTAAGGTGCTCATAGATGAATAATTCTTTGATAATTTCAAAGAAAATCCATTTATAAAAGTCTAGTTTTTGAATAGAAGTAGTAGTAGTTATCATTTTTCATGTTAATACCTTAGCAGGGTCCCCTCATAGGTAGGATTGAATTTTATATATTGTGCCCTTGAGATCTTTTGTGTTTTTTTATCCCCCTAAAAATAAAAAGGATGTGGTGTTCCTTGTCAATTTGAGTATAAATGTATTTCTATTTTTTGTTTCCTTTATCTACTTCTATATTATTGGTTCTTTTTCACATTATAGATTTTAATTCATTTGTGTTTTCCTTTAATAGTCTGGGATGTTCAAATATTCAAGATATTTCAAGTAATTATAGGTAAAAACTTTAAAGATATCAGTGCATCACCCTAGTTATTTTATTTTAGTTCTATTTTGTATTTCCTTACTATCTCTTTCATCCCCAAATTGATCTAGAGAGCCAGCTTCCAAAACCTTAGAGGTTGTTTTACAAACCATGTTTGAGTCCCACATATGTAAAGCTTTTCATAGAGAACTACTTGCCTAGAATGAAAGTTTTAGGCAGTAATAGTTTTATTTTCTTGCATGCTTGATGGGACCCAAACTACTAGTCTAACTGACTAGAAGTTCAAATGTAAGATCCATAGGCCCATTATAAGGTCATAAATAACAAAGAATATAGGATTATTATCACCACCTTTGGTAGCTACAACTTGTTAATGAATTGTAGGATCAAGTGTAATGCATTGATCATAAAGATGGCCATCCATGGACCACCAAGGAACTTCATGGCATGGAATAATGGTAGATCACTCATCCCTCTAGTATTCCTAGCTACATGGGATCCTATTCAATTTAATGCATTGAAGGCACTTCCCAAATTCATAGGGTAATATTTCAAAAGCATGATGGAACCTTTTCAAGATGTTGCAAACATATGTACTATACATTATGCCATAAAACAAAATGTAGCTTTAAGGCTACTATCCACCTTTTTCAAAGGGAGAGCTCTTTACTGGTAATGATCCCTGTCACCCAATTCTATCACCACTTAGGATGACTTGGGTAATAGTTTCTTTAATAAATTAATGAGAAGGTAGACTAGTCATCTCTCCTATAATAACTAATCACAATCAAAAGAGACCCAGAAGATGCCATTATTGATTTTAATACCAAGTTTGATAAGACCTAGAAAATAATCCCAATAGAGGCTTGACCACTTAAAGGTATGGCTATTGTCTCTCAAAGCATTCAACTCAGACACATTTATCATGATTTAGTCTCTCGAAGGCCAGATGCTACTAGATGCATATGCAGTAACAGTTAGAGATGAGAATAACTTGATAAATGCTAGGAAGCTTCTCCCTCACCCATCAATTCCAATGTTTCCTAAGATATCGATGTTGTTATAAGATAAAATCCTGAGCACATTAAAGGCACCATCTTCCATGTATGTATATCCACCTACCAAGAGAGCATGTCCTCTTCATATTAGTTAGATATGGAGATGAACAACAACTTGAATCATCAGGTGCCAAATCACTAGGTGTGACCCATAAATCAAATTTTCCTAGTCCTTAATTCTTTATAAATGGTCTCACCAAGTTCAAATAGAGAAATGGTTGCTAGATAAAATAACCTAGTGGATGATTCAAATTCATGGTACTTCTGATGCAATAATGTGCATATGCCATGAAACTACCTGAGAGGTAATCTACAATAAAAGGTTTCCAAACAATGAAGGCAAAGGAATGCACATGATTATTTTTCCTATTGATATTGATCCATAGGTTTTGAGAATGCTATAATAATGGCATATATCCATGGAATTTCCTTGGAGAAATAGGAAGATATATCCTTAGAACATGTACTTTTCTCCTAGGTAGAGGACGAAGATGCAGTTTATGCAAGTGAGATCTTAGTGCTAAAATCCCCATGATTCTAATTAAATAACTACACCCAATCCAAAATGATACTGGTCAAGACCCAAAAAGCCTTTATAGGTCTTAAAGTGACTTTCAATAAGGGGTTAAGACCCCAATTGCCACTTTTGACATATCAAAAAAGGAGTGAAACAATGTAGAATAGGGTAAAGGACTATGAGGTCTGACTGTAAGGGTCGTACAACATATCAGAATAGCTAAATGAGGCTCTATCTAATATTTTTCTTTAAAACATATTATCTATTCTTGAGCATAAATCCTTGTTTAAAGAAGAATTTGAATACTAGGATAAACCTACATAAGATATCCCAATTATAGAGCCAACATGAGACAAAGGAAAGGAAGTTGACAACAGTTTGCAGCCTCATGTGCTATTTCTGTTCATCAACTCTTAGTTAGAGGTAAGTAATATGAAACCTACCCAATTTTATTTTAATTTGATTTAGGGAATGAAGTTATTGCATAATTCCATGATCTATTCTATTTCTAACACCATAATAATGCATAAGAATGTTGTGGATGCATGACAATGACAATATGAACCTTTGAATAAAGGGGTAATGTAATTATAGAAGAAGAAGGCTTATATTGTAGGTATTATCAGGGCTCTTCCCCTAAAATTATACTCTTTTCCAAGCATAATATTTCCCTATGAAGTTGTGGTGATTGATGCCCTACTAATCTTCAAACTTTGTCTATCAAGAGACTTCACCACCAAAATAGGCAGATACTTATCTTTGGATTGGTTTGATTTGATCCTAAGGACAAAATATGGCTCAAAGTTGAAAGCTTTATCTAAGCCTCTACATCTCAAACACATAGATGATGAGACTATGGTAAATTTTAAAGCAATGCACACTTGTTTCTCTAAGAAAGAGATGTATCACATAGAAATGTTTGAAGAGGAAAAAGTGTTAGATAATAAGAGACTGAAGGAAGAATTCCTTGTCAGTGAATTCATTAAAAATTATCCTTTCCAAATTTTTGATGCCAGTAGCCTCAGGAATTATGTAATGAGTGATTAAGATTAGGCCATCCTCAAGCTGATGAAGAAAGAGGAGGGTCAAAGTAAAGAACCTTAAGGTGTGTCCAATTTTTGGAACCTACATTTGGATGGTGGAAAATATAAGACCAGATCTAGGGTAGGCATTTAGCTAGTGTCTCCATCTATGAAAGAGACCATATGAGCTTTTTGATTCCAATTTTCACCTTAGTGAACTCTACCTAGAAGGCCAATTTTTCACCTTAATAAATTTTTCTATGCTCAACCTCATGACCTAAAATTTAAACTACATGATCAACTCTCATAGGTTAATCCATCCATGGATCAAAATTTTATTGAGATCTTCAAACATGCGAAATATACTAGCATCAAATTGCTTACTCAGCCTTATCTATCAAGATGGCTACTTGAAAATACACACTCATATGACTTCTTCTAATGATTTCCATTCAATTTCATAATCACTCTAATAATTCATAACATCCCATAGGTTCTATGTAACATGACCATACCATCAATATGATATCCAAGTCAAACACTGAAGAACTATGCATGAACATTGAAGCTCATTTAAGCACACTTTTTCATTATCATTCTAGCACATATGGTACCTTATCAACATCCTTGGTCACCTTGGAGACATCATTGAAAAATTCGAACAATCTCCCCCTTTGTTATTGATGTTAAAGACCAATACACAAATTATGCTTAGACTCTATCTCTCTCTTTAAGCACTTTCTCCCCCTTTGACACAATCACAAAGTGGTCTCGTCTTTTGATACTAAGGATTTGAAAAGAATTCAAAGAATATAAAAAGGAAATCACCACCTCTAAGAGATGATATAAACTCCCCTTAACATTGTGCATAACTCTTCTTACCTTGAGCTTCTCAAACAAGATCCATGACTATACTTTTCTTTGATCATACATAGATTCTATGAAAATAAAACATACATGAGCATCAAAAATTACATGACCTTACCTTAAAATAATTAAGAGGGAATTGAATTAAGTCACCTAAGCTTAGTCACCCTTTTATCACCTTGGTTGTTTGGATAAAAAAGACCAAAAAGTCCACTTATTCATACTAGCCTTGCTTAGAGGCCTTATATCCCTACATGGAACTTGTAGAGCCCATAAATTTTTGTATATGATCATCTATGGATTTAAATATCATATTTAGATCATTATAGTATGACCCTCATTCCTACCAAAAAATTAACACTCAACTCTTCATTTGCAACATTCTTCCTTAACAAACCTATTAGCTAATTAGCCCTCACAAATCCTCTATGGAACAAATATTTTACTTTTAGAAGACTATAAAAGAATTTTTTATCACTAATTTCTACATTTCAACTGATTAAGTAGCCTTATATCTCAAATAATTAGACAAACCATTTTTACAACATGAGAAAAAATACTAGGTTTACAAGATAAAACTTAGTCAATACACCATCTTCTGATCAACACCCATCTCTAAAGTTTTTCTCATACCTAGAGGTCATCAATACAAAATTATAGAAACACTTTTTAGTTTAGAATTATTTGGGAACCCATACTTTTTATAACAATTTTTGAGACCTATATACCCTTAATCACAAACTAGGAAACCTAAGAGCAAACACAATTCTTAGATTATACACAAAAGACCTTAAAAACTTGAAAACACCTAGAACAAACTTAAATGAGTTCAAAACACCTTTCTATCCCACTAAGAGACCTTGACAACTTGAAATTATTGAAATGACACCTAAAAATCTCCATAACTAGCCTATAGACCTTTCACATACAATAGTCAACATGCCAAAACACTAGAAAGTAATGATGGAAACATTTTCCTCATACTCCATATCAAATTAGACTTCATTATTTCTATGCAATATAATATCTTGATAACTCATCATCCTTGATTTCAAACCTTTAGCTAATTTTTTCCACTTGAGATGATGAAGCGTACCAAATAACATAATATTATTGAACTCAAACATCTCAAAAATACTCCCCCTTAGATCATGAACACATATATAACCAAGAATACACTTCTTGACACATATTTCTCACAATAAACATGTCAAAATATCATACCACACTCAAACCACCTATGTTAGTTTTCCCTAAATCCATACCAATCTGTAAAATTCTAGGGTTCACAAGTCCTCTCTCAAGAGTCACCATACTATTGATTAGAACAATAAGAATAAAAATAATACAAATTTACTCACCTAAAACCAAGCTCCCAATTGCTTTCAATGCACTACACCAAATCAAGCTACCTCAAGAGATTGATTATGGATAAAATCTAATTGCATCCATAGCTTTCTTATACTACAACTCACCTTCATAGATTTATTATCATGAAACTCTAGCCAAAACCTAACAAGTATCCCCATGCTTACTCTTTATATAAAGTGTCTCCTTGAATCCTATAGAGAGATACCCCTTTGACATAGTGAGACTAAAAGTCCCAAAACTTAGGAGACTCCCATATCTCCATACTCTAATTTGACTTGCAGTCTTGCCTCATCACCAAATTGACTATGAATGGATCCTTGAATTCATTCTTTTCTTTAGACTAGTCAACAAATGTAGACAAAAAAAACTATTGACTTTATTTCATGTCTATCATAGAAAACAAACCATCTTTGGTCTCAGTCTAATCTCTCCTAAAAGGCTTAGGTTTCCACAACCATTTATGACCTATTCCTTTCACACTAGGAGCTACATACACCTTATTTTGATTTGAGAACTCATTCAAACTATTATTTCAATACCTATAAATGTGACCAACTCTATGACAGCTAAAATAAACAAGATCATTCATACATTTTTCTGGATAAAGATTGTGACCTTTCTTTGATAGATTTCTTCTCCTCTTGCATTCTCTAATAATGTGGCTAAACTAATTGCATATATAATAATGAATCTATGATGAATATATTATTACATTGATATTTCTAGTGACTAACATTAGATTCAAAATCAAATATATTTCTCTTGATTCAAATGGAAAAGGAGAGTTACCATAGAACTATATATTCTACTATCATTTAGTCGTCAACCACAAGACGTAAACTTGATAGGCTGTCAAAAATATATGTGCACACTCAATCATCTAATTTCACCTTCTATAGAATATCATCTAAGATGCTATAAACCATGCAAGAGATGGAATTCTATAATTGAACACTCATATAATACTATAAATTAAATGATTACACTTATTTTATCTTTGGAAGCTTCCTCAATACAATTCTATGCAAAACTAAAATTCACATAATTTAAAAAGAAAATAAATAATATGCTTTGATTTTTAATGGGTTGGATTTTTTTTAAATACTTCCAAAGGGGGCATTTCCTCATTTTTAATCTAGCTTCAATCCTTCCTCTTACAATAATGAAATGGACTCAGAAATGATTATTTATAATAATCAAAATGCAATAAAGAATTGCTACATGGAAATTATAATAACAACTATCTTATAAAATATACTTCTAATATATTTCTCTAATTCATCTCTACCTACCTCTCAACCCTAATGTTACCTATATATAATAAGGGTTATTCTCTTTTACAAAATAATATACATTCCAAACTAAGAAATGTTTGGCTATAAGATAACATAATTTGGTTCCTTCTATAAAGGTCACCATTCATGTGAATCATATAATACTAGCTCAGGACAAACAAAGTCACTTCAATCTTTAACCACATCCTTATTATGATCCATGGAAGTTTTTATCATTTATACAATTTAGTTTAATGAGGAATCAAATTCTGTTTGTTCGTGGCTTTGGTTATGAAGTGGTTGTAGGATGTGTCCATGTGATGAGATCCCTTTACTATAGGATGGTTTGTATTATATACATATTTATTTAAAACACATTATAGAGAAAATCATCTTATAGTAAAAGATAACTATTATATACTTAATTCTAAGACAAAGTTATAACTATTCAAAGATTATGAGTACATAATTTTATTTGTAAGATTATGGTTGTTTGAGGATAAAAACCTATGGGAAAGTAGTTCAGAAGCATGATAAAAAAGAAATATGAGCATGACATATGAGGAAAAAAACATGAAAACTCTATGGATCATCACACCCCCCAGCTTAAAACCTTGATCATCCTTGACTAACAAACTTGCTCATTTCAAATTTACAAATAGTTATAAAATACACATGCTCCATGGCACCACTTGATAGGTGAACATAAAATTGTCACCATTACTCATACAACTACTAGTTTATAACCTCCTTAGCTTCCTCTAATGGAGTTTTATGTTGCCAAAATGGAATAGGAGACCAAAATAAAAGGGATGGAATTTTATGCTCAATAGTTGAGATCCCATTTCACCTTCAAGTAGAATATATCTTGTGATTCTATCAAATATTGCCTTTAAATTGAAAGGGTAATATAGTTCTTTCCTTTTTATCTTAGGAGTGAGATGATTCCATCTTATTATATAGGATTATTTTATTGTGGGTCCAATATAAGTTCTCAATCCCAAGTACAAATCTTGAGATGCATCAATTTTTTTAGTAAACCAAACCCTGACTTCCTTATACAACATAATGTTATCCCATTCTATCAACACAATCTCAGGTGCATCTGACTCTCTTCTGATAAAAAATTGACTTTCCCTTTCTTTTTTCCTATATTTAGTCATCTCTTATCCTCTCCTATTCTCATTTAAAAGATATGATGAAAATGCCTTTAAAAGGATATCTCCAACATATAGGTTCATATTCCATTCCCTATCATGAGGCACAACAATATAGTTATGATTATAGAAGTCACACAATTGCATTTGTTCTTCTTGTTATCTTTATTTATATAATTTAAAAAAAAGAGAGAGATAAATGATTACTTCATAAATCATGTCACAACAAATTTTCATTAATTTAAACTTATGTCATTGTTCCTAAAGATAAATTGAATATACCTTTGTAAGAGGCCTACAGTCAGTGATCTCTTGAGTAAGACTATCCAGATCTTCAACTTTATACTTCAGCTTGGAGATCCTTTCTTCTTTCAACCTAACCTCTTATTTCAATTTCTTTTTCTCCTTTGTTAATGCCCTAAAAATTTCATATTGATTGTCTATCTATTTGATCAATTTATAAGACACCATAGATGAGGAATTATACCTAATAGCTTGGGTAGTTATAGTTTCTTCCTATTTCTTTTCTACTATGGAATATCGTGAAACAATGGTTGTAGGATGGATTTATATAGAAGGTTTCAATTAATAATCTATTATAGTAAGTCCATTTAGTTTGCATATTAATTAATCCTGTAGATTTTTATTTAATAACTCTATTTCCTATAGGGTTTACTCCAAATTAAAAAATTCCACTTCTATGGTGGGTTGCTTCATTTTTTCTACATTTGTCTACATTGGTTCTTCTCTCAATTCTTTAGGACTATGTTATACTTGCTTTATCTCCTTATTGTCTTGAGAACATTCTTCCTTGTTAGTCTCTAGGTTATCAAAACTAAATACATCTAGTGATTTATGACTACTGGTAGTTTGCTCTTCTCTAGATTCCTCATTAATTTATATAATAGAAGAAGATTTAGCTATTGGTTTACCTTTCATCTTTCCTCTTAATCTATGGGATATGCAAGGATTAGATGTGATCCTAGGATTTTTAGGGGAAGATAGAAGTTATTCTTTAGATTCCTTAGAGTCAGGTTGGAGAACGAGTTTACTCCTCCATATTATGGATTCTTTTCTTGTGGAAGCCCCTTATACAATATTTATTTTTTATATAGGTTCATGTGTATTTATAAAAAGATCTTATTTTGTAGGTTCTTTTGAAGCAATAGGAAGGTCTTCTTCTATAGGTTCTTGTGGTGCTGCAAGAAGGCTTTCTTCTGAAGGGCTTTGTGGTTCTATAGGAAGGATTTATTTTGTCTCAATTTATTCTTCTACTTCCATTTCCTCTTCTACCTCTATCTCTTCTTCTTTATTTCCCTCATTATTACTTTTTTCATTTATAGGTATTTTGAGAAAATATTCCCAACTGATATTCGGCATAGTATTTTATAAGTAGTCTTGAATAATTAGCCTAATTAAACAATGATGAGAGATAACTTTGGGATTACCTCTTTGAAATGCCTCTTCCATTTTTGTGATCATGTTAAGCAAGAATTTGGAGACATTTATTTCTACCATGCCATATATAATTCATTAATTTAAATTGAACACAGTGCAACGTGGAATATCTCCCTTTGTAAGTGAAATATCTAAAGATGAACACGTCTCTAGACCATCTTCTTGGTAATGATAACCATGTTGTGCTCTATTTTTAAGTCTCAAAGGTTTCATATCATCTAATGAATTTATACCTCTCTACCTCAGCATCAAAATTCTCCTACTATAATTCCTTTATTCATGGAAATATAATTACTCTACTTATGATGGTTTTATTTAGTTGTATTTCCATTCCTCTCACTATTGCTAAGTTGTTATATAATGAGCTAGTGAATTCTTCTACAATTCCTTCATCAAGAGCATGTATCCTCTCAAAATACTGGGCCCATCCTAAATTTTGAAATAGGACCAGGATGTCTAAGTTATTGGTAAGAGGAGAGATATCAAGTGGCTCATGTTTAATCAAGTCCCCTCCCATATTTTAAGATGGAATTTCAGTTGTAGGGTTTATGCTCTTGCAGCAAGGGTTCTATATCTTTGGGTAGAATCTTTGAGATTTGTTTTGGGATCAAGATTATCCATTTGAATTATGGGAAATCCCCCCAAATTAAATGGTCACTTGTCTTCAAGGGACATAGTTGACATACATGAATGACTTATGGAAATCATAAGGGGTGGTGGTAGTAGCACTTCAATTGTCACATCAATTGGTGAAAGAGAAGATATCTCAAGATGGTATGATAAATATAAGATATGGTGGTGTTTTAATAGCATTAATACCCATCATATTAGTAATAATTAAAACTTATGACATGAAATAAATATAAAATAATTACCTTAATAATTGTAAGAATACCTTTCATTAACACATGAATGATGAGTCAAAGTGGTAGATGTGAGGTGTACTAGCATGTGTTGGCCTTTGATTGGAAGCAAAAATGTTTTGTGAGAATTGGAATTTATGATGGAGTGATAATAATTCATCTAAAAATGGGAAATGTTTCCTATGACAATAAGAAGTGTCATGCAACAATAGTAAATATCCTACAATAGTAAGAATGTCATCCTATAGTAAAGAGGAAATTGTTTTTCTACTCCAAAAGAATGAATCTACAAGCAAAAACATATGAAAATAAAAAGTTTTATTACTGTAGTTTTTTTTAATAATGAATATTGATCAGCTAAGGACCTAGTCTTTTGATACAAAATCTATTATCAATGCATGAAGGTTTTCATTGCTAAATTTTTTGACTTTTTTTAGATTTTCTGGTCCCAATTCAACTAAAATTGTAGAGTCCTAGGAGGTAATATTTTATTTAGCCTAAACCAAGCCACTGTGAATGGCTTGTTCTTGACTGCAAGAAGCTTTATTACACTTGGAAAATATTAGAGAAGGGTTGACAAAAATACCCTTTAGCTATAGGAATAGGTTAATTTGCTTCATGAAGAAGAGATGAATATTGTTCTTCAAGAAGTTGGGAAGTGAGAGTTTCCTTGGAAAATGGTTTTTTATATAGCTTGAACATGTGGCCATTAACAATTTGTTGGAAGCAAATAGAGTCAATGGTCATGAGATTTATAGCTCCATTGTTGAAAACTTGTTTGATCTCATAAGGCCCAAGCTATAAGTACTAAAGATTTTCTTTATGATCTTTATATTTAGAATAAAAAAATATAGCCCAATAATCATGTTGAAAATTCATAGTCTTGAAGTTCTTATCATGCTAACCCACATGTTGTCTTTGCATAACTTTAATGTGATGAAGTTTTTCCTTTCTAATTTTATCAAGTGCATTCAACTACATGATCCTATTTTTTAGAGCTTGGGAAAGATCCAAACCCAAATCAAGTGTTTTTCTTAATGTTTTATGTTCAAACTCAATGGGAAAAACATGGTTTTAACCATAAACTAGCTCATATGAGGTGAAAATAATTATGGTTTTTAGGTGGTTTTGTAAGCCCAGACTACTTCTAAAATTTGAGTTGACAAATATTTTATATGTAGGATAATAGTCTTAGTGAGTATATTTTCCAATTCTCTATTTGTAACTTCCACCCAACCATTTGACTGAGGATGGTAAGGGGTAGAATTTTTGTGTTAGATTTCATATTCTTTTACCATGGAAGTTATGAGGTGTTATGTGAACTATGGTCCTTGGTTTGGGACTATTTCTCTTGTTGCTCCATCACATGTAAATATTTACTCATACAAGAATTCATATACTTTCTCATCTCGGGCATGGGTTAAGGCCTTGACCTCAGTCCATTTTTTTACATAATCAGTGCACACCAGTATATATTATTTGTTATTGGATTTAGGATCAATAAGACCTACAAAATCCAATCACCATTTGTCAAAAGGTTTTATAACTAGTTATGGCTATAATGGCATTACATCAAATAAAGTGGGTTTTCCCATACATTGACATTGATCACATATATGGGTATACCTCATGATATCCTTATGCAAAGAAGGCCAATAATATCTAGTCCTAAGTACTTCATAGCAGTCCATTTGGTATTAAAATGACCCCCATAAGGTTCATCATGGTAGGCTCTGAGAATGTCATAAGCTTCATTCTCTTGGATACATCTTCTCTTAACTAAATCTAGTCCATTGATAAGGAGATATCCTACAATCCCTGAATAATGTCTACTCTTTTAGATCATACATTGTTTTTTGCCTAGGTGAGAAATGTTTTGGTAATGATCCTATAGAAAGAGAGTTAGTAATGTATGTGAATCAAGGAGATTGAATAGTTACTATAAACAAATGCTTAGCAAGAAAGGAATCATCAAAAATAGGACCATGATCATCATTTTACATCCAATATATAAAATCTTCTACTACATTATCCTTGCTTGGTATATCCATAATGGTAATATCATATTATTGCAGTAAAAGAAACCATCTAATTATCCTACCTATTATAGCGAGTTTATTATTAAATACCTAATTACTACATGGTTTATGTGGATGAATACTTAATAACCTGTAATGTAATGTAAAAATTTGTTGATGGCATAGATGATTTCAAGAAATTTCTCTATTATAGTATAATTCAGTTCAACCCCTTGAAGATTCTTGCTGATAAAATAGATTGCATAACTCAAAGATTCATCTTATTGGCCAAGGACAACTCCTAAAGTGGTGTCAAATGCATCTATGTGGATGTGAAAAGGATTCTACCAATCAGGACCTCTCAGAATAGGATTTGTTATGAGAAGGTCTTCGAGTTGCTAAAAGGTAGTTTGACAATCATTAGTCCAAGTAAATTCAACATCCTTTCTAAGCAATCCAAATAATGAGGTGATAATTTTACTAAAGTCATTGATGAATCATCTATAATAACCATCATGTCTAACATCTCTATGATTCTTTGGTGTGGGTAGATCCTTAATGATACTTATACTTGCTTAGTCAAATTGAGTTCTAGTAGGGGAAATGTGATACCTCAACACAATCCCTTCAGTCATAAGCATATAAAAAAATTCGTTGCTGAAAGATAATTGGTGGTCTTGGTAGCATGTAAGAACTTTATCAATGTTGGAAAGAGTTTCTTCAAATGTCTACACATAGACAATGAAATCATCCATGTTTATTTCAACATAGTCATGGTAGAGATCAGAAAATATGCTCAAAATAACCCATAGAAAATTAGCTAGGGCATTGCAAAAACCAAAAGGTAAGATGACATAGGCATAGGTTCCCCAAGGGAAAGAAAAAGTGGTTTTGTCTTGGTTTTGTGGAGATATTTGTATCTAATTATAACCACTCTATCCATCTAAGAAGGAAAATACTTTTTCCCTACTAATGTATCCACCACTTGATTAATAAATAGAAGTGGAAAGTGATTCTTCCTAGTAGCAATATTCACCTCTCGGTAGTCAACACAAATAAACTATTTTCCTCTTTTCTTAGGTAAAATAACTAGGGGAGAGACCTACTGGCTATCCATAATAGGATAAAAAAATACTACATCCAAGATTTTTTGCAACTTAATTTTTACAATGTCTTTAACTATAATATTCATTCATCATTGGGGTTGGTAAATAGGTTTACATTCTTATTTAATGTAAATATTATGCATGCATAAATCTAAATGTATTCCTCTCATGTCATTTTCATCCTAGGAAAATGTTATTGTGTGTTTTCTTAGTATTGTAAGTTATTAGCTTTCTTGTTGGGGTGTTGAGGAGGTGATGATGTTGAGAGATTTATTTGGTAGAATGTCTACTTCATTGATTAAAGAGAGAATGGTTTATAGATTGGTAATTAATGGAGCATTTATGGGGAAGCAATTTATAGAATTTCAATATGTCCCTTATTATTTTAGCAAGATCATTTTTAGGAAAAGTATTTTGAAGGGGTCATGGTGTACATTCCAACGTGTTTATGGCTATAAGATCCTATCGATAGGTGTTTTTAAAGATGCTAGTAAGGATAGTGTCTTCTTATTATGCCTATAACTTTGGACTCTGATCAATTATGTAGAGAGTTTTCAAAGAGATAGCTTCCTCAAAGCCATCAATCCAAGGCATTGGGCCATCATTCTAGAAAGACTATGTTTGTAGATAAAGAAATAGTTTCTTGGTGTCATTTCCATTGGAAATTAACATTTTTCTTGACCTACAACCAATAAAAGTATTAGTGGTGGCCAACCATGGGTAGTGAAGGATGAGAGGATAACATCCAAAATAACTTTTTGGCTACAAGATAATTAACTATGCTAGATATTTCCAAGAGTGCATAGTAATAACCATGTCTTCAATAGTCCCTTCAAGTTTAGTTATTGACCTATTAGCTATATGGAGGATGGTGGGTGTTGGATGAAGAGTTGTTTGTTTCAGTTGTTGCATGGTCTTCATGGTCATCACGTTGATGGCTATACCCAAGTTATTTAAATTAATTGAGATGGGTTGGACATGGATGCTAACATTAACTACAAGACTTCTAGGATAAAAATATTTTGTGGGAACTATGTTTCCCAACATAATATCCACTAGTTGGATAATAACTTGGACTATTTTAGGATCCTTCTTATTTCTTCCTAGTTTTTTCAATCATAGCTCTTTAATAGCCTTATTATAGATAGGAGCATATTTTAAAAATATAAAGAGTGGGATTTTTACATTCTTGATTTGTCCTAAGATATCAAATTCAGGATTTGGTTCAAGATGTGATATGTTTAATCTCTTTGAGAAATGAGGATTGTTATATTATTTTAGGTTTTCTGGTGGACTTGGCTTAGGATTGGCCATGGGTGGTTATGGATTAGTATGGAGTGGATCAAGTTATTCAAAATGTTATTTAATTATGGGTGAGGTGGGTTATGTAAGAATGTATCCTGAGTGAAGTTGGACTTGATTGATATTTAAGGTGTATGTTAGATATTTCATTATTTTGATGGATTGTGTTGGTTGAACCAACTTATTGGTAGGGTTGGGGACAAGCTAGGTGGGTAATTGAGTGGGTCTAGTAGGTTATTAAGTGTTTGTAATTAAGGGTTGCTATTTTAGTTTTTATATTTATTAAGGAAATCCTTATTTATCTCTCCATTGTTATTGATATGGATTATAAGGAAAGATCCATTACTAGTTTTAGAATTACCTAGGTTTAGGTTGTTGTCCACTCTATTCCATCCATAACTAATTCTAGGGTAGCTATAAATTTTTTTAGGGATAATTTTAGATGCGAATATTCATCCAAGAACCATATTGAGGATTATTTGATAATTGATAATTTAAAAACATAGAGTTTGATGGCATATCTAATCTTTGTACCTATGGTTTCCATTGGGCCATGCAAAATACTTAATTTTTATCTCCTCTTATGGCATGTAACTCCACTATTTTAGGATTATCCTTGGTTATGATGGCTACCCAAGATTTCATAGAATTACATGTGCATTCAACCTTTTTTCCCTTGTATTTAGGGCAATAGGAAACTAAGAATTTTTCAATTTCTTCCTACTTCCTCTATGTATGTAATGTATCAAGTTGAAAAGCTAGGTGACTAATAATGTCCTACTTCATGTTCTATAGTAGGTTGATAGATTCACCTTTAGATATTCCTATTGCATATGATATAGGAAGGGTTCTAACCCTAATTTTATTCATGGCTAATTTAGAGTAGTTTGTACATAGAACTATTAGTTCATTAAAGGATAGTGTAGAAACGCCACTACTAGGCATTAAATCTAGTGCCTCCAAGTAATCATCTCTAATTCCTTTCAGGAATATCATCTTGATTGTTTTTTCTCTATTTTTGTCTATTTGGAATTTTTTAAGATACATATAAATCTTTCCATATATTCTTCCAATGATTCATCATCATCTTGTGTCATTTTGAATATGCCATCTCTCTTGTAGTTTTTGCCTCTACAATAGTTTTGGTATTTCATAAAAAATTATCCTTCATTTCTTCTTAAGTAGAAATAGAATCTTTTCCAAGTATCATGAACCTTCTAAGTGATCCATATTTGAGTGTTGTTGGAAACAACTTGAGTTTTTTAGCATCTTGATTATAATCATAGTTATGTCATAAGATGTTGAACTCAAAAAGAAATGTGTATGGATCCTTAGATGTTTTCCCCTAAAAGTAGGGAGGGCAGAGTGAGGAATATTATTCATGGTTACATTTACATTTGGACTAAGGATAGGAAATTGGAAGGTAATGGATTCATTGGTACTATTTTCTTCTTGGAGATATTCCATGAATACTCTTTGTATTGGTAAACCAGAATTTGTTTCCACCCACTTCTCAAAATTCCTTGAAATTCTTCTATTTCCTAGGGTGTAAAATATGGAAAATTTATCTTTTTTATTAGGAATATATGTCTTTTTATACAATGGGGATGGTGTAGAGGTTTTATAAGATTCATCTTGTGTCTCAATAAAGAGTCTCTCTAAATTTAAATATTTTACTGGTTTGGTACTCCTTCTAGGAGCAAGAATAACCTTGAATTCATCATTAGCAAGAAATTTGGGTGATGGGGGGATGTGAAATTCATATTTATAAATATGAGGTGATAGGGTGGGAATTATAAAGGGTGGTGCATATGCATCTCTTATATGGGTATGAACCTCTTCAAGGTCTCTAGTATGTGCTACCAATCTAACCAAAAATTCCTCCTTTTATACCTCTTCAATTGATAATTATGAGTGATCCTCAAGAACTTCTCTATGATCGTCAGCTACTGTAGGATGAACTTTTGATCTTAAAATAATAGTTGTTGACTTAGGAAAAACTATTCCTATATAATCCCCTTCACTTTGCATGTATGTCAACCACTTTTTCTCTCTTTTGTTTAAAAACAATTGCCCACTTTGCGTGTATAGGGTTAGTAATATGGGGTTTTTTGAAAATTTAGACTATTATACTTGCAAAAAGGTAAATTTAAACTATAAAAATAGGAAATATTTAATCTCAAGAATAGCAATATCTAGAAATTAAAGAATTAATAAACATGTATAAATAATTACTGTCAAGATTAAAGATTATAAATATGTGACACCCTTCCCCGATAATGGTGCCAAAAAATACTTGTAGTAGATTCACAATAAAATACAATTCTCTAAATTCAAATGAATAAGGATATTTAACATAGACTTGTATCTTCTACTTTCATTTAATTAACAACCCAAGGACCTAAACTTGATAGGATGATGTCACTATATATATATATATATATATATATATATATATATATATAATCAATCTTCTAATTTGACCTTCTACTGATTGTAATTTAAGATGCTAAAAAACTTGAAAGAGATGGAACATTTGAATTGAACACTCATAAAATAATTTAAATTAAATTATTACACTTATTTTATCTTTAGAAGCTTCCTTAAAACAATTATATTAAAAATTAAAAATTACACAATTCGAAAATAAAATGCACAACACATAAATAAACTAAATAATATGCTTAGTTATTCAACTGGATGAATTATTGTTGCAAGACTTATAAATGGGAACTTTCATACTTATAAATCCATATTCAATCCTTCCTCTTAAAATAATGAAATGGACTCAGAAATGATTTTTCATAGTAATCAAAATGTAATAAAGAATTGTCGCAAGGAAATTACAATAACAACTATATTACAAAATATACTTTTTATATATTTCTCTAATAGATACCTACCTACCTCTTAACCCTATTTTTACCTATATATAGACAAAAGTGGAGATTGTTTTATACAAAATAATATACATTCTAAACTAAGAAACATTTAACTATAGGATAACAAAAATTGGTTCCTTCTACTAAGGTCACCATTCATGTGAATCTTGTAATACTACCTTAGGACAATAAAATTTGTTTCAATATTCAACCACATCATTATTATACTCCATGGAGGTTGTTATCATTTATATGATTTGATTTAATTAGGAATAAAATTATGTTTGTCCACAGATTTGGTTATGTAGTGGTTACAGGATGTGTCTACATGATGAGAACCCTTTGTTCCAAAATGGTCTATGTTATATACCTATTGATTCAAAACATCTTTAAAATATAATATATATAAAATCATCATATATTATAATATAATTATTATATAATTAATTCCAAGAGAAAGTTCTATCTATTCAAATATTATGAGAACATAATGTTATTTACAAGATTATGGTTGTTTGAGGATAAAAAATATGGGAAAGTAGTTCAAAAGAATGATAAAAAGAAGGCTGAGTGTGATTGATGAGGAAAAAAATTAAATTCTATGGATAATCATCTACCTTGTCTTTTTTCTTTCACTCTAAGATCTTGATTAAACTTATCTTTAGTTGTAGAACCTAGCAATGTGACCATCTCTTTGACAACTATAGCAAATAATGTCTTCCATACCTTTCATTTGAATATGGAATTGATCTCCCTTTAAATAATTTCTTCTTATGACATAGTCCTTTTCCCTATGATGAACAAGATGAAAAACAAAATAATGTACGATAAAATATCTGGCATACCTTGAAGAATTTAGTTGTCTAATTGGCTTCTTCATTTTGCCTTTGACTTGATTTGACTTTTTGTCTTTCATGCTAGCATCCTCTTTGTCTTTGCCTTGTTATAATATCTTTTGTTCTTATTCAATCTTACCTACCTTGATTATGAATATTTCATGCTCATTCTTTAAGGAAACAAGATTAGCCTTCAATTAAAAACATTCATCTTCTTTAACTCTCATGCTTGAACTTGTATCCTCTAATTTAATTCTAATATCTTTTATGATCATCTTATCCTCCTTAGTTTCTTTGGTCATGTAATCATTCAATATACATGCTTCATCTTCCATATACTTGATTAATTATTAATTCTTCTTTTCCTCTCTCATGGAATTACTTGACAAACTCCACTCAAGAGACTAGATTTGTAAATAAAGACCTTTGATCATATTTTCCATTTTATGATTCCTCTCCTTTTGCTCTTTTAGTTGACCAAGTGCACTCATGATATTAGCTTCTAGATCATCTTATTCTTCATCACTATCATATAACTATTCTTCTTCTCTAATGTTATGGCGAACATCTTCATCAAACATGATGATATTTTATTTTGCACAACTTTCCCTTTTACCCTTGTTAAACTTTTGATCACCTTCAAGTGGTTAAACATGCACAAAAGGTCCTACTATGATACCAATTTATAGAGGTATAATCACTAATGGGGGTGGATCAGTGATTCCAAATAATCCAATTTAATTTCTAACTCTTAAACATTCAACATATACAATCATGCATATAAATTAACTATTTCAATGAATAAGAGATATATACAAAGATCAAGTGTATACCACATTATATATGTGTGAAACCTCTTGGAGGATAAAACCCACTAAAATTTTCAAAATGGGATACATTACTATAATAACAAGATCCAAATTTAAACAAGCACCAATTAATCAAATAACACGCATCCCACAAGGAGGAACCAACCCAACTACCTTGATCTGATCTCTAATTTTTATATGATGTCTTATAAACTTAATTATGGACTTATCTAACTTTCACTCTTTCACCTTTACACTCTTAAAAACTTGCACACTCAATCCAGGCATCTAAATTACCCTTTTGGATTAGTCTTCACTTCTTAGCACATACAAAATTTAAAAAAAAAACCTAAAAAAACTATCACAACATCAAAAACATAACCTATAGATCACAAAAACAATCTTCAACCTAATATTCTATTTAATTCATCCACTAATCACCCTCACTCAATCAACCTCTTGAGATTACTCATTCAATTTGGCTCTTCTAGGTAAATTAGGTTCAATGACTTATTTGTTCACCTTCATCACCTTGATCAGAGAAGGATGGTTGATACTCTTAAATATCTAATGTTACTCATTTACATGTACCTTCTCTTTCAAATTTTATCTCTTTTGCTTGGCTCTACACTCTCACATCTAATCCAAATAAGCAAATTATGCCTAGTATTTATAACATACACTCATATAACCCATCTTAGTTAGCTAAGATGCTTACCCTACTTTCTATAAATTTGAAATAGGTATTAATACATGTTACATGGATGAAACACTCCACTCTATAGGACATCCATAGTCCTTAAACCTCAAATACTCCATTAGGCCTTAATGAGACCCAAAATAATTAGGCCTTCACACCCACATGATACTCTTGCAACCTCTTAGACCACCTTCATCTTCTAAAAATTATTCAAACACACCAAAAATATGTATGATATACCATTTCTCAATCTCATATGGGTTCATGCCACCTAGAACACCAACTCGACACTTGAACCTACTAATTAGGTCTCCTTGCTTTGTAGATCTTCAAACATATAGAATAGTCTCAAAATTTTGAAGCAAACACTCAAGTCCTTCACATATATAAATGATTATATTTCATGTGTTAACCCTTTACCACCTATGAAATGGATTTATGTTATTTAAACACTTCAATAGAGGATATAATCACTCAAAATAACTATCTCAAAATGGCCACTCAGGCTAGTCACACATAATCAAAATATAGTTATACTATTTTGAGTCTCCATATCTGATCAGGGGTATATAATGACATCCTATACTTTCTCATAAAACTTAGAGACTTATATAATATACACATGCTCATTTTATTCTTAAATTCTACTTAGAACACCTTCAACTTACCTCTATAAGATGGTCCCTCAAACTTCTATTGTATTCAATAAACATAGTCAACTTCAAATCCTTTCTACACACTAAATATGGATCAGTAAAACATTAAAAATAAAAAAATATGGTCTTCATGGAGTCTAAAACACTCTCCAATAGTTGTTTCATCTTGAAACATCAAGACACTATTAAGAACAACTCAATTATCCTTCTCTGATAACTTATAAAACATGGTCAAATACACAATCAACTTTAGAGCTTAATATATTTGATTATACAAACATTCAAAAATTATAAATATTTTTTATGGATGTGCCTTATATTTATTTATAATTTCTCCTTTGACACCACCATGAAAATTTTCTTATTTCAAAATATATATCTCAAAAACTAAGACTAGTTTTCCTTCATTAATTTGAATATTTAAATTCCAACAATCACTGTGTAAATGCTAAACATTGGACACTTTGTCATCATCTTCTATCCCCTAGTAACTTTTAAAAAAATTCTCTATTTATCTTCTTAGAAGTCTCTTGACTTTAACCTTGCATCATTCATCATTGATCTTAGATCTGTACTTTCATGATCGTGCCACTTAGTAGTTCTATGTGCCTTTTGAGCACATTGACTATTTGACTAATCCACACCATCGATATCCATCTATATGAACACCTTCATTTTGTTGATCTTCTATTAAATCAAAAATATTGGGAAACATGTTAGGATAATGTACAATCTTAAGAAACTTTGACAAATTAACTTCACATGAACTATTGATCTTTGTCTAAAAAGATCACGCACTCTATTAAATCCTTGTATGGTTAGATTAAATTTTAATTGTTAGATCTATGATCTAACTAAATTCTCATCATATATATTTTATAAAAAAAATTTGGCTAAGTATGGGAACTTAGTCAACTCTACCTAGAAGGCTAACTTTGTACCTTAAAGAATTTTGCTATGGTGAACCTCATGACATAAAATTTGAGATACATGATCAAATTTCATTGATAAATCCATCCACGTATTGATGCAGGAGCATTTACCATTTCCTGCCATTTCTGTTTAGTTTTAAAAATTTGAAATTTAGCCAAGTATCTTTAGGTAGGAAATCGATCCTGTTGGGTGAGATTTGTTTTGGTTTGTATTTTCTTATGTTAGGAAAGTTGTTTTGTGCATTATGGGAGGTTGTTATGTGACGCCCAGGATAGTATTAAGCATCTAAGTTGAATAATACAGTGGCATATAGGGGATTTTGTGAAAAATAGGGGAATAGTTGTTGGCAATGAAAGGCAAGGGTGCAAGAGAAGAGGATCTACAGACAAGCTTTGATGTATAACTTCCTGTTTTATTAATAAAAATGTGTGTTAAATTGTTTGTCAGAGATAATTGGCTACCTGTTTGTGTTGATACACCTATATGTGCATGAATTGTTGCCACGTCACTATGAAATCGTGATATTGATGCCAAGGGTTAAACAAATTGTTGTTGGACCATTTCAATCTTTCTGTTGGTTCGTGTTATAGTTGGGTCGAGAATCTATGCAATGTATGACTGTTGGGGCATTTGAATATTCTGCCTGGGCGTAGCTTGGACCCCTCTTTGAAATTGTTCTTGAAGCAACGTCTTCCTTTGCCTAGTCCTGGTAAGTATTCCTTTAAATAACCTTTGCATTCTAGTTATACTTATGAATGCATGCAGCTGGATACACACAAGCAGAACATCTATTACTTTGGATGTGAAAACTTAACTCACACACAGTTTATTTCAATGCATATGTTGAATCTTGTGATGTCAACACTACTCTGCTGCTGACTGTGTAATGGTGCATTTGGGAGAGTGTGAAGAGTCTTTTTGTCTTTTGGAAAAGAAAAAGGAAAAGTTATGGACTCTGTAGGGTCATTGTTTACATGATTTTGTGTTTTGAATATCATTCAAGAGGACAATTTCATCATTGAGAATGTTTAATTCAGACATATAGTTTAAGTCTATTGGATGTATGAAAATTCTTCATTATTACCTACATACATCAAGATAATATTCTGTGTGCTAAAGAAAGAAATTGGTTAAGACATGTTTTATCCCTGCCATTAGAGATTTTCTGCTCATAGTTTAAAAGTTTACTAAACACATTCAATTTAGCCTGTGTGTTGGAGAGCAAGTTTTCATCAATTGAATTTCTACATCAATTTTCTAAACACATTTAGTTTAGCCTGTGTGTTGGAGAGCAAGTTTTCATCAATTTGGTATCAGAGCACAATGGATTGTGCACAATCTAAAGATCCAAGAGGAAGAACATGATTAGTGAAGAAGAGGCAAGATGGCTATGAGAGTCAGGAATAGACGTAGAGCTAGAGGAAGGAGACCTAGAGGATAGGTTACATTGGCAGAAGAGATTAGGAACCTGATAGCTAGGCTACAAGATCTAGAGATGGCTCAAAGAAGAGGCACTAACATGGGTGAAGTCAGTGATAGAGAAGAGGAGCCACCAGAAGATGAATTGGTGGTGGAAGAAGAAAAAACTAAAGAGAGGTTGATCAAAGCCATTATGAAGGTGAACACAAAGCCAAAAATGGAGGTTCTAATGTATGAAGGTAATTTGAATGTTGAAGAATTAATTATTTGGATTAATGCATTAGACAAATACTTTGAGTATGAAGGAATTAAAGAAGATGATAAGAAACTCAATTATGCCATGACAAGGATAAAGAGTCATGCATCCCTGTGGTGGGATGGAGTACAAGAAGAAAGAAGAAGGAAAGGGAAGCCAAAGATCAGAAGCTGGGATAGAATGGTAGCGAATATGAAAGGAAAGTTTATGCCTAAAGATTATCAAGTCAATCTCTTTAAGCAATTACAAAATTTGAAGCAAAAAGAAATGTCTGTGAAAGAATACATTGAAGAGTTTTACAGGTTGACTATAAGATTAGGTCATATTGAGGATGACACAGAGAAGGTAGCCGGATACACCAATGGTTTAAAATTTTCTATTCAAGATGAAATTAGTCTTCTCATTCCAAAGACAGTTGAGGAGGCATATCAATTTGCCTTGAAGGCTGAGGAGAAGATTACAAGGAAACAAACATCCTTCTCAAGAGGAAGGGGCAGATCCAATAGAGGTAGAGAATTTAAAGGAGGTAGAAGACATCTACAAACATCTCAAGAAGAGGCGAGCAGCTCAAAAAGTTTAAGAGGTAGCTATACACCAAGAGGAAGAAGGTCATACCAAGGATATCAAAGACGAAGAGGAAGATTCATGAGAAAATACTTTAAGTGCAACAAGTATGCAGGACACAGGGCATATGAGTGTCTAAAGAACCCTTCTACCAGCCATGAGAGGAGTGTACATGTGACCCAAGGTGAAGAACAAAATGCAGAAGTTACAGCAGCATATGAAGATACCCCAGAAGAAGGTGAGTCCCTTTTGATGAAAAGAATTTTGTTAAAGCCAAATAAAGAAGTTGTAAAACCACCTCAAAGGAAAAATTTATTTATAACCACATGTAAGAGTAAGGGAAATGATGTAAGGTCATTATTGACATTTGAAGTACTGACAATCTTGTGTCAACTGAGATGGTGGAGAAACTAGGCTTGAAGAAGGAGGTACATCCTACACCTTATCAAGTATCTTAGCTATAAAAAGGACACAAACTTCTAGTAAGTGAACAATGCAAAGTAGATATTCAGATAGGAACATATAAGGATCAGATTCTATGTGATGTCATGCCCATGGATGTATGTCATATCTTGCTTGGAAGGCCTTGGCAATTTGATAGGAAGGCCATACATGATGGAAGGCAGAATGCATACATGTTTGAAAAGGATGGGATCAAGAATACACTCACACCATTGAAAGAAGAGGCTGCTACTATTATTGGATAGAATTCTAAAGTATTGATAGTAAATGGCAAAGAATTTCTACATCAAATGAAGAAAGAAGAGGTAAACTTTGCTGTAATTGGTAAGCCAAGGAGTGTAGTCACTAGTACTAAGTTGATTGATTTTCCATTAGAGATTCAAGATATGTTGAATGAGTACATTGACATTGTGGTAGATGATTTACCTAATGAATTACCACCATTGAGAAGCATTAGTCATCACATAGACTTGATTCCAGGAGCAAATCTTCTACACAAGGTTGCTTATAGGTTAACACCAAAATTAGGAACAGTGATTGATATAGATCTGGGGACTACTTATTCATGTGTTGGCGTTTACAAGAATGGTCATGTGGAAGTTATAGCCAATGACCAAGGAAACTATATCACCCCTTTGTGGGTAGCATTCACAAAAATTGAGAGACTGATTGGAGAGGCTGCCAAGAACTAGGCTACTGTCAATCCAGAGTGAACAATTTTTGATGTCAAGAGATTGATTGGTAGAAAGTTTAAGGACAAAGAGGTACAAAGGGATATGAAATTGGTTCCGTACAAGATTGTGAACAAAGATGGGAAGCCTTATATCCAGGTTGAGATCCAAGATGGAGAACAGAAGGTCTTCAGCCCTGAGGAAGTTAGTGTAATGATTTTGACTAAATTGAAGGAGACAACAGAGACTTTTCTGGGCAAGAAGATAAAGGATGCTATTATTACTGTACCTACTTACTTTAATGATGCACAACATCAAGTAGTAAAAGATGCAAGTGTAATTGATGGGTTGAATTTTGCTCATATCATTGATGAGCCCATTGCTGTAGTTATTGCTTATGGTTTGGATAAGAAGGGTGATGAGAAAAATATTATTGTGTTTGATCTTGGTGGTGGTACATTTAATGTTAGTGTCTTGACAATTGATAATGGAGTTTTTGAGGTATTGGATACAAATGGGGATACCCATCTTGGAGGTGAGGAATTTGACCAGAGAATCATGGAGTATTTCATTAAATTGATTAAGAAGAAGCATGCAAAGGACATCAGCAAGGATAACATAGCTCTAACCAAATTTAGAAGGGAGAGTGAGCGTATGAAAAGGGCATTGAGTAACCAACATCAGGTTCGAGTTGAGATTGAATCTCTCTTTGATGGTGTGGGCTTTTTTGAGCCTTTGTCAAGGGCCTAATTTGAGGAATTGAATAATGACCTCTTTAGGAAAGCAATGGGCCTTGTTAAAAAGGCCATGGATGATGTTGGTCTAGAAAAGAGTCAAATACATAAAATTGTTCTTGTTAGTGGTAGCATTCACATTTCCAAAGTTCAGCAACTTATTAAGGACTTTTTTGATGACAAAGAGCCCAACAAGGGTGTAAATCTAGATGAGGCTGTTGCCTTTGGTGCTGCTGTTCAAGGTAGTATTCTCAGCAGAGAAGGGGGAGATGAAACTAAAGAGATCCTTTTGTTGGATGTGGCTCCCTTGACCCTTGGAATTGAGACTGTTAGAGGAGTGATGACAAAACTCATTCTAAGGAACACTGTAATTCCTACAAATAAGTCTCGAGTCTTTACAAGCTATCAGGATCAACAAATAACTATTTCAATCCAGGTCTTTGAAGGTGAATGGAGTTTGACAAAGGATTGTAGAGAACTTGAGAGGTTTGAGCTAACTGGTATTCCTATAGCTCCAAGGGGAGTTCCTCAAATTGAGTCACTTTTGAAGTGGATGCCAATGGTATCTTGAATGAGAAAATAGAAAGAAGGAATTTTGTTAGAGCAGCAATACAAATGAAATGAGCTAGCTGAGAACAAATGTTAGACAAGTTGAGAGTTGCAAGGCAAAAAGAGAGAGTAAATTGGAAAGCAATTAGGTTCAAATGATAGGAGATGGAACTTGTGCAGTTAACCTTGATCAAAATGAAGACTGCAAACTCAGTTGAGGAGTTCGATGAGAAGATATACTAGATGCAATACCAGATTGAGCATGAGAGTATGCCTTTACAAGAAGAAAAACAACTGCTACGTGAAATGAAATAGTTGAAGATTTCTCAGGATGAACTATGTGTAATTACAGGGTCTCATTTTGAACTCCAAGAGGCATTTGATAATGCAGATACAATTAATGGATGTAATCAGCTTTTGGGTTAAGAAATGGATTGGTTGAAAAGGTAGGCTTATCAAGCAGAAAAGAATACCCAGGCCATTGAGAAAATTTTGAAGCATTGAATTATGCTCTGAGAAAGTTGCAAGCTCAATGGTGTGCTGATGAAGAAAAACAACAAATGAAGAATACTTCTTCCACTCCTTGGAAGAATGATGCAGGAGCATTTATCATTTCCCACCATTTCTATTTAGTTTATTTTTAAAAAAATTTAGCCAAGTATCTTTACGTAGGAAATCAAGCCTGTTGGGCGAGATTTGTTTTGGTTTGTATTTTCTTATGTTAGGAAAGTTGTTTTGTGCATTCTGGGAGGTTGTTATGTGATGCCCAGGGTAGTATTAAGAATCTAAGTTAAATAATACAGTGGGATATAGGGGATTTTGTGAAAAATAGGGGAATAGTTATTGGCAATGAAAGGCAAGGGTGCATGAGAAGAGGATCTATAGACAAGCTTTGATGTATAACTTCCTATTTTATTAATAAAAATGTGTATTAAATTGTTTGTCAGAGATCATTGGCTGCTTGTGTAGACACCGCAAACGTGTCTGCACCTTGGTTCTCCCCCTTGTCCGTCTCGAACCCGTATCCTAACACTTGGCCTTGGTCCCCTTCCATCCACTTGATTAAAATAACTTAATATTTTAATTGGCCCCCTTTTCCACCTCACCCTTGCCACCTTGGATCCTCCCTTGGATCCCTCCACCTACCCCTTAGCATTTATTGTCCAAAATCCCCCCATTATATTCCTCCCGCGTCCATTTTAGCATGCTCATAACCGTTCTTCCCACAATCCCCCACCCGGCGGCGTGCAAGAATGGGCAGAGGCTATTCTTAGTCTCTGTCTCCATTCTGACTCTGCCGACGTCGGCGACCCTGCGGCCGACGTCGGCGAGACTGCCGACGTCGGCAGCCTTCAAGACCCCGTCCTGTATCCGTTGCAACCCCTGGACTCCTGAGCTCGCAAACAGAACTCTCTTGGCGTTTGGCATTCATCTTGTCTTTGTTTTGAACCTCGTACAACAACAGCAGCAGGTGCAAAGGCTCTTCATCAGAATTCTCTTCTTGCAAAATCCTCCCTGGCTCCAACAACAGCTCCTTCAACTCTTCATTCAGCAGGCAAAGAGGTAAGCAAGTCTATTATTTGATTCTGTTATTTGAGCTTTCAGTTATCTATTGTTTCTTGCCTTCCTTCTACCCTTCCCCCCTGAGAGGCTGCAAGGCCTTCTCAGGACTTGTCCTCTGTCCATCCTCCTCTCCCATTGCCCCACTCTTCATCCCAATTCCAGACAACTCCCCCATCCCCCTTTTTGTCCACAAAAGACCCTGTATAGGGCAAGATTATCCCACAGTCCATTCAGACCCATCCCCAGACTCTGTCTCGACATCCTCAGCATCCCGGACCTGTCCACAGTCCAGAACACATCTCAGACCCGACCACAGGCCATTACCCCGACCGACGCCGGTCACTTCCCCAACCGATGTCGGTAGGATAACCGACGCCGGCAGGCCTCATAACCGACGGCGGTAGAACTTCCGACATCGGCGACTGTCATAAGCCCGACTGCTTCCTTCAGGTAACCATTTGGTGTTTTCTTTCATTTTCAATCTATTCATCATTTCTGTATTCTGGTATCTTATACTTTCTCAGTCTTTTGTCTGTCTTGCATCTATGGGTTGACCTCCCTTTGAGGAAGTTTTTTACACTTCCAGGGACAAGCTTTCGCTTGGCAACCCACCGTCTATCTGTCTAACATCCCCTTGTCCAAGTTTCCTTTTTTCTTGCAGGTGTCATTCCTCCACAGCCAAAGAGGAGTGCTCTCAATCGTCTGGATTTACGGTGCGCAATCTTTAGTCCAGGTACTTCCAAGCCTCGTCCATTATTTCTCTAGTTTCTTTATTCAACTTTGCGAATGTAGAAAGCGAATTAGCCCAAGAAACATTCTGGCACGCTCGGTGGGACACTAGGTTCCTCCTGGGTTCCTTTTCTCTTCTATTCATTTAGGTGCATTTAGGCTCCTTCTCTCTTGTCTCTTTCTTCTTTTCTCAATGGCACCATAAGCAAGAACTAAAACGAATCCTCCTTTTCTTTCTTGCACATGCTAGACTAGTCTAAACGTCATATTCTTGACCCTTTCTCAAAACATTGTCTTCATAACAATATCACATTTCGACTTTGGGCATTAAAACACTTTGCATTCATCTCTGCTTGTGCTTGCATCTTCGTAGTCCACATCTAGTAACTTAAACGCATATTGAATAAATCTAGACACTTGATGTTACACTACCGACTCACATGCACTAAACAAACATATAACTTACCTGAGACAAGGCCCAACTGGGATTTCATCACCCAGCGGATACCTTACCCGTCCCGGTGACCCTACTTGGATTTCATCACCAAGGGGGAAGCCCACTCCGTTCTCTGGCGGAGTCTAAACTCTAGGCGAGGTATATCTTGGCTAAGCGAGACCAGCTAACCACTGGAATCGTGAAGTGAGGGGAGCTTGCTCCTTAGCACCAGGCCACGTACCAGACCCTAACACAGATCTTTGAGCACCTAAAACAACACCTGAAACCATCTTTAGACTGCCTTCTTCTAGGACCCATTTTTCAGCCAATCTCCCCAAACATTCATCTAAGGCATAAGCCACAGCTTCTAAGGTTAATTCCTAGGATTTATCGCTTAGGCTTGTCTGTCTCTCTCTGTTTTCTCTTCTCATCTGTCTGTTTGAGTAAGTGAGGATGCTTTCTTCATTGTTTTCCAAGAATCTTTTGGTTCTCTGGAAAACACAGTCACTGACATCGGTTCTGCCACTGACGTCGGCTTCCCTCTGTTACCGGCATCGGTTATCTGACCGACGTCGGCCATCTTTCCTACCGACATCGGTTTTTTAACCGACGTCGGTCTCTGTCACTGTCCTTTGTCTTCAAAACCAGCAGCCTGAAACCTATCCCTTCTCTGTCAAAAATTCCAATCTGGTTTTCTGAGACTGCAAAAACACAGTTTCTAGAATCAGGACTCTCTTCTTAACCACTTTAGCCAACAACCGCTTCTATCTATCCTGCCTCTAACCAGTCCTATCATGGAGTTCCACTCGGAGACTGAAAGAACTCCTACAGGACCGACCCCGACCCCGACCCCGACTCAAATTCCCATCATTCCTGAAGGGGACCAAGATTTCAAGAGATTCTTGGACCTCAATACCGCAGCCCTCCAAAACTATCTCACAAGAAACCCAACGCGAGACCTTTCGGGTGACGTAGCGACAACATCCACACCATTCACCACCCAACCCTTTTTGACTCAGCCTTTCACCTCAACTATTAACCCAACCATGGCCAATACGCAAAGTTTGGCCTCCCCGTCTATTTTTAGACCGACCTCCACCGGGGTTTCATTACCCCCTCAACCACCTGCAATTCAACCAAGTTCTACCTCATATCAGAACTTGATTGTCTCGACCCCTTACACTCTTGCGCCCACAAATGTAGGAGTGCCCACCTCGCTTGCTACCAGTGCCGCCATTCAACCACCTTTGGTGGTGCCCAGTCAACTTATGCCTTCAACCTTCATAATGCAACCACCTCCAGCCTCCACTTCCGCCCCTGCGACTAGTCATCCGTACATTGTACAACCGACTATGTCGCACACCTCCTCTAACCTCTTCCAAGCGCCTTACAACCTAGGGGGTGCTCAACCCGCCAATCCGTCAGCAAACATCATTAAAATGCTGATGGACAAAATGTCCAGTCTCGAAGCCTCTATTTCTGGTTCAAGCAATACTTTGTCATATGAACAAATTTACAACGAGCCCATTCATCCTTCCGTCCCTATTCGACCATATCCTAACCATTGGGAGCTTCCTAAATTCTCTCGCTTTCACAGCAAGAAAGACCCACAACAACATCTACGGGCATTTAGACAGGCCTGTTATCTTATTTCCCATGACGATGCGTTACTTCTGCGCACACTCCCTATGTCTCTTTCTGGCCCTGCCCTTGACTGGTATAGTTCTCTTGCCAGACACTCTATCTTTTCATTCATCCAACTCGCTCAACTATTTCTTGACCATTTCTCAATCAACATCACCAAACAAGTCTCTATCACAGACCTTTACTCCATCAGACAATTTGATGACGAATCTGTAGTCGATTTTGTCGCTCATTGGAGAGGTCTGATTAACCAGCTCTCCTTCTCCTTGCCTCAACCCGAGCTCATCGAGCTCTTCTCGCGAGCATGTGCCAACCACATCTCTTCTACCTTGCGGATTCAGACATTTCGCACTTTTGACGAAGCTTTCATCATGGCGCGAAAGCTCGAACTCTGTGCCCTTGAAGAAGACAAGGTCAAATTGCGTAATACCAACGCAAAATCTACTGACCATTCTTCTTTCAGACCTTCTTCTTCTGCCAACTCCAAGTCTACAGGAGTGGCCAACACTGTGGTCGTTAGATCACCATCTTCAACAACGACGAATTATTCCCAACCTTCGACATCTTCCAGCATTACCAAACAATTCCAACAACGGTATATCCAGCGTTCTTACACTCCACTTGGAGAACCATACGCTTCCGTTTTGGAAAAACTTCTCAAGCAGGGGGTCCTCAATCTCCCTCCAATCCGACCACCTCAATTTGACCCCTCTAAAGCCCTCCCTACATGGTATAGAGAGGCTGACTTCTGCCACTTTCACCGCGTCCAAGGCCATGACATTGACAACTGCCGAACTTTCAAAAACATCGTCCAAGACATGATCGACAAGGGGGATCTTATTTTAGATAACCCGAACGCCCCACCTAATCAACATATCGACATCTTCAAACACCCTTTTCCAAATCATCCGCCTACTCAAAACAACGTCCAAACCATAACCCAAGATCCTCATGACCATGACATTCACACGATTAACACTATCTTACCTCTTATCTCTGATCAATCTCTTTCACAGGCAGAAGAGTTTTCTCCTATTCATCTATCACAAGATGAAGAACCCTCTTCTCCTGTTAGTCCTCCATCTATTTCTCCTACATTGGGGGACGCCTTGACCACACCTATACCATTAGCCGCACCTTCATCCAATGACCATACCTTGCTTACTCCTCAAGCACAAGCGGAAGGCATAATCATCCCTACCTCTTGCCATCTGGAGGAGCCACCCTCTCCTATTTCTTCTCCACCAAGAGAAGAACCAGTCTCTTTACCCATTTCAACCGAGGAAGACCCAGTCACGGTTTCCTCTTGCCCTTTGCCTGAGATTGTTACATCTCACTCACCTTCGTCCACATCCAAACCCAAACCCACATCCAACCTTGCCTCACATAATAGTGGCCCTCAACCCAAACTAACGAAAGCTACTAGACCACATCGGAGAATTTCTCCCCCACCTTCATCATTGCCTTCAATCTTAGGCCTGCATCCATCCACTTTAATAGGAGTACTGCCTACTCCCATCCTTCACAGAGGCACATCGCCTCCATTACTCCCTCAACCCATCAAACATATATCTCCCTCAAACCATCGACCAACGCTTCTTATGCCTATTAAACCAACATCATCAACCCTCACTGCAATAAAACATCTAGACCCATTAGCAGGTTCTTATACCTTGCTTTTATGGCACCTATTGCAGTCATCTCGCCTCGACCTCCCGCCTCTCAGACAATATCAATCTCTCGGACCTAAACCACCTTGGTTCGATGACACTCGCATTTGTGCATATCATCGCACGCTCGGGCACGACACGGAGCATTGTCATGCCCTCAAGGTTGCCATTCGCCAATGTCTGGCGAATGACACCTCTCTGCTCGACCACGTCATCAACAAACCTTCAACACCGCCCCATTCATCAACTCTCGGATCAAGGCCATCTTGGTTCGACAACTCTAAATTTTGCAACTATCATCATACTCCGAGACATGACACTGAGCATTGTTGTGCTCTCAAAGCTGTCATTCGTCAACAACGGAGAAATCCTTTCCTTCTCACCAAGGACCCTCTTAACCACCTCTTCGACAAAACATCAACCCCGACCCGTGCCTCTCCAACCTCATCGCCTAAATCGAGATCTCCACGGCAGACTATGGTCTCTTTACCGCCTTTGACCCCATTATTTGACATTAACACAGTCCATTTAATCACTAAGCCTCAGTCAATCTTGACTAATCTATCCAACATTCTCCCTAAGCGACTGGGGGGATCCAAACCTTCAACAAACTTTGACCAAACATTTTACCACACTTCAACCAATCCTCGACCAATCAACAACCAAATATCATTCAACCAATCAAGTCTCGACCAATCAACAACCATATCAGTCAACTTCTCATCCACCATCAACATCTGACCAATCTGGAAAGAGCCAAATGGGGCAAGTCCGCTCCTAATTGACTCAGACCTTAACTCACTAGCATGGCCCAGGGACTTATCAGACCTTGAGCCCCCCTTTCTGTCTTGCATCTTCGACCTTTCTTCTGCTAGTCGAGTACTCGTCTACTTGACACGTAACTTGAGCTCGTCCCTTGAGCAATCTTCATCCCCTTAATCCTCATCCCTTTCAACCCTATTCCCCTTTAACAAGTCCTCTACAACCCTTTTAGGATGCAGTGATGCTTTGTCCTAATAAAAAAGGGGCATCCTTGAGCTTCTACAGTCTTGTCCGTGACTCTCATTCCTATCAAAAAATCCAAATCAAGATGTCAAAACATATCCATGGTCACTAAGTCAAGTCAAATCAAAAAGACAAATTGCTCCCTCGAAGGACAGCTGTACTATCATTACTGTATTACTAGACTGATCCCTCGAAGGACAGCTAGGCTAACTTTTCAAACATTATTAAGCAAAAATATAGACCACTCCCTCGAAGGATGGCTATGACTACTCTGGCAATAAACAGCACTTTTTCTTAGAAGCTTCCCGCATCGATCAGCTTCGCAACATGACCATTACATCAAGTGACATCTCTATGCAGGCTTCCCGCATCGATCAGCCTGACACAAAAAAAAAAAAAAAGAGTCACGGACATTGGCTTGTAATTGTCTCAGGGTCTCCTACAAAAGGGGCAAGGTTATTCCTGCTCTTAAACTGGGTTACCCTATCCCCCTTCTATCACCGGCTCAAGGGACTTCGAGCTCACTTTAATGTCAAAGTGATTCGATTACCGTTCTAACTCAACACTGGTCATTGACGCAATGCACGAACGGGGCTTTTGTTCTAATAACCCCTATCTATGCTTCCTTTCTGGTCCTTGTCAATGAAAGAGCAATTTGCCTTTCACCTTTTCTCTACACTGTGGTCACGCTTTGGCCACGTCAATTATCGACTCATCCTTAAACCCAGCCAACTTCAACATTTTTTCAAAACAGCCTCGACATTTCCAGCATGACATCAGGCATCATCCTTGTCCTTTTCGCATAGTTTCTATGGACACCAATACCCATGGAAACTACCGACCAGACCCAATTTATGTTAAGCATAAACCAATACTTGCTGAAGCATAAATAGACCTTTTATTCATTTTTAGCATACATCCATCACGACTATGGAAACTTGCTAGAGATGAAAGACTCTCGACCACTTCTACAGAATACACCATCTGTAGCATCCTTTTATCCTCATCTTAGCCTCATCATTTCGACACATGACCAATCTCATCATTGACCATTTTGACCCTCTTTGTCCGAACTACATTGGTCTGAGGCCCTAGGACAAGGGCTATGTAGGCAGCACTCAGATACCACATCTTCTGAGGTTAGCTCGACCACCCCCGTTTGTTCGTCTCTTTGATGGACAAACCTTCTCTTTTGCGACCTTGACCTTGACCACGACCAGTCTATTGACAACTTTGACCACATCCAATCTCATCATCGACCAATCTTTTCAATTTGTCCGAACTACATTGGTCTGAGGCCCTATGACCAGGGCTATGTAGGCAGCACTCAGATACCACATCTTCTGAGGTTAGCTCGACCACCCCCGTTTGTTCATCTCTATGATGGACAAACCTTCTCTTCTTCGACTCTTATCACGACCACTCATTTGACTTTGACCAAGACCCTTTGACCAAGACCTTTGTCCACGACCACTCATTCGACTTTGACCAAAACCAATCAATCCCTCTGACCCTCCCTCCCTTTTAGGGAGAACTACATCGGCCTGAGGCCCTATCATCGGGGCTATGTAGGCAGCACTCAATTGACATGGGGTCTTCTGGGGTTAGCTCGGCCGCACCTTTTCGTCCATCCATCCTCTTGACCAAAGACCATTGGCGACCATGCCTATCTCCTTCTTCTTTGACCTTCTTCCAAGACAATGTTGCCTTGGTTGTTTTTGCGTGTATGCTATTCCACGGCTGGTTAGCAGAATTGTTCGCAGACTATTTTTGACCCTTCACAAGTGTAGGATCACGAGCCAGTTGATCCCTACTACTTGTGGCCTTTTTCGTGTTTCTGGGAGCACTTCCTGAGCCCTGGATACCTGGGACACGACGACCATTTGGAGCTTCAGCTTAGATTGAGTGACCCGATCAGCAGACGACTAAATGCTGGGGCCCAGTTACTTCAATTTTGGCACTCCTCGACCCTTGACATGCGACAATTTGACCCGACCATCCCGTGACGTGGTATATGCACAATCACGACTTTTGCAGCATTTTCACTCACTCTCTTCTATCCATTTCTCTGTCAAATCGACACTCGATCTTTGGTTCCCTTCTCTCGACTCTCGCTTTGAGGGGGGAACACCTCACCCTCTTCCTGGGGCAACCAACTCTTGTTTTTGTCTTGCAGTTCGTCAAGAACAACCAACAAGACAAAAAGGGGCAAATGTAGACACCGCAAACGTGTCTGCACCTTGGTTCTCCCCCTTGTCCGTCTCGAACCCGTATCCTAACACTTGGCCTTGGTCCCCTTCCATCCACTTGATTAAAATAACTTAATATTTTAATTGGCCCCCTTTTCCACCTCACCCTTGCCACCTTGGATCCTCCCTTGGATCCCTCCACCTACCCCTTAGCATTTATTGTCCAAAATCCCCCCATTATATTCCTCCCGCATCCATTTTAGCATGCTCATAACCGTTCTTCCCACAATCCCCCACCCGGCGGCGTGCAAGAATGGGCAGAGGCTATTCTTAGTCTCTGTCTCCATTCTGACTCTGCCGACGTCGACGACCCTGCGGCCGACGTCGGCGAGACTGCCGACGTCGGCAGCCTTCAAGACCCCGTCCTGTATCCGTTGCAACCCCTGGACTCCTGAGCTCGCAAACAGAACTCTCTTGGCGTTTGGCATTCATCTTGTCTTCATTTTGAACCTCATGCAACAACAGCAGCAGGTGCAAAGGCTCTTCATCAGAATTCTCTTCTTGCAGAATCCTCCTTGGCTCCAACAACAGCTCCTTCAACTCTTCATTCAGCAGGCAAAGAGGTAAGCAAGTCTATTATTTGATTCTGTTATTTGAGCTTTCAGTTATCTATTGTTTCTTGCCTTCCTTCTACCCTTCCCCCCTGAGAGGCTGCAAGGCCTTCTCAGGACTTGTCCTCTGTCCATCCTCCTCTTCCATTGCCCCACTCTTCATCCCAGTTCCAGACAACTCCCCCATCCCCCTTTTTGTCCACAAAAGACCCTGTATAGGGCAAGATTATCCCACAGTCCATTCAGACCCGTCCCCAGACTCTGTCTCGACATCCTCAGCATCCCGAACCTGTCCACAGTCCAGAACACATCTCAGACCCGACCACAGGCCATTACCCCGACCGACGCCGGTCACTTCCCCAACCGACGTCGGTAGGATAACCGATGCCGGCAGGCCTCATAACCGACGGCGGCAGAACTTCCGACATCGGCGACTGTCATAAGCCCGACTGCTTCCTTCAGGTAACCATTTGGTGTTTTCTTTCATTTTCAATCTATTCATCATTTCTGTATTCTGGTATCTTATACTTTCTCAGTCTTTTGTCTGTCTTGCATCTGTGGGTTGACCTCCCTTTGAGGAAGTTTTTTACACTTCCGGGGACAAGCTTTCGCTTGGCAACCCACCGTCTATCTGTCTAACATCCCCTTGTCCAAGTTTCCTTTTTTCTTACAGGTGTCATTCCTCCACAGCCAAAGAGGAGTGCTCTCAATCGTCTGGATTTACGGTGCGCAATCTTTAGTCCAGGTACTTCCAAGCCTCGTCCATTATTTCTCTAGTTTCTTTATTCAACTTTTCGAATGTAGAAAGCGAATTAGCCCAAGAAATAGCTTGTTTGTGTTGATACACCTATATGTGCATGAATTGTTGCTACGTCACTATGAAACCGTGATATTGACACCAAGGGTTGAACAAATTATTGCTAGGTGGTTTCAATCTTTTCGTTGGTTCATGTTATAGCTGGGTCAAGAATCTATGCAATGTATGACTGTTGGGGCATTTGAATTTTTTGCGTGGGTGTAGCTTGGACCCCTCTTTGAAATTGTTCTTGAATCAATGTCTTCCTTCGCCCAGTCCCAGTAAGTTTTCCTTTAAATAACCTTTGCATTCTAGTTATACTTATGAATGCATGCAGTTAGATACACACAAGTAGAACATCTATTACTTTGGATGTGAAAACTTAACTCACACATAGTTTATTTCAATGCATATGTTGAATCTTATGATGTCAACACTACTCTGCTATTGACTGTGTAATGGTGCACTTGGGAGAGTGTGAAGAGTCTTTTTGTCTTTTGGAAAAGAAAAAGGAAAAGCTACAGACTCTGTAGGGTCATTGTTTACATGATTTTGTGTTTTGAATATCATTTAGGAGGACAATTTCGTCATTGAGAATGTTTAATTCAGACATATAGTTTAAGTCTATTGGATGTATGAGAATTATTCATTACTACCTACATACATCAAGATAATATTCTGTGTGCTGAAGAAATAAATTGGTCAAGACATGTTTTATCCCTGCCATTAGAGATTTTCTGCTCATAGTTTAAAAGTTTACTAAACACATTCAGTTTAGCCTATGTGTTGGAGAGCAAGTTTTCATCAATTGAATTTCTACATCAATTTGCTAAACACATTCAGTTTAGCCTATGTGTTGGAGAGCAAGTTTTCATCAGTATCAAACTAATATTGAAACCTTTAGACATGTGAAATATACCATCATCAAATTTCTTACTCAACCTTGTCTACCAATATGGGTACTTGAACCTAGACACACATATGACTACTTTTGATAAATTTTGTTCACTTATATAAGTAATCCTAAAAATCATAACACCTTATGGGTTATATTTACTATGACCATGCCATCAATATCATCCATAAATTGCTTATCCAAGTCATATATTAAATAACTATGCAAGAAAATTGATGCTCATTGAAGCTCATTGAAGCACACTTTGTCATTTTCATTCTAACACATATGACACCTCATCAACATCCTTGGTGACCTTGGAGACATCATTAACAAACCTCTAAAAATATCCCCCTTTTTCATTGATATCAAACACTAATACAAAGCTTATGATCAAACTTTATCTCTCTCTTTAATCACTTTCTCCCCTTTTGACATAATGACAAAGTGGGCTCATCTTCTGAACTTGAAGACCTAAAAATTATTCAAGGACCAAAAATAGGAAAGGACAACCTATGAGATATGATACAGACTCCCTCTAACATTGTGTATATCTTTTCTTACCTTGAGCTTCTCAAACATGTTCCATGACTACGCTCTTATTTGATCATACAAAGCTTCTATGAAGACAAAAGATACATAAACATTAGATATTACATGAAATTACCTTGAAATCATTATTAGGGACACCCCATAAGTCACCTGACCTAAGGCACCCTTTGATTACCTTAGTATTTTGGAGAAAAAGACCAAAAATTCCACTTCTTCATACCATCCTTGCTTAGAGGCCTTGTAGCCCTACCTAGACCTTGCAAAGCCCATAAATTTATATGTATGAACTTTCATGTATTAAAATTTCATATCTAGAGCATTCTCATATTCCCCCTCATTTACACCAAAAAATTAACACTCTTCTCTTCCTTTGAAACATACTTCCTTCACAAACCTACTAGCTAATTAACTCTCCATTTGCACAAACCCTTCTCCATGGAACCAATCATGAACTTCTATAAGACTGTGAAATACTTTTTGACCACCCATTTGGCAATTTCAACTAATTAGGTATAATCAAATCTCAAATAGTTAGGCAAACCATTTTTCTAAAATGAGTAGAAACATTAGGTTTATAAGAGAAAACATGGTTAGCACACCATCTTCCAGTCAATGCCCATTTATAAATTTTTTATCACACCTAGAGGTCATCAATACACACTCCTAAACAAATTTTTAGATATGAATCCCTTGGTAGCCCATACATCCTATAATAATTTTTTTTACTTGCATACCTTTAAGCACAAACTAGGAAACCTGAGAACAAAACAAAATCTCTAATTGCACACAAAAGACCTTAAAAACATAAAATCAATTGGGACACACTTGAATGAGGTAAACACACCTTTCTATCCCACTAAGACACCTTGAAAACTTGAAATTATTTGAATGACACCTATAAATATCCATACTTAGTCTATAGACCTTACACATACACTAGTTAGCATGCCAAAACACTAGAACCTAATCTTGAAAACATTCTCCTCCTACTCCATATCAACTTATTCTTTCATATTTCTATACAATAAACTATTTTGATAACTTATCATCTTTTATTTCACACCTTTAGCTAAGCTTCTCCACTTGAGATGATGAGCATACCAAACAACACAAACTTATTGAACTAAAGCATCTTGTAAATGCTCCCCCTTAGATCATGACCATATATAAAAATAAGATCTATTTTTTGACACATCTTGCTCATAAGAAACAAGTCAAAACATAATACCAAACTTAAGATACCTAAGTTAGTTCTCCTTAAATTGATACTAATCTTTGAACTTCTAGAGAGTCACCATACTACTAATCAAAACAATAAGAAAAAACACAATATAGATTGACTCCCATGAAACCAAGCTCCCAAGTACATTTAAATCACTACACCAGATCAAGCTACCTCAAGAGACCAACTATGGATAAAATCTAATAGCATCCATATCTTTCTTCTATTACAACTCACATTCATATATTTTTTGTCATGCATCACTAGCCAAAACCCCACAAGCATCCACCATGCTCACTCTTTCTATAAATTATCTCCTTGAATCCTAGAGAGAGATACCCCTTTGACATAATGAGACTAAAATTCCCAAAACTCAAGAGACTCCAATATCTCCACACTCTAATTTGACTTGTAGTCCTACCTCATTACTAAATTGACTTTAAATGGATCCTTAACTTCATTATTTTATTCAAACTTATCAACAAATTTAGACAAAATAAAATCTTGACTTTACTTCGTGTCTATCATGGCAAATAAACCATCTTTAGTCTTAGTCTAATCTCTCCTAAAAGGCTTAGGTTTCCACAATCATTTTTGACCTCTTCTTTGCACACTAAGAGCTACATACACCTTATTTTTATTTGAGAACTCATTCAAACTATTCTTGAAATACCTAGTAATGTCTATCATGGCAAACAAACCATCTTTAGTCTCAATTTGATCTCTCCTAAAAGGCTTAGGTTTCCACAATCATTTTTGACCTCTTCCTTGCACACTAGGAGCTACATACACCTTATTTTTATTTGAGAACTCATTCAAACTATTCTTGAAATGCCTATTAATATGACCAACTCTATGACATCTGAAACAAACAAGATTATTTATACATTTTTCTTGATGATGATTGTGATCTTTGTTTGAGTGATTTAATCTCCTCTTGCATTCTCTAGTAATGTGGCCAAACTGATTACATGCATAACATTGACTCTGGGATGAATATATTATTACATTGACATGTTTAGTGACTAGTAATATATTCACAATAAAATATACGTATTTTGATTCAAATTAACAAGGAGAGTTACCATAGACATGTATCTTCTACTTTCATTTAATTGTCAACCTGAGGATATACACTTGATAGGATGACATCACTATATCTGTACACTCAATCTTCTAATTTGACCATTGCTGATTGTAATATAAGATGCTAAAAACCATGAAAGAGATGGAATTATGGAATTGAACACTCATATAATACTGTAAATTAAATTAGTACACCTATTTTATCTTTGGTAGTTTCCTTAAAACAATTTTATGCAAAATTGAAAATCACACAATTTAAAAATAAAATGCTCAACACATAAATAAACTAAATAATATGCCTAGATATTTAATGGGTTGGAATTTTGTTGTAATACTTCCAAAGGGATCCATTCCTCCTTTCGACACTATCTTAAATCCTTCCTCTTATAATAATGAAATGGACTCAAAAATGATTGTTTATATTAATCAAAATGCAACAAAGAATTGCTATAAGGAAATTACAATAACAATTGTCTTATAAAATATACTTTTGATATATTTCTCTAATTGATCTTTACCTACCTCTTAACCATGATGTTACTTATATATATATATATATATATATATATATATATATATATACACACACAATAGGGGATATTGTTTTATAAAAAAAATATATACATTCAAAACTAAGAAATAATTGACTATAGGATAACATAAATTAGTTCCTTATACTAAGGTCAATATTAATGTGAATCTTATAATACTACCTCATGACAAACAAAGTTGTTTCGGAATGTAACCACATCCTTATTACACTCCATGGAGGTTTTTATCATTACTATGAGTTGATTGAATTAGGAATCAAATTTTGTTTTTCTGTGGCTTTGGTTATGTAGTGGCTATAGGATGTGTCTATGTGATGAGATCCCTTTGTTGTAGGGTGGTCTGTATTATATACCTATTGCTTCAAAACATATTTCAAAAACATTATAGATAAAATCATCCTATAATATAAGATAACGATTATATACTTGATTTTAGGACAAAGTTATAACTATTTAAAGATTATGAGAACATAATGATATTTACAAGATTATGGTTGTTTGAGGATAAAAACCTATGGGAAAGTAGTTCAGAAGCATGATAAACAAGAATTATGAACATGACATATGATGAGAAAAACATGAAAATTCTAGGGATCATCACACCCCCAACATAAGATTATATCATGCTCGAGCAACAAACTTGATCATTTCAAAGTCACAAATAGTTCTAAAATGCACATGATGGCACCACTTGATATGTGAGCATAAAATCTGCACTATTGTTCATACAACTATTATTTTTTGATCTCCTTAGATTCATCTAATGGATTTTTATCCTACCAATATATAATAGGATACACAAATAGAGGGGGATGGAATTTTATACTCAATAGTTGAGATACCATTTCACCTACAAGTAGAATATATCTTGTTACTCTATCAAATATTGCCTTTAAATTGAAAGTGGAATATGGATTTTTACTTTTTAGCTCAAGAGTGAGCTCATTGCATCTTCCTATACATGATTCTTTTTTTATGTGTCTAACATAAGGTCTCAACCCTAGGTATAAATCTTAGCATGCATCACAATTTTTGGTAAACCAAGCCCTAACTTCCTTCTACATCATAATGTTATCCCATTCTATCAACATAATCTTAGGTGTAGCTAACTCGCTTATGATAAACAATTGAATTTCCCTTTCCTTTTACCTCTTTTTAGTCATCTCTCATCCTCTCCTATGCTCATTCAAAAGATATGATGAAAATGCATTTAAAAGGACATCTCCAACTTCTAATTGCATCCATACCTTTCTTCTATTTAAACTCACATTCACAGATTTCTTGTCATGCAACACTTACCAAGACCCAATAATCATCCACCATGCTTCCTCTTTCTACAAAGTGTCTCCTTGAATCCTAGAGAGAGACACCCATTTGACATAATGAAACTAAAAGTCCCAAAACATAGGAGACTCCCATATTTCCATACTCTCATTTGACTTATAGTCCTGCCTCATCACCAAATTGAATTTGAATGAATCCTTGACTTCATTCTTTGCTTCAGACTTGTAAACAAATGTAGATAATATAAAATCTTGACTTTCCTTCATGTCTATCATGGCAAATAAACCATCTTTGGTCTCAGTCTCATCTCTCCTAAAAGGCTTAGCTTTCCACAACCATTTTTGATCACTTCCTTTCACACTAGGAGCTCCATACACCTTATTTTGCTTTGATATATCATTTAACATATTCTTGAAATACCTAATAATGTGACCAACTTTATGACATTTGAAATAAACAAGATCATTCATACATTTAGCTTGATGATGATTTTCATGTTTTTTTGACTAATTTATTCTCATCTTGCATTCTCTAGCAATGTGGCCAAACAAATTACATGCATAACAATGAGTCTGAGATGAATATATTATTTTATTTATTTTTCTATAATCTTCTTTCTTACACTCTAGGATCCTGATTGAACTTATCTTGACTTGATGGTCTTTGCTTGCAGAACCTAGCTATGTGACCAACTCTTTGAAAAATTTAACAAATGATGTCTTCCATACCTTTTGTTTGATTATGGCAATGATCTCCCTTTGACCAATTACTTCTTATTACATAGTCCTTTGCCTTATGACTAAAAATATGACAAATAAAACAATGGACCATTAAATATTTGCATACCTTGAAGCATTTGGTTATATTATTATCTTCTTCATTTTGCCTTTAACCTAATTTGAATTGTCTTTCATGATATCATTCTCTTTGGCTTGTTTTAATCTATTTTGTTCTTATTCAATATTTCCTATCTTGATTATGACCTTTTCATTCTCATCCTTCAGGGAAACAAAATTAGCCTTCAATTGAACACATTCATCTTCTTTATCTCTCATCCTTGAACTTGTAGCCTTTAATTCAATTATAAGATCTTTGATGGTATTCTTATCCTCTTTAGTTTTCTTGGTCATTTCATCTTCAATATACATGTTTGGTCTTCCACATAATGTATCAATTCTTGATTCTTCTTTTCCTCTCTCATGAACTTACTTGACAAACTCTGCTCAAGAGACATGATTTGTGCTTCAAGACATTTGATCATATTTTGAATTTTATTATTCCTCCTCTTTTTCTCCTTTATTTCACTAAGTGCATTCATGAGCTTAGCTTTTAGATCAAATTCTTCTTCTTTACTATCATAGACCTCTTATTTTTTTCTACTGTTATGGCAAACTTCTTCATCAAACATGATGATATTTTCTTTTTAAAAACTTTCCTTTTTACCCATATTATATCTTGGATCACCTTCAAGTGGTTAAACTTTCACAATAGGTACTACTCTTATACCAATTATTAGATGTAAAATAACTGAGAGGGGGGAGTGAATCAGTGATGCTAGATAATCCAATTCAATTCCCAATTCTTAAACATTAAACATATACAATCTTGATGCATATAAATTAACCATTGAAATGAATAAGGAAGATATAACAATATCAAGCACATAACACATGATATATGTGGGAAAACCTCTTGGGGGATAAAACCCACTAAAACCTAAAAGATGGACTATTGTCCTATAATAATAAAATTCAAATTTAGGTCAGCACTAACTGATCAAGGAACACTTATCCCTTAGTTTAGTGAGATACCCATCCCATAAGGAGAAACCAAGCCCTAGGAAGACAAGCACCAACCTTATGAAATTGATTTTATATCCAATTTTTATCTAATGTCTTCTACACCTAATGATGGACATCTCTTACTTGCACTCTTTCCCATTTACACTCTTCCAAACTTTCACACTTAATCCATGCATCCAAAATACACATTTAGATCACTCTTCACTTATTTACACATAAACTATCAAAAACCTATAAAAAATATATCACAACATCACTAACATGACCTATAGGTCATGCACACAATCCTCAATGTAATCTACTCCTCAATCCATCCATTAAGCACACTCATTGAATCGATCTCTAGGGCTTACTCACTGAATCTACCTCTTCTAGGCTCATTAGGTTCAATGACCTATGTGTTCACCTTCATCACCTTGATAAAACAATAATGAATTATCCTCTTCACTCTCTAATGGTCATCACTTACTTTTACCTTCTCTTTCGAAGGTTCTCTCCTTCACTTGGCTCCATGCTATCACATTTAATCCAAATAGGCCAATTATGCCTAGTATTTATATCGTACACTCATCTAATTAATATTTTTCAGCTAAGATGCTTACCATACTTGTAACTATGATGGTTCTCATCAACTCATTACTCCTTTTTCAAATTTTCTCTCCTTCACTTGGCTCTATGCTATCACATCTAATCCAAATAATCTAATTATGCCTAGTATGTATACCATACATTCATATAACCTGTATTGGTTGGCCAATATTCTTACCATAATTGTTTAAACTTTGAAATATGCCTTCATACAAGTTACATGGGTGAAACACTCCACTCCATAGGTCATCCATAGTCCTTAAGAATTTAATCCTCCATTTGGCCTTAATGAGACCCAAAACAATTAGGCCTTCACACCCACATGTTACTCTTGCAACCTCTTGGACCACCTTTAGATTATACAAATGATTTAAACACATCAAAAATGTATCTAATAGACCCTTTTTCATTCTCATATGGTTCTGTTCCACTTGGAGCACAAACTCAACACTTGAATCTACCAATTAGGTCTCATTGCTCTTTAGGCCTTCAAACATAGAAAACATAGTCTCAAACTTATAAAGAAAACACTAAAGTATTTAACATATCCATATGATTAGATAACATGGACAAACCCTTTAGGAACTCAAAAATGACTTCATGCTCTTTAAACACTTCAACACAATATCTAAGCACTGAAAACAAATTTCTCAAAATGACCACTCAGACTTATCACACACAGTCAAAATATAGTTCTCCATTATCATTTTCATCATCAATTTTTATTAGAACACCTTCATCATACCTATGCAAGATGGTCATTAAAATTGTGAGTGTATTCAATAAATATAGTCAACTTTAAAGCCTTTATTAATACTAAATATGAATTTCAAAAACCTAAAAAATACATAAATATGGTTTTCATGGATTATACAACACTCTCCAATATTTAGTTCATCATGAAATATCAATACACTATCAAGAACTCAATTATTCTTATCTAGTAATTTATATAACATGGACAAATAAAAAATCAGCTTTAGATCTCAATATATTTGGTTTTACAAAAATTCAAACTTTCTAAGGAGTGTCTCTAAATGCACTTTGGAGTAATTTAATTTTTTTCCTTTTACACCACCATGAAATTCATCTTGTATCAAAATATATAGCTCAAAAAAACTATAAATTAGTTTTCCTTCATTAATTTGAATATTTAAATTATGATCCTCACTATGTAGATACTAAATATCATAAAATTTTTCATAATCTCATATCCCTTTCTAACTTTAAAAAAATATGCTTTGTTGATTTCTGTATAAGTCTCTTGGATTTAACCTTTCATCAATCACCATTGATCTTAGATATGTACTTCTATGATCATGCCACTTATCAACTTTATGTGCCTTCTATGAACATTGACTATTTGACTCAATCCATACTATCGATCTCTATTTTTATGAACACCCACAATCCATTGATCTTCTATAAAATCAATGAGATTCAAACACATGTCAAAAGCATGTGCAATCTTAGGAACCTTTGAAAAATTAACTTTATAGATGCCATTGATCTCTATCTAAAAAGATCATGTGCTCTATTAGATCCTTATTTGGTTAGATTAAATGCTCATCATTAGATTTGTGATCAGATTAGATTCTCTCCATATATCTTTGATAATGCAAATTTGGCCAAGTATGGGAACTTGGTGAACTCTACCCGAAAGGCCAACTTTTCACCTTAATAACTTTTTCTATGCTCAACCTCATGACCTAAAATTTGAACTACATGATAAAATTCAATAGGTAAATCCATCCATGTATCAAACTACTCCTAAAACCTTTAAACATGTGAAATATAACATCATCAAATTTCTTACTCAGCATTGTCTATAAAGATGGTTACTTGAACATAGGTACTCATATGACTAATTATGATGAATTCCTTTCACTTACCTAAGTAATCCAAGCACTCATAACACGCCATGGGGTCTCTAAAACATGATCACACCATCAATATCATCTATTAATTATCTATCAAACTCAAGCATTGAATAACTATGAAAGAACATTGAATCTCATTAAAGCACACTTTGTCATTGTCATTCTAGCACATATGACACATCATCAACATCCCTGGTCACCTTGGAGACAATATTGATAAACCTCCAAGGCTTATTGCCTAACACCTCTCTTGTCATGTCTTCAAGTGATGAAATAATATAAACCTAGTTACCTTTAAAGATGAACTCATCTTATGTCTCAAAAACCTTATCATGATCTCTCTTGATGTTTGAAGTAAACTCAAGCATGACTACATCATGGTTTATAGGGGCAGCCTCAAACTTGGTACATTGGACATTATTACATTATCCTTAAAGAAATAAGCCAGCCTCAAGAACATCATTAATATATCCAGTAGGAGGTATATACCCTTGAAGAGCCTAAATGTCATTGCAAATTTCTAGGGACTATTGCGAAAGGTCCTCATCATTATCTTGATCTCCCTCTTGAAGAGATAAAATGTAAAGTACATATTTAGAGGCTTCTTTGTACTCCTTCCTTAAACTCATATTCTTAATCATCCTTGAAAACTGAATTGCACTTTTCTTCCCCAAGTGGAGTACCAATGAAGATCTCATTTTTATATCCACTTAAAGAAACTTCATAATACTCTCCTTGAAACTCACTTGCAGCTGTAACTTCTTCCTTTATCTTACATAGAACAAACTCTAATTCAAGAAGGGAGGTGGTGGGAGGGTGATGGATATGTTTGTGAGTTTGATATGGAGTATGAGGCACTGTGGGATATTAATTAATAGGCTTTGGGATGGAATGTCCTTAAATTAAGTCTTAAAAAAGAGTAAGTTTAGTTGAGCTATGGATACTTGATTTTATTCCTCACCTTCATGATTCACTCTATCAGTTTCAAATATAGCTTGAGATCTAGAATTTTCAACAATCATCCCTTATTTCCTTTGGATGTTTTCTCGAATTGACTTCTATGAGATAAAAACTAATGTTTTTTTAGTTAGAATATATTATAGGACTTATAAGATTCATCATAGGGTTAATAAGGAATACCATAGGCCTGATATGCCTCATTAGCTTGCATGAAATTGAAATTCACTTAAAACTCATCCATAAAAACATCATGAAGATAGTAAAATGAAAACATAACTTATTTTGAATAATTTATTGGGTTTATATAACCAAATGATTTATCTTGGAGTTTTCAATAATGTTTTTAATCTCTCCAAAGTTTGATATTTAGAATAAAAACATCAATAATCCTTCCTCTACTTTGGACCTTAATCCCACTAGGCGTACCAAAACTGTTATCACCCAAAATTTCACCCTTGGAAGGTAGTTTAAGACTTCCAAATTTGAGTTAAAATGGATACAATCTTAAGATGTGTGTGGCCTAAGTTGGATATAATATTTAGGTTAAAGGGATAGCTCCATTGATGTATTACTTAGTCTCATAAACTACTCTACCAACTTGTTAGGAAAAGAGAGAGAAACCTACTCTAATGGAGGTGATACACCAAATAAGTTTAACCATAAACAATTAGATACATATTAAATTCAACCATGAGACTAACCTGCTATAGAAACTACTTATAATCTACCTCTCTTCATCAACATTTCACATGAAGGTTGTTAAAGATGCTTGGGCTAAGAGGACTAGTCAAAAGGTTATAAAATGACACTAATGAATAAACAAATCACTCAACCTTTAAAACTTTTGTTTTTCACCTAAAAAGACTTGGAAATAAGTTTTAAATTGTATATAAATACAAAAATAGGATAAACATGTCAAGGAAGCCAAGCTAATCAGTTGTTAAGATTAACTAGTCATGCACACACATTAAAACTAGTTAAATAAGGAGGTAAAATAAAAGTTTATCATTTATAAAAGGTTTGAAAATGGGAAGATATTTTCCATACCTAAGTGGAGGATACATTATTATCCAAACATGGTTGCATATATAGAGAAAGTGAGAGAAGAAAGAGAGAAGGGGTGCAGGAGAGCCCATTTACAAGTGTCACCTGTGACGGAGTAAATGATAATCAAGAAAGAAGAGTTAAAAAAAGTATTAATAAATTTATCAAAATGTGTTCATATAATATAATGATTTTTCTTCTCCCAAATGGTGTGTCATTTTTTTAATCTTTTCGCAATGAATCATCACTTGAGATCTTAAATTGTTTGTCTTCTTGAAATTGTAAGCCTTTTGATATCTCATGGCACATTGCACATTTATAATGTTCATTGTGACTTATTTATAAGTCCCTCAAGTCCTTATATTAACTTATGGCCTTCTTGATAGCTACCTATGCTTCTCATGCAAGATAGAAACTCGTTTACATTGGCCATATAGGTATATTAGGCAACTAGGCCTAGTTACTTAACTTTAGCTCTCTTGAATGATCAGGATACCTATATAGGAACTAATTTTAGTTTTATATACATGTTTAGGACTTGAGAGATGTCTGATGTTATGAATTTTAGTCCCATAATGGCTTATATTTTTATTTACCTCTTTAGGTGAACTTGTTGCTTCATCATGACACATATAAAATTACCTTTGTGATTTAGGATTGTAGAAGCAATCTTACAAGCAAGTGAATATAGTTTTTGATCTAAGCAGCTATAATGCATCCCACATAACCATCCATGATTTTTTTTATTTGCTAACCTATCTTTGCACCTTAAATTTACATTGAAATCCTACAAAAATATGGTATTTTTTATATCAATTTAGGTGTCTATATAAACTATTTACATGATTAAAACATTATTAGAGTGTAGGATGATATTCAATTATTTCCAAGACTAGTTCAATACATTTGGATTAATTTATCTTAATATATTCTCCAGCAGGTTCTTAATAAGGTTTAACAAGGGTTTTAAGTGTTTTTATCTCTTATGGATTGTTCATAGAGAACATATCCTCTCTCTCCTTCCTAATACTACAAGGTAAAAACTGGGGGATCCATACAACACCTATAAAATCCTTTTTCCAAATGTAAACTTTCAAGAAAGATCTAAACAAAAAAGGATGTCTCTCAAGTTGTAATTCAGTAGTTTGGGAGTGCTTTATGATATTAATTATTATTCATACATGTCAGGGACTTAAAACAACTCTCAATTCCACTAGATTTTATTATATATACCTATTTACCACCTCAAAAATACATTGTACTCCATGAAAAAGTATGTGGTCACACTGAGCACAATAAAACCTGTCTTGAGTTATAGTTTTGAAGTTAGAAGGGCTCAAGAAGGTATTTATGCCAAATTATCATTTTTCCTATTTATCAATACTTGGGACACCTTTTTAATACTTTTTATATCAATATGAAACTTCCTATAACATCACATCTACTTGATAAACTCATCCTATCACAAGAGTGGAATTGGAGGTCTGAGGGCTTATGCAAGGTTTTAGACGTTTCAGGCCTAAACTTATTTTTTAAGAATAAGACCACCTTTAGGTAGTTATGGTGGTATAAAATATTTATTATAATCTAATATATTTAAATTAAAACCTCTATATAATCCCATAGTATCCTAGAAACATATGTCTACCATTCTTCCTCTTTAGACCTGTTATGACCATCATTGGTTCATGCTAGGGTTCTCAAACCAATTGATACAAGTGACCCTGGAAACTTTTATTTGTCAAATTTCTCATTTATAAGGGAGTTAGAACACTCATAATGTCTCAATATATCTTTATAAACCTTATTTACACCTAGATATCCATCTTATCTACAATAAACACACTCTTAAGACTATACACACATAGGCCTATGTGTTTTCTCTTAGGTTTAATATCTCTAAATAGACTTATAAACTTTGGCATAATTTTATTGAGTAAGAGGATTATATGGTGGTTATATCAACATTAAATTACTTTAAATTTATTTAACTCCTCTTTTCACACTAAGAAAACACTTTACTTAACAAGGCATGTTTATAGGTGTCAAACTGACTATGTGCATGTAGGGTCACAATGAGTTTGTTTTGATCATTTATTATTTTATCTTTTTTAAATTATCTAAAGTCAAATTATTTTAGAAAATACATATTCATTTGATATCTAACCTCACTAATTTTCATTACATCTTATAGTCAAGTTTGTAACTATCTTGAGTTACTTAGACCAACCTATAGGTGGTCATTGAAAATTATATGATCTTGATAAAATGTTTAGGATAAAAATTTCTTATTTTTATCCTTCTCAATTTTCCCAAACCCTACATATTCACAAATACACACTCTCTTCTTGCATATGTTTAAAACATGGTTGAGTCTCTCTCATTTTGATGTTTGTGTGTTAGTTTTTCACAAGATAACATTATTTAGAGGTGAGGGGAAGAATTAAGATGTTTATGTAATGATTATGGATTTCATAAATACCATTTTAGGAATACTTATAAAAATAAGACCTCTACAACCAATAAAAACCTTGTCTGAGTCTTTGTATAGGCGTGTAACTTTGAGGTCATGGAAATTTAAGTTAAAAACTTATCTACACATGCCAAATGAAAGAATATCAAAGTGTAGAATATTACTAATACCCATGAGATATTACAAAAATTATACTCCTATTAAACAATCCTAATTATGTAATAAAAATGCTTGAGACTGAGACATTGGGTTTTTGATAGGGTTTTGAAGTATTAAACTTGATAACCTTTATTTGTAGAGAATAAATCCTTTAACGCCTAACTGATGTTGATGAATTTTATAGAACTAATAATTCCATATAACCCTAACATTATCTAATATAGATCCTCATATCTTATATAGAATGAGTACGTGACAACAACTCTCCTAGTTTTCCAAAGAACCCGATAGAAATTTTGGTGAATATCTTAACTTGGAAATACCTACACAATATTGATATCAATCATGATGGAATTGAATAGGTTGTATGAGTGAGGTGTGGTAATTTGTGAAAAAATTACACCTATTCTTTATGTTTGCAAGATTACATGCAGGAAAATTACCCATTTGGACAAATGTACTTCAACATACTCATCCTCCATTTAAATTCCATGTTGGCTCCACAAGCTCAAAAATATGTTATATTTTAAATATTCATTTTAAAAATAATAATTCAATGTGAATCAAAATATATGCCTTTTTCAAATGTTTATGTTATGCAAGTTAACCTATATGACATGCTTATAGGGTATTTGATGACTTTATGAACTCATTGGAGCTTGAAACATTCTTAACAAATAGAATATAGAAGATAACCTTATATATACCATTATACTTCATATTAATACACAAAATATGAATTGAACATCTATTACACCTTGCCAAAAATGACCCCCACAAGAATTATCTAAGACAAGTAGGGAAAGGTGAGGAACTAAAACCTTAATCTTGTTAAAAGACCTTAAACTCTACTAATATACATTAATATATCTAAGGCATGATATATAGTGATATAGACCTATATGGACATTTAAATTTATCTCTTTCACCCACACATGCTTTCCTGGTGGACTAAGAAACCATCTGATGAACCAAGGCATGGTCTTGCATGAAGAACTTTTAGATCACATTAGTACACATCATGAAACATTAAAATCTACTAAAATATGATTAATTGACCATTTTGAAGACCATGATAAAGTCTAGTTGACCATATACAATATTGGAGGTTCTTATGAAAATTTTCAAACTATAAGGTTTACCATTTTGACCTAGGGGTTAAAATTAGTCAACAATTACTTGTTTATGAAGACTGATAGTTTTATCCAAAATATGGTGATTTTTAAAGCCATTCTCATCCAACTAAAACCCTCTTAAAACACCCAATATAAATAAAAAAACATAAAATTTCTTGAAAATCCGTAGTCTAGCCACCTCACAATCATGTGTAAGTTAAATATTTCAATTTTCATGGGATTTTAATCAAGTTTTAGACATAATTTAAAAATTGGGGCAAAATATTAAAACAAATAAAAACATACATGTCACTATTTAGGTATACCTCTGACTTGTCAATTTAGTATCCTTATCTAGTGATAAATTTTGACTACTCATTTGCTCAAATCCATAATGGGTATCCCAAAGCTCAAAAATATCTTAATCCAATTGGCATAAATGAGTATGTTTTTGGAATTTTTAAAAAATATATTGGGCTTTAAAATAGCTATTAGTGTTTTCAAACTTTCTAATTTTAGAATAATTCTTTTGTTCAATGACTATTTTCATGCTTAAAACTCATATTAATTATAGATTTTAAGATTCACACTCCAAAACTAACATTTTCAATGGCATCTCTATTTGTTGTAGCATGTTTAGTGGTTTTTATAGGTACATGATGATTTGGTGATAGATTTGGTTACCTGATGGGGTGGTTTAGGTATAACGGTATTAACCACAAATATAATATGTATTCTTATTTATGTTTCAATTATGTATTATATTTATTTTTATTTTATTAAAATTTCACTTGATTTTCATCTTTTATTTTCAGGTTGTATGAAGTCTCAGTTGGCTTCATTATGCCAATTAGGTAAGTCAAATAAGTATTTATAATGTTATTATTTCCCTTACCCACACCATTAATCAAGACCACACCCTCATAAATTCATGACAAGGTGTCCTCCCAAATGGCTAATATGTATACACCTAGAAATTACATGGTGTGACATGTCTAACACAATGTCTAATGATGATGTAGTGTTCTCCCAATGAATGATTAGATCAAGGTTCTCTCTAGCCACTTGCACCTATTTCCTTCTTATTCCTATTTACATCCCCCATCCTCATTTTGATTGTCCATTATAGCTATTAATATCCTATTTTTGAAAATTGTAATCATATAAAATGTTCAAATTGGTAGTTCAAGTATGGATTCTGACACCAAATCCATAGGTCCTTCTTGCATGCTCTTCTAACCCTTTTAGACACCTTTTTTCTCATTACTAGTCATCCATAACCTTCCAAATGATGATTGCTCCTTAGCTAGGCTACTTTCCCCATGCCAATCCTGATCCCCTAAGTCTTGATCCTATAGGATAAGAGTATCATACCTAGACTATATCACCAGACCCTAAGGTGTCCCATTTTTGATTCTCTTGTCCCTTTATAATTTGAGCCCAAATGGTCATTTGAATATTATTCCTATTCTTCATTATGTTGGCCTAGTATGAATACATCTAACCCATGACCAATTATTACCTATAAAATATCATTCAATGTTCATTTACAAGAGAGGTGAAAATTCTTACAAAGCAAGAAATAATACAAGAAAACTACTAAGGCAAACATTCCTATTCTCTACATATAGTCACCCAACATAGCTGTAAACATATTCAAACCCTCATACCAGTCCCTAACAACCTCAAGCACTCTCCATTTGGCAGTTTTGCATCTACATCACACTATTTAACAAAGAACATTAGGTGGGATAAATACATATGGCTTGGTCCCTCTTTGGAGTACTGGTATGTAGGCAACATGCCCACATAAGAGGTGTGGATCACACATTTAGTGCATATTACAAACTAACCCCCAATTTTTCTAAGTGATTCAAATCCTATTTTATCAAGAATGATAGATAGTTAGGGTTTGAATATTAAATCATCTCTATAATGAGATCTATTGATATTCAACACTCAAGTTTTCATAGGAAGGCTCACATAAGAACAATGCAAAGAACCCAATAAATTTAGGTCTTTGTGACCAATTTTTAGATAACAGCATTGGACCACAAAGTGTCATGTTTTTGGTGGTCCTATCCTTTCACCAAATGAAAGATATATTCTTATTATGACACTATCCAAATCTTGCATAGCTATTTTTAGACCTTGTATCAGTCATCTAAACTTTTTTAAAAATAAGTTATATTTTTTTGTTATTTATTATTATTTTTAGAAAGGTAAGAAAGATAGATATATAACACAAATCAAGACTATTATTATTAGAATATTATTTACTAATCTATTAATCCAGACCCTTAAATAAAATAGGAATAAAAATCCATTATTTCCCAAAAACTTAAATCATTTGGTGAACCTAACTTACTTCGTTTATGCATAAAAACCCTAGAAAACCTAAGGAAAATTCCTTGCATATTTTTCTAATTTTTTTCTAATTTTTTTCCTACATATTTAAATTAAAATTTCACATTTAATTTTTAAAATTCATCATAGTAATTTTAAAATATTTTTTTTTCAAATTCTAGTTGAATTTACTAGATCCCTCTACTTCTTGAGGTATCACCTTACATGTTTGTCAACTTTGTATCTTTTTTATGCATATTCTAGTTCACTATTTGTCAAATCCTAGATTATATTTATTTAATCTTCTCTTCCATTTTTCAAGTTATTTTCCGTATGCCACTTAAGCTCCTTGTATATCTTCCTTTGAGACAAAGTGTAAGACTTAGTAGAAACCCTCCTAAATTCACCCAGATTCCTTACATTTATCCATAAACCATGGATAAATAACTAGCTCAATTTCCTAATATAGATTATACATATCTAGATTATAGTAATTTCCATGAGGATAATTTTGATAACAAGTGATATGAGAATAACAATGATGATATACACACCAATGTTCATGACCCACCACATCAGGGTCTTGATCCACTTCCACCTATTGTTGATAATGATATTGTCATCAACAATGATTTGATTCTATAAAGTTTTAAAGAGACTCAGGGAACAACCTTGAGATCATGTTTTTATCTCACAATCTATCATGGAAATTAAAAAGGCTAAGCAAGCTGAGTATTCCATTCCTTCAAAACAACTAGTTACAAATGAAACTATAGGGAAAACTATGTCTCACCAACCCCCTACAACAGCCCAACCTTCTTATGAGGCACCACCAATTATGGCTAGTACATCTTTGTATATTGATGTAGTTGGCCTTGTGCAAGAGATAAAATATCTTCAATCCAAGGTGATACATCTTGAGCAAGGTGCCTCTAGACTAATACAAGATTTGGATTCTTTTGCTCTACTTCATACACCATTGGCATGTCATATTAATTATACACCCTTGCCACCAGGTTTAATTCAACTCAAGCTCACTCTATATGATGGAAAGGGTGATCTAGAGACACACCTAAGATATTTTTGTCTAGCATGCTTGAAATATGTACCAAATGACTAGTTACTAACCAAGATATTTCTATGGATTTTAAAGGATTATTATCTAAAATTGTTCTATAGTCTACCAAATCAGTCAATCAATGCATTCAATCCTTTACCTGGCATGTTCCTAGCTCATTTCAGCATTAACATAGGTGACAAGGTTTTTTTATGCCCAAGTTGCACAATAGAAACAAATGTTAAATGAACATCTCATAGATTATGTTCTTTGATATTAGACTATCTTGTCTAAAATAACTACCCCCATGGCCAGTTAATAATTACAAGATCTTTTCAAGTAGATTATTCTACCATCTTTGCATGAGTTAATAATTTTCAAAAGGTTCTATTCCTTTATTGAGATATGTTATGCACTAAAGGAAAGGGAAGTCAAATTAATTTCAGTGGGAAAATTCAAGTACACAAGCATATCAAAAATTAAAAAAACAAGATTAATAGTAAAGTCCCATACAAATCAGAGGTTAATGATAGAAAAATTCAAAAGAAACCTGCAGTTCATGCAACTTCAAAGACCCCTCAATGAGTGGTTTTATCAACAACTCCTTGATGAGACTTTATCAATCTATCAATATCTATAGCCAGAGTCTTACAACAACTATTGGAATGCAATATCATATCTCTCCCTCCTAATTGAAAATTTAATACAACAAAGTCTCTTCCACATGGATATGATCAAAATGCATTTTGAAATTCGCATAGGGTACCAGGCCATAGAATAAATAGATGTATTAGTTTGTAATATAAGATACATGATTTGATAGATGGAAACCTTATTGAACTTGGCACTCCAGTTGAGCCTCCTCAACCAAAGAAAACATAGGACAAGGCTTTGAAAATTTTCTTATATCCTTTCCCATAGGATTCTAAAATAGAGACAAGGGACACATCAAGTTTTCACCATGCATATCATGCACACCCTCCACTAGAAATATACTAGGCACATTCATTTGAGTCACATCCTTTGAGCAACATGATTGATGTGTATAATTCCAGAGTTTTAGTTAGACCTTCCATCTCCTTCTTAGAGCAGGAGATAGTTGAGGATGATTTCGATTACCATGCACTCTTTATTAGAGCCTATATTAATCATCATCCCATTCATAGTATTCTCATAGACAATGGATCTAATGTGAACATGTGCGTTATGATATTATTATATCATTTGGGATATTTAGATTAGGGTATTACCCTAATGAACATAGTTATTAGTGGATTTAGTGGGAACATACAAAGTTAATTAGGTGAGATTGTACTTCCTCTATAGGTTGGACCTACACATGAGGCCACACCATTTACTATTATTCCAAGTGTAGGAGTCTTTGATATGTTTCTTGGTTAACCATAGATTTAGAAACTTTGTGCAGTACCTTCTATAGTTCATATATGTGAGAAATTCATTCACACTAATCAAGTTTTTATAGTTGATAGAGTTTTATATGAGTTACCACTCCCTACATCAAATCCATATACTACTCTATAGTCACCAGCTTTAACTTATCCACCAGTTATAGTTCTTCCCTCAGTTTATATTCAGCCAAAGTTAAGGCCTTTCTCACCATCACATAGAGTTCATACACTTCTACAAATGACTCTTTTAGAGAAACCATAGTTTTAAGACTCTAGATAGTTTTTATCTACTATATTCACACCCAAGGTAGTATCATTTAGATCTCAATCCTATATACACAGATAAAAATTTCAAAGAGACTATTCTACAAAAAAATGGGTCTCTAAAATCCCTATAGTTGCATCCACTTCTTAGAGTTATAGGAGGACCCCATAGTCAATTTCCACTATAGAGATTTCAAAGCATTTATACCATACACAACTTTTAGAGTCACAGTCTCAACCCTTACATCATGCACAATCCCTCTCTTTAACACAAGATACCATTATAGGGAGTATCTCATGAGACTCATTAGTTAGTATCATTATTTATTTATATTTCCTGTACATAGCTTGTTTTAATTTTCTTGTACATAGTTTCTTTTTGCTTACTTGTACATAGTCTCTTTTCAATTTATTGTACATAGTTTACTTATGACTGATTTTACATAGCTTATTACAAAATTACAAAAATAATATAACATATCAAAATACAAAAAAACATTCAAATAACTAAAAATACTAAAAACATTTCAACTGTATTCATTATCCATGCTTTACATTTCTACTACCATGCTAGACCTACATTTTAATTTTATACATTATTGTTTGTCGATTTATCTACATGAGCATGCTTCACTTGATCTTATTTTTGTATGTGCAGTGAAACATATATCTTTTTTGTTTCATTATAACCATTGAGGGGGCATCCTACTTCTACATTCGAGACATACATTGACATATCTACCCACTGATGACATCTTCTACATGACTATACCATCTAGGTTATGTCATTCATACAACACACACTCTAGTTATCATGTTAATGTACATTAATTACTAGCTTACATAGATTATTCTATCAACACTCACTAGTGTATAACACTTGTGTATTTCTTAGCATCTACTTAGTCTTGTACTCGATATTTTACATACTTTCACTTCTTTCTTTGATTAGTCAGATGTGATAGTATTTTTGCCTTTTACATTTGTTCCTTTCTTAATTTGTGTAGCTAGATGTGATTCCATTTCTTAATTCTTGTTTTGTCTCTTGTGTGTGCCTTAGGACATTTTCTAATTTCATTTACTTTTACTCTTCTATGTGCTTGTGGCCCTCATGCCAGCCTTGCTTATTTTCAATTATATGTGTATGTAGAATTTGAACATTCCTTGTATGTTTACTGTTGATGTCTTAAAATTGTGCTAGATCTTAATCAAAAAAAATGGGAAGTTTCAAGCTGTGGGACAATGCAACTTGAAAACAACCTCTAGATTTTAAAGAAGCTAGTCTCTTCTTTTGTATTAGGTGCTGGGGAAAAGGGATAGGAGACTAAACAAAAATGCAAAATGCAGGAATTGAAAACTAACTATGGTGATGCGCCTGTGAGTAATCCTAATCCTAACCTAAGCATAGTGAAACTATTATGTGATTCTATTGAATTTAAGAGCAGACAAGTGCATGATCAATGTAAAAGATTTGAATAATAGAAATAGAGGCTCACAATATGGGAGTCTTTTGCTAAGATATAGGAATTTTCAACAAAGGCATAGTGTTCAATCTTCTTAATAGAATCTTCCAATCACATAGGAGGCACATAAGTCATGCATAGTCATGTAAATCTTCAGATTCAAGAAAATGAGACAAAAGCAAATAACATTTCCAATCACCACACTAGAAAATCTACAGTATAGACTACTTTGCAAACAACACAGATAACATCAACAAAGGCATGGAGCTCAAATTTCCTCAATACATTCAGCCACATCATGGGCACAAAAACATGCACAATTACATAAACTTTACAACTCAATAAAATTGAGACAAGAACAAAGATATTATTGGCCACAAACTTCTGATAGTCTAAAACTATGAGAATTCCCCCTCCTTTTTTTAGATTTTACAATCCTACTTATATAGCCTTGGATGTCTCTTGAGATCACTTCCTTTCCCATGCAATCTTCTCCATCCTTCACCTCCTTGGCCACCCAACTATTTATTCTACCCTCATTGTTAAGGGACAAATAGATGGTGCCTACTATGCTATGGGGGGTTCCAAAAATCTACTTGATGAACTGTTTCATCTACTCAAATTAACTCTAGCCAATTTTCCCTCCATTTTGCTTTAACAGGTAGGCAGGCACATTGAAATGGAAGAGGACACTTAGCAATTTTATGAAAAATCTCTTTATGGTCTAATAGGCACTAGAGAATGACACTTGGTGCCTTCCACTTGATTCATCAAAGACACACAGCTCCCTCTACTTCTCTTTGGTTATGCTATAGATTTATTCGGAACACATATTAGAATTTTATAGCTGGTGACACTTGGCAGCTTTCATAAACTTTTAAAGTAACACCTAGGACCCGTCATCATTTTATATTTGTCAATAGAGCTTGATGATGATTATCTTAGGTGTTGACATGTGGAGGCTTCTATGGCTTCGAGGAAGATAAGTGGCATCTACCACTTCTTCATCTAGGGGTACATGGCACTTTCCACTTCTCTTTTAGGGATGGAGTAGAAAGGGACCAGAGAGTGACACTTGGTACTTTCCACTTCTTTTACTACTTAGCTTGTTGAAAGTCTCTGAATGAAATGTGGATGCTAATGTGAGATGTGGATGCTGACACGTGGTACATTCTGCTTAACTGTTACTGGGTATGTGGCACAGTCCGTGATTCTCGAAGGTTAAAAAAAGGGGAAATGGGGGATGCCAACTAGTGGCTTTGTCTCTTAAAAAGTGACATTTGGAAACTTTTGTTTGAATCCAATACTCAGGTAAAAGAGATGAAGGAAATAAAAGGGGAAAAGGAAATTGCCATCAGATGGTGACACTTGGCAGCTTCTGTTGCATCTCAAGAACTGGTCCTCTACTCTGAAACTCTTCTGCCATGACCAAGGCATGCAGGAACCAAAATTGTAGTGCTCAAATTAAAAAATAAATTAAATAGGATGTAGAGTAAAAATTAATCTACAGTTATTAGTGACCACTAGGACTTTTGATCCTGCTTAAAAAGAACCTGACTCCTGCTATGCGGCCACGTGCTCAAAGAACACTTATTTAAAAGAAAAAATGGGAAAAATGAGCAACAATATTGAAAGAAAACTACTATATATAGCTAACCATGTATGTTTGCCTCCCTCCTAGATCAAAAGGAACATTTTTGAAGTCCCCTTTATGGTGAGAAGACTTATGGTGCTAGACAAATAGCTAAATGGGAAGGAGATTTTGTGACTTACTCCTCTTGCCTGTCACCTTGCTTGGCTTATATCTGAGTGGATCAAAATCAAACATGATTTTGACATATACGTACTCTGCTTGTCCTTGGAAGCTTGTTAAATGTTGATCCCTTAGACTGGTGCTCTTCACCAAGAAATTAGTGGCTGTTGGTTTATCACCGTTAGCTCTTTGTTCTGCACATTCCCTCTATAGTGCATCATGGCTTGACTTGTTTCCTTCTGCTTCATGGCAAACCACGTCAAACTCATCCTTTGTTGCATTATCCTCCTTTTTCATGACTTTGACCTCTTAGATGGATAATTTTGATAGAGTGTAATCATTTTGCACATGTAATTGAGGCCCAGTGCTATGTTGTTCATTTGTAACCAATTCATAACTATCTTGCAAAGTGAGAAGAAAGTCTGAAATTATTTCCTCCTCATCAGCATTCCATCTTGGATAATTTCTTGGGGTTACAGGGGCTCCCATATTTGGTACAGGTACAACTATGACTCTTTGTAGCTCTCTAGTTCATGTGGTCTTGAAAGAGACTTTAAGACTAGTCCCATCGGGCATGCCAAAAATTGTTGATGTCTTAAAATTGTGCTAGATCTTAATCAACAACAATGGGAAGTTTCAAGCTATGGGCCAATGTGGCTTGAAAAAAACCTATAGATTTTAAAGAAGCTGGTCTCTTATTTTGTATTGGGTGTTGGGGAAAAGGGATAGGAGACTAAATAGAAACGCAAAATGTAGGAATTGAAACCTAACTATGGTGATGCACCTGAGAGTAATCATAATCCTAACCTAAGCATAGTTAAACTATTATGTGATTCTATTACATTTAAGAGTAGAGAAGTGCATGATCATTGTAAAAGTTTGGAATAACAAAAATAGAGGCTCACAATAGGGGAGTCTTTTGCTGAGATACAAGAATTGTCAACAAAGGCATAGTGTTCAATCTTCTTAATAGAATCTTCCAATCACATAGGAGGCACAAAAGTCACACACAATCATGTAAATATTTAGATTCAAGAAAATGAGACAAAAGAAAATAACATTTCCAATCACTACACCAGAAAATCTATAGTATAGACTACTTTGTAAGCAACACAGATAACATCAACAAAGGCATGGAGCTCAAATTTCCTCAATTCATTCAGCCACATAAGGGGCACAAAAACATGCATGATTACATAAACTTTACAACTTAAGAAAATTGAGACAAGAGCGAATGATATTATTGGCCACAAGCTTCAGATAGTCTAAAACTATGAGAATTCCCCCCTCTTTTTTTTAGATTTTACAATCCTACTTATATAGCTTTGGATGTCTCTTTAGATCACTTCCTTTCCCATGCAATCTTCTCCATCCTTCACCTCCTTGGCCGCCCAACTGTCTATTTTACCCCCACTATTAGGGGACAAATAGATAGCGCCTTCAATGCTATGGGGGGATCCAAAAATCTACTTGATGAACTGTTTCATTTACTTGAATTAACTCCAGCTGATTTTCCCTCCATTTTGCTTTAATAGGTAGGTGGGCACTTTGAAACAGAAGAGGACACTTAGCAATTTTATGAAAATTCTCTTTACAGTCTAGGAGGTGTTAGAGAATGGCACTTGGCACCTTCTACCTGATTCATCGAAGACACGCCACTCCTTTTGCTTCTCTTTGGTTGTGTTGTAGATTTATTCAAGACACATATTAGACTTTTACGGTTGGTGACACTTGGCAGCTTTCGTAGATTTTTAAAGTAACACCTGGGAGCCACCACCATTTTATATTTGTCAATAGAGCTTGATGTTGATTCTCTTGGGTGTTGACACATGGAGGATTTTGTGGCTTTGAGGAAGATAAGTGGCATCTACCGCTTCTTTGTCTAGGGGTACGTGGCACTTTCTACTTCTCTTTTGGGGATGGAGTAGAAAGGGACCGGAGAGTGACACTTGGCACTTTCTACTTCTTCTACTACTTAGCTTGTTGAAAGTCTTTGAATGAAATGTAGATGTTGATGTGAGATGCAGATGTTGACATGTGGTGCATTCTGCTTAATTGCTACTAGGTATGTGGCACGGTTTGTAGTTCTCGAAGGTTACAAAAAGGGGAAATGGGGGACGCCAACTGGTAGCTTTGTCTCTCAAAAAGTGACATTTAGTAGCTTCTATTTGAATCCAATACTCAAGAAAAAGAGATGAAGGAAACAAAAGGGTAAAAGGAAACTACCACTGGAGGGTGACACTTGGCAGCTTCTCTTGCATCTCAAAATGAACCAGTCCTCTGCTCTGAAACTCTGCTGCCATGACCAAGGCATGCAGAAACCAAAATTGCAGCGCTCAAATTAAAAAAATAAAATACGACGTAGAGTAAAAATTACTCTACATTTACTTTCTTAGTTTAAGTGACATGTGTCCATGTCCCTTATTTTCTTAGACCCTTAGCCTCTTTTGTATGTTTCTTACTTCTTTCCTTATGTGCTTGTTTACTTGTTTGATTTTCTATTATTTTCAATGCCATCATCCACATCATGCATTATCCTACTTTCTTAGATGCCATGATGAACATCATGTTCCATCCCACCTTAAAAATTAAGAACTAACTATATTTATATTTTTAGTTAAGTATATTACACATGTTATTACATTTTTACATATATATAGGCATAACCCTATTGATCTAACAATATCCAATATAAACTATGTTATATCTTGAGACATATTTTTTATTATCATTGCTATATCATGTATTTCATAGAATAACACAATTATGAGGCTCTTTATTTTGAGGGTAGTCATTATAGGGTCTTCATTCCTACACTTAGACTATGGGGTAACAAACAGAGTTTTGTCATAGAGATCATAACATTCCACCAATCAAAAATCAATTTTTAGAACACTCAAAATTTAGATTAGATAGAATAGACTAGAAACATAGTGACAAATACATAACATTGATCAAAAATAATAAAGGACAAGAGCACCATAATTGGACTATATTTCTAAATAGTAAAGTGTCCTATATTTGGCACTCATATCTAAATAGCCAAAAATATAGATTTTCCAAAAATAGATAGAAAGGTAAGACCAGTTACAATTTTGTCAGCTATAGTTCAGTTCAAATTAGGTAATTTTAGTAAAAGTTTTATTAGAGTATCCATATATAGGGGGAATCATGTATGGTATGATGGCTATCTCTTCTAACTTTAGATTAGGTAGTTGGTAAAACTTCAAGATCAAAATCCATGTTATAGACACTAGTGATTAGGGACAATGTGCACAACACATTTGCCTTCTTTTATTTCTAGTTAATCACATTACCCAAGTATTCTTAGCATTTTCATGACTTATTCCACCTATAGGTGGTTGGCATCATTTTGGGGTGTATTTCATATATGCCTAGTTCTCAGTTTAAGAGTGGATTTCATACAAGCCTAATATCCACCTTTTGAATTAGCCAAGATTGGCCTAGTTCTCAGTGCACATTTTACTATCCATGCTACATTATCATATTGTAAAGTATTCATGAGATATATGAGCCATCTCATATGACACACATTCATACTAGTGTTAGTTCATAGATTGACTTAGTGGGCAATGATGGAGCCAAAGGACTAGCTAGCCTTTGTATTCTTGAGCCACCTACTCAAAGGGATTAGACACATAATCCAAACATCAATTAACACATACATGATGACATATCTTTAGTTAGTGGGTGATGATGGAGCCAAATGGATAGCCTTTGTATTCTTGAGCCACTCTCAAGGAATTAATTACTCATCTCTATTCATGATATTATTTTTGGTACAACACACCCAACATTACTCAACACATACCTAGTATTAGTCAACATCACTCAACATCACACATCTTCATAGGCTTCACAAGTATGATTTCTACTTTTGAATTATCCTAATATTTTACTTTATTGCATGAATAAAATAAAAGGGGGAAAATGTAGTCATATAAAATGTCCAAATTATTAATTTGAGTGTGGATTGTGACACCCATTCTCTTGTGACCCTTCTATACACCTTTTTACTCATTTCTAGTCATCTTGAGCCTTCCAAATGATGATTCCACCTCAGCCAAGCTAATTTCCCCATGTGAATCCTAATTCCCTAGGTCTCAATCCTATAAGACAAGAGCACCATACATGGACTATAGCACTAGACCTTAGGGTGTCTCATTTTTAGTGCTCATATCCCTTCAAAATTTGATCCCAAACAATTAGTTTTATCTGAGTCCTATTCTTTATTATGTCAGCCTATCATGAATACATCTAACCCATGACTAATTATTCCCTATAAAATCCCATCCAAATTTTATTTACAAGAGAGGTGAATTTTTTTGAAAATCAAGAAAAATATAAACAAACTACTAAGGTAAACTTTCCTATTCTCTACATATAGTCACCCAACATAGCTAAAAACATATTCAAACCCTCATAATAGTCCCTAGCCACCTTAATAAATTTCAATTTAGAATTTTCTCACCCACATCACACTATTATATAAATCACATTAGGTGAGTTAACTACATATAGATTGATCCCTCTTCAGAGTATTGATATGTATGCAACATGCCCACACAAGGGGTGTGGATCACATGTTCAGTGCATATTACACACTAACCCCCCCGCCCCCGCCCCCCACCCATTTCTATAAGTGATTCAAATCTTGTTTTATCAAGCATGATGGAGGGTTAGGGTTTGAGTATTAAATAATATATGTAGTGAGCTTCACCAACATTCAACACTCAATATTTCACAGGTAGGCTCACATAGGAACAACGTAAAGAACCTAAACATTTAGGTCTTTATGACCATTTTGGATAAAAATGGTAGGAGTGGACAACATTAGACCCTAAAGTATCCTATTTTTGGTGGTTCTATCCTTCACCAAATGAAATCTATATTCTAATTTATGACACTATCCTAATCCTACACATCTAGTTTTAGACCATATATCATCCATCTCAACCTATTTTAAGATAAGTTATATTTTCTCCTTATTTATTGCTATTTTTAGAAAGGTAAAAAAGATATATAAATTACACAAATTAGGATTTTAATTATTGAAATATTATTTATTGATTTATTAGTCCATACCCTTAACTAAAATATGAATAGAACTCTATTATTCCCAAAAAGGTTAGATAAAAAATATTCTATACATGTGGAATTATCACCCAGTGTGACAAGACTACCACTCCCAGTTATAGAACCACTATATATATTTTAGAACCACCATGGCAATTTCATAAAATATCATGCTAATTCAACCTTATTAAGGTTGTTTTGTTTATAAATTAGTTGTTATTTCATATTTTTTAATGGTCTATTCATTGTGGGGACAAACATTTTCATATTTTCCCTTTAAAGATATGGTGGTTTTGTCACCTCCTCCTCATCTTCCAAATTAAGCTCTCAAGTTTCATTCTTTCATGTGTTTTTGCATGTTAATTTTTCATTGATTTATTTTTATACCTTAATTTCACCTCTAATATGTAACATGTCACTCCCTCAACTATTTTCAATCATTTTGAGTTCCTCCTAGGTTCTACTTCTAGTTCAACTCAATTAAACTACTTCATACAACCTTTATTACTATTTTAAAATTAAGCCAATTTTGACTTGAATTTGGATCCAAAATTTTCCATTTGATCTTGGAGTTTTTAAATCTTTTCATAGCCATAGACTTCTACCAATGTTTTGAAGCTCTAACTCTATTATTTTCATGATTTATTACATTGTTACAAGTAAAGAAATGTCATTGATTCAACAACACTATCTTTACAAATAATGAACTCAATCATCCACAAACTAAATGCTCTTTATTTAAGATTTTATCTCCCCTCTTCTTTCACTTCATGTGACAACCATTTTTTCATATTCCTAGTTAGATATTTCATGAAATATTTCCTAGATAAAGGAGCTAACATACCAAGGACAATAACAAGACATACTACATGGTTTTAATTGGTATTTACCTTGATTATGTTGGAGGATATTTAATTTTAGTTTTTCTTTTATGATATTATATTAGTTAAATTATTATTATACTATATTAGATTTATTTTCTATAAAAATAAAATTTGATAGGAAAATAATCATTGCCTTTTTCAATCTTTACAACAAAATAAAAAGTAATTAGTCTCTTTATTTGATTCCATTCACTATATTTCATGCATAGTGTATAATATTACATTCAAACCAAAGGTGAATATCATAATAGAACACACATACTTTTAGATATGATAAAAACCATTTCTTATTTTCAAAATGAACTCTTTTCTCTCTCACACACACACACACACACACACACACAAACACAACCAAAAAACCCTAGATCTATATAGGTAGACAAAATGTATTATTTTAATTCTGATTTATCTTTTTTTAATAAAAATATGAATGTTTATTTTAGCCCATAATAGCAAAAAATTAGAATTAAAACAATCATTTTATTCAAAATAAAACATTTTCCTTAGGTAGTGAATGTCCAATCTAGGAATATTAAAATTTTATTTTAATTGCATATGAGCAAAACAAGTGCTAGGAGATTAATATATATATTTTTTATAATACAAACCTATTATTGAATCATTTTTATGTTGGTATAATATTTAGTTTTCATATAATAAAATTCATACTTCATTCATAAAACCACTAAAAAAAGAAACATATAGCTTCATCTAGGTTGCGTCTATAAAATTAAAAAAATCAGCATTTTCTTAGTTAAATTAGTTCTCTCTCTCTTACCTTGTATGAATTGAAAATGGATTGGAAAATACAAAAAAAAAGCTTTTTATTCAATTTAAATTTGATTATCATTATTTTTCTTTGTTGTCATTTAATTTTAACAAATAATTACTTTTTTTTCAAGTCAAAAACATTCCTTAAAACAAGACAAGCTAAAAACATTGGCAAAGCCTTACCCAACTTGAAATACACCTAATTGAAACCCTGATTATGAAAACATAATAATTCCATTAAAATACTCAATTACCCAAATAATTTTATATCTTTACACCTTTCCTAGCCCCTTTTAGAATACTCTTCCCAAAATAGTTGGTCATGTTAGAGAAGATCTTTTACCGAGGGTTAGGATACCTAGTTCTAAAATAAATATACAATTAAATATCAACACTTAGCTTAGGAGATAGGTATTCCATGATACACCCATCCCAAACCTCATTATCTAGTTTATCAATGCCTTAGAGGAACAAGAATGAAATCTTGATCCACCAATCATTGTCCTCCCACAGAATAGAGGTTGATAATATAATGTGATTCAAGTCTAGATCTTTAACTTCACCCTATTTCTTCTTATCCTCAGGACTAACCTCATCATATATTATTCACAATTATAAATGAAATTAATTTGGAATATCCATCTTGACAAAGTTGATCTCATCCCATAAGTAATTCAACCCAATCTATCTCATTTACCCAATCCCATTATCAATCAGGAGCTTCACCTCCTCATTAAATCAAAGACCAAATGAGCTTGGATCTCTGTGTCCACACAAACTGATGATATCAAAGATAAATGAAATGTTATATTGGTATTTTGATTCCATCATGAGAAACCCTTTCCACCAATCATTATAAATACCATTACAAGTAACAATCAACCCAACCCATAGTCCTATCCATAACACATCCATTACATTGGCTACCTCATCATGACCTCAAGGTATCAAGTGCATATTTTAGAGTGAACTATTCACATGTATATAATGCCCATTATAATAATACCTTGGCTAGAATTTTATGACTAATAGAAAATGCAATATGTAAGGAACCAAGAACATAATTATGGTAGAAGTTTGAAAGCTAAAAAAAACCCCTCAATTTAGTGATATTGTAAAGATTTAGACAACCTTGGATTACTTTGATATTATATGGATCTATATGTAATCTATTATGATCAATGATGTAAAAAAGCTATTGAATCTACATGATTCCAAATGTACATATTCCTATATTTACTTACATCTTGTTTAAGGTATTTAAGACATGTGAGATGTGCTTCATGTGCTCTTCCTAAGTATTAATCAATATGAGAATTCCATATTTATATATGATAATGAAGAAATCAAGGAAGGTCCTAACCAAGTCATCCATCAAGAACATGGATTTTGTTGGCAGATTGGTCAAATTAATACACATTACTATCCATTGATACAATCCTTCCCTAATATTTAATATTATCTTCCTAACATCCTTAGGATAAAGTAATAGGTAATGATAACCTAACTTTAGGTCAATCTTAATAAAGTATTATGTACCTCAAATCTGGTATAAGAGGTAGTCAATACATGATATTAAGTATCAATTCTTCATCATTATCCTATTAATTATGAAATATTTGATGCAAAGATGCTAAGTGCCATATGTATTTCATACAAGGACCATCAGGCTTCCATGTGGAAGATCTTGACATGATCTTATCTTAATCAATAATATTTTAGATTTGATGTTAAACCTCATCATTATCTCAAATTAAAATATGGTACAAGGGGAAATTTATAAGAGGTGATATAGGAACAATATCAATGTGATGTTTTACCATGTAATGTATTGGCAGGCCCTTCTTTAAAGACATTGTCATATTTATGGTATCTTATCAATTAATTATTAATACAATAGTTTTTACATGTATTGGTGCCCTATTAATGGACACTTACTCTTTTATGTAAGTTATTCATATCCTATGAGGGCCAATGAAAACACTCTAGATGAGGATTTAGATGAGGTTATGTGTATGTGGAGAAGAAATATTAAACAATATGAGAATAGAGAAAGCAATAGAACTAGAATAGTAGAACTAGAAATTTATAAGAGGTGATATAGGAACAATATCAATGTGATTTTTTACCATGCAATGTATTGGCAGGCCCTTCTTTAAAGACATTGTCATATTTATGGTATCTTATCAAGTAATTATTAATACAATAGTTTTTTCATGTATTGGTGCCCTATTAATGCACACTTACTCTTTTATGTAAGTTATTCATATCCTATGAGGGCCAATGAAAACACTCTAGATGAGGATTCAGATGAGGTTATGTGCATGTGGAGAAGAAATATTAAACAATATGAGAATAGAGAAAGCAATAGAACTGGAATAGTATTTGAATTATTTATATATGCATCTTATATATTGAATACTCTTGAGAAATATTTATGATTATTTTACTTGGCCACTATATACCTAAACTAAATATACAAATGTGTATATATATTACATATCATGAATATAAATATATGTTATCGAAGTTTAAATTTTTGGACTTCAAGGTGTGACTCTTATTATTCTTAAGGTTTCATATCTTGGTCTTTAAAATAATGGGATGATGATCGGTGGTCTACCATGTAATGGACTTAGGAGCATCACGGATTTTCATGTATGTTGGTAAGTGATTGAGATTTGAGGTATATGTGTCAAGGTTGTGAGTCTACAAGTTTACACATTACATGTTTTGGTCGATGATATATGAAATTTGCATCTATGTAAAGTGTTTTGTATAATTATGTGTGGGTAGTGTCGACATAAATTAACATTGATCATCCATATTTTCTATGGTTTAAGAGATGAGGAGATGAGGATAAATCAACATGTTTAAGACCTTGATACTTACGTGTTTGGATAATATCAAGTGGGGTGTGTATTTTTATCCTTGTAATTATGTGGCATGAATCCATTAAATATAAAGGATGCCCACATGATGCTTGGAGATACTCAGTGGTTCTTAAAGCACGGAGTTGGTGTTACATGTTCTTATAGACTACACAAAAATTTCATGTTGTAAGGGGATATGTGTTACATTTAATTATTTGATTAAAGTGACCAAATAACTCATGGTTAAAATTATGCTAGCACATATGCACATTGATTATTCACACTTTATTGAGAACAATCTTTTTGATTGTGTTAAGTCTTAGTTGTAAGTGTGATACATTCTTATTAATAGTTCATACATCATGATTATAACATGGAATAAATTAAAGATTTTAGTATCTCCTAATAACCACTAATATGGTGATAATCTAAGGATTGTATATGTACACACCATGTAAAATTTTTATGTATACATGACCAAGGATATATCATAAACATAAACTATCACAACATCACATATTAGCTCCTCTATGAAAGGATGTATAGAATATGTGGTTGTGCATGACATATATACCATTTTCATGGAAATAAATAATCCAAACCAAACTATAGGGACATATGTGAGGCATGGTTGGAAGGTTAATTCATTTTATAATGGTTCAAGAGATGAGGATATTCAACCTACCAACATTGAACAAAAAATCCAACTGTTACCCTTACACCCAAATTTATGAATAGAAAATGAATTATATGTTAAAATAATGTACTACTTGTGTGGTTATTATGTTGAGACATGAAACTTCAAGATATATGGACCCTATTTATTTTAATGGATAATACGTTGCTCTTGCATGCATATGTAATTTTTTTTTGAAAGGAAATTGAATTTAGACTGGCCATTAAATTTGTGTTTATAAAACTATTTAACATATTCAATGGTTTAAAATTAAGTGTATTCCTTGATGTGACACATGTTTCTCCATACTTTATTTTATTCTTGGACTTTTTCTTGATGATTTATGTATAGAGACATAAATCCCCTATCATGTTAACTTTAACTAACTTAAATTTAAACTAAAAAAATGGTTGTTGGTCATTGTGATACTTGAGGACTCTATGTTGGTTTGGTTCATAATAACCCAATTTTGAATACAAGTCATGGAAGGCATCAATGTAGGCTTAGTCTCATTAGGATGTTCCATGCCAAAAATTTTACCACTGAATCTAGTGATCATTGTAGACATATTTAAGACATTCTTAATCCTTGAATGATTCTAGGAATTTATCCAATGTTGGCCTAAAATCCTCTTTTATATTTTATTTATACCATAGAGTTTGTATTGGGAAAATTAGAGTTTGCACAAATCTAACAAAAAAAATAATAGGGCCAAATAGACATAATAGAGAGGAATATTTAACACACTATATTATTGTTCCATTCCTATAATATTTCATATGAGTAATATAAATTTATATAGGAAAACTATTTCCTATAATTGGGGAGATCATATATCCATGAATATCTCTCACATCCCTATAATAACGAACACTAACAAATTAACTAAAATTTAATATATTGTTCCCATAATATATTCAAATAACCAAATAATATAATCTAATAAAAAACTAACTCAATATAATATTTTCCTCTTGGTAAATATCCAAAGTAAAATATAATGTAATAAACTAATTCCTAGCATTCCCCCCTTATTTTTACATGGTGGAAAAACATTCACACTCTCACCTATAGCATGCTCACCCCTATGGCATGTCATATTTATCTCATGACCCTAATACAAATAAAGGCTCATTCCTTCCATGGTTTTAAATAGGTTTACCACAAACCTTGACATGAATAAGACCCATCAACTGTTCACCTCTAGTGGTTTTTTGGATCTACTAAAAATATTTTCAAGATCCATGAATTGAATTAAATTGGTTCTATTGATCCTTTCACTATGTTTTCACATTAGGTGACTATGTTTAGAATTACACAAAAATTACATTACTTGAACATGCATGTACTTTTATTCTTATTTACAAATATATAGTGAAAACTAAAAACACACCACATAATATGTCACCAAATTATCTGGGGTCTCATTGTTGGTGACTGACAAAATGATATGAAACCTTGAACCTCCATTTCTTTTGTCCTCTATTAGTTGATGCTTCATACTCATCAATAATGTTGAGGAAGCTTAAGTGCACGATTTTGTCAAGGGGAAATCACCCCCCCCCCCCCCCCACCAATAGTTTGGATGTATTTGATATTTAACTTAGGACATCATGCACAAGTGATAATGCATCCTTGTACAAACAATTTATTTTGAATTTGAAAATATGAAGACACATTAATGACTATTTTTATATTTATAAGTTTAAAATTGACACTCAATGACACTTTTGACATAATTAAAAAAAATTGACATACTTTAAAAATGACTTCTTTAACATAAAATAATATGACTTTGTAGATAACAACATTACTTTGGATCTTTTAGATATGAACATAGAAGGAATATAGAACTAGACACACCTTATATTAAACAAGACTTTATTAAAAATATCAATTTAACAAAAATTGACTTGACTTTGACATTTACAAAGTTGATAATACAAAAAATACTATGGAACAATTTAAATACTTGACACTTTTAATTATGACATATCTTTAAAAATATATACCATAACAAACCTAATAACTTAACTTATTATTTTAAACATAATCCAAACAACAAAAATATTAAGTATATTATGAAATCTGAGGTGATATGATTGTATAGAGATTTGAAATTGAAGTTGAATGTGTAACCCTAGAGAATGGAATATTGAGCATCAAATATTAATATTTCCTTCTATTCATCTAAGACATTGAATATGCATAGGTGATGCAGAAGGTGAATGAACTTACGTTGTGTGTTGAATTCAATATGTAAAATTGTGAGATCTCAGAGGACACTAAATTTGATCAAGAAAATAATTCTATAGTTATATGAAACTAAAACGTGTTGACCACATACTTGAGTGAAAACTTGGATTAAATAAAATCTAAAAATAAATCTATCAAATAATTTAGATCTAGATGTAATGAATGGAAAGTCAAGGGAGTCACCATGCAATGTATAGATGTTGATCTAAGTCTATTTTCATTTATACCAAGTGCATTGGCTTTTATGTGAGTTGAGAAAATTATAGAATCTACTAAATGAAGAGAATTTTGTAAGCCAAGCTGGTGGACAACTTGTTATTGGTACAAGTGTACATTACAATAAATGGATCTGAAAGCACATGGTGGTATGGTGATGTAAAATATAAAATGAATAACTATTGATCAATCTAGTTGATCTCTAGACCTGATAATGGAAAACCTAGTAACTATCAATTTATGCATGTAGAGTATGGATGAATTATAAACTCGATAAGATATGCATGAATCGATAAGACATCATAGTATTACACTAAGAAATACCTTAAACTAAGATAGATTGCCTTTAATAAAATATTAAAGTGTCCAAACTTACAAAATTCTTCTTTTATCATCCTCTTAATTGAAACACATACAACTTCCCCCATTTTTTTAATTCTCCATACTAGCAATTAGAGATGCAACCCACTCTGATAACAGATATTAGGAAAACTAGCATCTACACAAATTTAACACAAAAAATAATAGAGCCAAATATACATAATAAATATAGATATTTCACACATTGTTTCATTCCAATAATATTTCATATGGGTAATAGAAAGCTATATAGGAAAACTATTTCCTATAATTGGGGAGATCATATCTACACCAATATCTCTCACACATGCCTATAATAACTCACACTAACAAACTAAATATAAATTAATATATTTTTAACATAATATATTCTAATAACCAGATAATATAATATAATAACTAACTCAATCAATATAATATTTACCTCTTAGTAAATATCCAATGTAAACGCTACTATAATAAACTAATTCTTAACAGTTCATTCTTGCCAAAAAATCTTGACAAGAGAATAAAATTTTAAAAGTGATGTCCTAATATTCTCTTCATCAAAAAAGTCTTTCTTATAAAAATATTACTCTAACTAATCTATCAAGTTATCTATTACATGTACATTAATTATTCTTCAAATACAAGAATGTCTAGATTTACTTTAAACCTATGGGGGATCAACCACTAAATGTTTTACCTAATGTGTGAGTTAATGCAAACATTTGTTCAAAAATTTATTGAACTAGCTAAAAATAAATGTATTTTTTCTTTACAATCCTTTTTGAACTCATATTTGAGCATTACATGTATATATTCATATGTTTCACTATCTATTTCCATCTAAACTTTGGTGATATGGCTTGGTAGGTAGTCTCATGGATCGCATTTTTTGGCATTGAGCTTTAGATACTCTGATTGTGTTTAATGGGACATGTAAGATGATTGACCAATATGATATTAATGATATAGATCCATGGAAGTCCATAGGAAAACTATCTATATGAGGATATAGATGAGGTTGTGTGTGTTTGGGAAAGTTAAAATTAATTTTAAGAGAATATATAAAATAATATAAATAGAATAGTAAATGTATTATTTATCTATGCATCATGTACATGGCATATTATTGATAACATTGTATGACTATTTTAATTTTATACTATCTACCTACACTAAGTTTATAGATATGTATATATGGATTACATTCCATGAATAACAAGGAGGGGTTATGGAATTTTAACCATTTAGGCTTTCATGTCTGACTACTCATGTTTTGATAGTTACATCACTTTACCTCTAGAAGTGCAAGATGTTGACATGGTTTTCTCCATGTAATGACCATGGGAGTGTCATGCATGTTTTACACTAATTTTGTGTTATGCATATGATTTTAAATGTTTCAAAACCTTATATATTCACATAAATAGTTTAAGTCTAAAATTACATGGAATATGAATTTTGGTTGATGTCACACAAACGTTGTTTGCATGATCTAAAAAAGGGATTACAAAAAAATTGACTCAATTTCCCCATTTTTATGCATACTTAATATTTTCTCAAATTTTTATAATTAAATTAATATTCAATATTTAATAAATTTGAATATAAAAAACATGTATTTGTAAAATCAAAGATTAAAAGCATGATAATTTGATAATGGAGTTAAACCAATAGGGATATGTGTCTAGGTTTTATAAGAAATGAACTGATATATATATTATGAAAAACTAAAATATAATTCTTACTTAAATTTTCTAGATAAATTTTATTCCAACATGCTACAACTATTTGAATCTATTGAATGATGGGCTTCTGCAACAATCTTCTCTATATCGAGCTTCTTCTCAACACTCTTCCTCACTTCTTCTCCATAATACTCTAATAAATGAGAGCTTGGAAATTTGAATGGTAAAACCTATAGTGTTTTACAATGATTTGGAATCAAAACTTGCAATTGAAACCTACCAATGATTTTCCAAATGCAAACTCCTCCTATTTATACTATTTGGAGGCCCTTGATTTATTGATTAAATCTTTATCTAGGGAGATAAGGGTTTATGATTTTTTATGGCATGTAAACTAACATTAAAGGATACATAACAATCCCTTATTTTTATCCTCTAAATTGGAGTGTTACCCATTTAATAAAGCATAAGATAAGCCTTTGGGTCGAATCCATTTTGAAAAGCCTTATATTTATGCATGGATAATGTTTGTCCCATTTTGAGTGGGATTTAATCTTACATTAATGGGGAAAGATTTAATACCCTAAAAGTGGAATTCATCCCAATATTGGTTAATATCTTGGGAATGTTATGGATGCTCCACATGTTAATATTCCAGTGGTCCACATGTCAATATTCCATTAGACCATTTGGCTATATCTAGTCATCATATTTCCATCAATACAACCACATGTACATATATTGTTACCAATTTATTACCATTTTATATAGGCCATAAAATTTTCATACAAAGTTTATTTAAGCCCTTTCAAAATGTGTCTGATTTGTATTGATGAAATGTTCAGAGTGATGATGGTATTGGGAAGAATGCAAACCATATAAATGTGTCAAATGTGGAGATATTCCTAGATCACACCTCCCCACTAAGACACTTTTAGTCCACTAAAAGTCTTCTTTCTTCTATAAAAATAAATTCTTTCTGCAACTCATCAAATGACTCAAGATCAAAATCATTAGAATAAATATTCTCATCTTGATTCATGATCATCGGTGATAATTAATCCCAATATAGGGTCAAAATATACATATGATATCTATCTATAAGATATATTAGGTTAATAATCTCCACTTGGAATCCATCTCCTGCATTCACCTACTCTTCTTTCTTGCAAAGTGTAGCTTTAAGTTATACACATTATCTCTAAGAGGTCTTCGTAATAGAATTTTTGGTATTCAAACTACTACTTATGTAATAATAGATAATGAAATTATCTTTTATTCTCCCAATATGAGGTATACAATTCTCATTATCCCAATATATTGAATTTTTATTAGAATACACTAGCATGAATGGAAATTATTTATTTCTCTCTTGTAGGCTAACTACCCAAACTAGATCTTACAAATCCAAGTGATGAAAAAAGTTCATGACTCCCTTATATCTTTGAAAATTAACCTTTTTTGCACTCTTGGTGTCTTGGTCTTGTATGAATTCTCTTAAACTTTGCACTAATCTCAGGATAGAATGACACTCTTCCAATTGAGATGCTATTGTATTCTCCTTGTTACTCAATTTTCAAAAAGGGTGAAAAAATACATTGCATACTAAGTGGTGTTATAATATGTCACCACTTTTATAATTTTCCCTTCTTAGGGTCTTACAATATAAATGCAATATACATGGGTTGTAAAAAATCTCCATTAGAAACATTTACCAATCTAGGGTCTAACAAAATGTGCATACATATAATTACAAATGCATACATTGAAAGACACATGTTTCAGTGAAATACAATTAGATGTCAATCATCATCCATAAAACAAAAATGATTTAATTAAGTGTTAATCATCATAAAATCACCTTTCATGTTGATTCCACTTCATATCCCTCTTGGAAAAACACCTTAGCTCATGGACATGTTAATTATGATTATCAACATGTCTACTACTATCATAACCAAAAAAAAACTTATAGAACCTTTGATTGGAGTTATCTCTTAATGGAGTTCCTCTCTACCCATCTTGACAAATTTTTACAAGAAGTGGTAAACAAAATAAATATGAGAATTCAAAATAAACAATGATATAGCCTCTCATAATGGGCTGCTCATGATGTGATTTTCATCCTAAATGGTTTTCCAATTTTGCTCTAAATGAGTCATCTACCTCCACACTTGCTCATAAAAATAATATTAGTTTCCTTAATGATTATATAACAATGTAAACATAAAAAGTGATTTAGAGGTGCTTTAAGAATGCTAAATAAAACTTAGTTATGAAAATATGATATCTATTTCTTACTGATCTAGTTTAATGGATGATCCTCTTTGGGTGGCTTCTTCTTGATATGACCTTCCTTTGATAGGTGGGCTTCTTAATGGACTACCTTTTGGACTATTAGTTCTTGAACAAATATTTGATTTGTTACCTCTTGATTTGTGGGTGCTTGCATAACTTATTTATTACTAATGGATGTTTTTTCCTTTTGGAGGGATCTTTTCAAAGCTTTGGATAGAGTTGTGGATGAATTATCCATAATTTATCAACCCAATGGACATTCATGTTGAAATGAGTGCAATAGTACTTGTATATTTTCATGGACAACAATCCCTTATTTCCAATCTCCATATTTTAACTTGAAGTGGTCTTTACAACTTGTTGCATTATTTCGAATGGACATGATCTTATTTAGGATGTGTTTTTTCCTCTAACACATGGACACACAATGGTTATTCAATCCAAAAAAAATACATGGATACATATAACACAATTTTTGTGTTTCAAATCCAATCTCCTCATAATTAAAGAAAACATTAGAGTAATTGTGCTTACAATAACTTTTAGGATTGTCATTTGTGTAAGTACGATAAGAGGAAAATATTTTACCTCTACCTTTGGGAAGTTCATCTCTCTTTGGAGATGATTTGCATTCTTTTTGGATGTTGGTCTCATGATTGATAGGTTAGCCCCTTCCTGATTCCAACTTCCATTTACTCTCACCATCATGGAGATGTTGTCTTTACAGTGGAATGGTCTCTTTTCTTGAAGCTTCCATTTATTCAATGGTTTTGGAATGTTCTCCAACTTCTCCTTTGCCACAAACGTATCCTAGACCTATATAATGAGGTCTTTCCTCAACCTATATGGGATTAGTGATTAATTAAACACTGATGCCAAAACACTTACCATCCAAACCCATCCTTATTAACAACTTAGATCCAATACCATGAGTATGCTTCTCAAATTTACCAAAATAAGAATCTACATCATCATGGGAATAAGATAACATGATGAATTAATTGTGATGCATACCTTAGTCTAGGTTTGTGCATCCGAAGTAGAGGATGGTCTCCTTTTCATGGTAGACTCTTATTTGGATTCCAACTCAAGTTGTAACTCCTAGATGATTCCCATGAGAAATTAACCATGGGATAATAATCTATCTTTAACTATAATATTCTTATCAATTTAAAGTTATCCTCTTGAATCTATCAATTTATGTCTTCAAGGTTATAAGGAATTTCTCTCTTTAGATATTTGATTGTGGTTGTACTTTTTCAACCTATGGATCATGATCCACATTTTGTATATTTTTGGAGTAGTTATATTTTTTTATGGATGGATTCGATGAGTTCAGTGTTTGTGTTACAACCCCTTATTTTTTAGGGGTCCTTTTCTCTATTTTGTCCAAGTCTCAGCTTCCACCTGCAACCTTCCACATGGTGGCCTGACACTTATTTAACTCAAATAAGTTCTCAACTTCCTAAAGAGAAGTTCTAGCCTTACACATGGAAACTAGGTGTTCATCCAATGCAAGTTTATTTTGTTAAAACTTCGAGTAGTTCCACTAGTTGATGGAGTAGTGGGTGGGGCCCACTATGTAGTTACAAAGGAAAGTAGGCTTTCCATGTGGTGACCCAATGGTATTTTTTGTAAATTAATGCTCAGATTATTCATTAGTAGTACCATCTCACTATGTGAAAGCATAATGATATTTGGGAGCACAGCTTTCTTTATTAGACCTCTAAATTATGTCATTGGTCAATAAGGCTAGGAATGGGACCCACCAGGTAGTTATAATTTGAAGGGAGTAGAAACTTCCACATGGAATCATAGTACTTATCTAAAGAAAAAATTCCCTATCATACCTTTAAGTAGTGCCATTAGATGAGATGCGTGAGTCCCCCTTTTATAAATATCATTCTAAAGGTAGTTCTAAAGGCATACATATGTCACCACCAAGCTTCTTCTAAGTGTAGTGGGCATCATAAGACATTTTAATTGTGCCGTATCCAAGATTTGGAGGGCTGATTAAATTATTGATTTAGAGCTCCTTAGTTTTAACGACCTCATCATCATCATGTATACTTGGTTCCAAGTATTGTTTGCTTATAAGGTCATTCTGCCTATGTAAGTAGAGCTCTTTTCTTTTTTAAGGTGCTCATATATGAATAATTATTTGATAATATCAAAGAAAATCCATTTATAAAAGTCTAGTTTTTTAATCGAAGCAATAGTAGTTAGCTTTTTTCATGTGAAGACCTTAGCAGGGGCCCCTCATAGGTAGGATTGAATTTTATATATTGTGCCCTTGAGACCTTTTGTATTTTGTTATCCACCTAAAAATAAAGAGGATGTGGTGTTCCTTGTCAATTTGAGTATAAATGTATTTCTATTTGTTGTTTCCTTTATCTACTTATATAGTATTGGTTCTTTTTTGCATTATAGACTTTAATTCATTTGTGTTTTCCTTTAATAGTCTATGATGTTAAAATATTCAAGCTATTTTGAGCAAATATAGGTAAATGCTTTAAAGATATTAGTGTATCACCCGAGTTAGTTTATTTTAGTTATATTTTGCATTTCCTTACTATCTCTTTCATCTAGAAATTGATCTAGAGAGCTAGCTTCCAATACCTTAGAGGTTGTTTTACAAACCATATTTGAGTCCCACATATGTAAAGATTTCCATAGAGAACTTCTTGTCTAGAATGAATGTTTTAGGCATTAATAGTTTTATTTTCTAGCATGCTTGGTGGGATGCAAACTACTAGTCTAACTGACTAGAATTTTGAATGTAAGATCCATAGGCCCATTACAAGGTCATAAATAATAAATAATCTAGGATTGTTATCACCACCTTTGGTAGCTACAACTTGTTAGTAAATTATAGGATCAAGTGTAATGCAGTGATCATAAAGATGGCCATCCATGGACCACCAAGGAACTTCATGGCATGGAATAATGGTAGATCACTCATCCCTCTAATATTCCCAGCTACATGGGATCCTATTCAAGTTAATGCATTGAAGGCACTCCCCAAATTCATAGAGTAAGATTTCAAAATCATGATGGAACCTTTTCAAGATGTTGCAAACATATGTACTATACATTATGCCACACAACAAAATGTAGCTTTAAGGCTACTATCCACCTTTTTCAAAGGGAGAGTTATTTACTGGTAATGATCCTTGTCACCCAATTATATCACCACTTAAGATTAATTGGGTAACAGGTTCTTTAAGAAATTTAATGAGAAGGTAGACTAGTCATCTCTCCTATAATAACTAATCACTATCAAAAGAGACCCATAAGAGGCCATTATTGATTTTAATACCATGTTTTACAAGACCTAGAAAATAATCCCAAAAGAGGTTTGACCACTTGAAGGTATGGGTATTGTCTCTCAAAGCATTTAACTCAGACACAATTATCATGATTTAGTCTCTTGAAGGCCAGATGCTGCTAGATGCATATGAGCTAGCAGTTAGAGATGATAATAACTTGATAAATGCTAGGAAGCTTCTCCCTCACCCATCAATTCCAATGTTTCCTAAGATATCAATGTTGTTATAAGATGGAATCCTAAGCACATTAAAGGCAACACCTTCCATGTATGTATATCCACCTACCCAAGAGAGAATGTTCTCTTCATATTATCTAGATATGGAGATGACCAACACGAAGAACATCTTTTTATGTAATGAAATAATAAACCTGAAAAGGTAGCAGGCCATACCCATAAATTCCTCTTACCAAAACTACCAAAATGGGAGGGTGTCATATTAAAAAAACAAGTACCAAGGAAGGCAAAGGCTAAATCATCAAGACTTGAATCATCAAGTGCCAAATCACTAGGTGTGACCCATAAATCAAATTTTCCTAGTCCTTAATCCTTTATAAATAGTCTCACCGAGTTCAAATAGAGAAATGGTTGTTAGACAAAATAACCTAGTGGATGATTCAAATTCATGGTACTTCCCATGCAATAATGTCCATATGCCATGAAAACTACGTGAGAGGTAATCTACAATTAAAGGTTTCCAAACAATGAAGGCAAAGGAATACACATGATTCTTTTTCCTATGGATATTGATCCATAGGTGTTGAAAATGCTATCATAATGACATATATTGATGGAATTTATTTGGAGCAATAGGAGGATATATCCTTAGAGCATGTACTTTTCTCCTAGGTAGAGGACGAAGATGCAGTTTATGCAAGTGAGATCCTAGTGCTAAAATCCACATGATTCTAATTAAATAACTACACCCAATCTAAAAAGATACTAGTCGAGACCCAAAAAGCCTTAATAGGGCCTAAAGTGAATTACAATAAGGGTTCAGGACCCCAAATACCACTTTTGACATATCAAAAAAAGAGTGAAAGAATGTAGAATAGGTAAAGGACTCTGAGGTCTGACTGTAAAGGTTGTACAACATATTAGAATAGCTAAATAAGGATCTAGCTAATGTTTTTCTCTAAAACATATTATATATTCTTGAGCATAAATCCTTGTTTAAAGAATCATTTGAAGACTAGGATAAACCTGCATATGATATCCCAATTATAGAGCCAACATGAGACAAATGAAAGGAAGTTGACAATAGTGTGCAACCTCATGTGCTATTTGTGTTCATCAAATCTTAGTTAGAGGTAAGTAAGATGAAACCTACCCAATTTTATTTTAATTTCATTGAGGGAAAGAAGTTATTTCATAATTCCATGATCTATTCTATTTCTGACACCATAATAATGCATAAGAAAGTTGTGGATGCATGACAATGACAATATGAACCTTTGAATAAAGGGGTAATGCAATTATATGGGAAGAAGGCTTATATTGTAGGTATTATCAAGGCTCTTCCCCTAATATTATACTCTTGTCCAACCATAATATTTCCCTCGGAAGTTGTGGTGATTGATGCCCTACTAATCTTCAAACTTTGTCTATTAAGAGATTTCACCACCAAAATACGTAGATACTTATCTTTGGATTGGTTTGATTTGATCCTAAGGACCAAATATGGATCAAAGTTGAAAGTTTTATCTAAACCTCTACATCTCAAACACATAGATGATGAGGCTATGGTAAATTTTAAAGAAATGCACACTTGTTTCTCTAAGAAAGAGATGTATCACATAGAAATGATTGAAGAGGAAAAAGTGTCAGATAATAAGAGACTAAAGGAAGAAGTCCTTGTCAGTGAATTCATTAAAAAATATCCTTTCCAAATTTTTGATGCTAGTAGCCTTAGGAATTATGTAATCCATGATTAATATTAGGCCATCCTTAAGGTGATGAAGAAAGAGGAGGGTCAGAGTAAAGAACCTTAAGGTGTGTCCAATTTTTGGACCCTACATTTGGATGGTGGAAAATATAAGACCAGATCTAGGGTAGGCATCTAGCTAGTGTCTCCATCTATGAAAGAGACCATATGAGCTATTTGATTCCAATTTTATTTCATAAAAAATGAAGTGGAATATGAAGTGCTAGTCCCTATCCTCAAGCTTGCTGAGTGCATTGGAATGAAGCAGCTAAAAGTGTTCAGAGATTATGAATTAGTGGTGAGACAAGTAAGACGGGTCTCATATATGAAAAATATCCACATGAGATCCTACCACCACTGAATATGGGATTTGCTTAAAGTATTTGAAGAATTTAATATTCAAATCACTCCCATGTCCATGAACTTAGAAGTGGATGAAATGGAAATGATTGACTCTGAATTTGATATGATGATAGATTTATTCATCAATGAGTAAGTAGTGTAGGTGATCATCAAACCCACTATTCTAGATAATGACCAAAAATGGAAAGTGTTTGAAAGTGATGCCCAAATTGTTATGTTTCTATAGAAGTCATGTGAATTTATAGAGTAGTTGTAGCTGAATATCAAAGAAGACTACATGAATCAGACCATGAAACTAAAATCTAATAATATACCAAAAGGGTTGATCACCCTCAAGAATCTATTTGATTCTAATGATGTAAGGAATGAAAAAATAGAATTTTATCATTGATAAAAGTGACTAATATGTGCTTGATGTTAGATAAGGGAGGAAACTGAAAGTAGGGAAAGATATTTCCCAAAAGGATAAACCAACTGGTATCTTTATACAACAAATATAAAGGAGTGATGGCCTAGACCTATGATGACCTAAAAGGATATGACCATGAGGTAATCCACATACCATTGAGATAGTTGAGGGATCTAATCCTATCCTATAAAATCAAAGGCTAGTTAACCCAAAAATCAAGTCTCTTATGGCTTAAAAACTAAAAAAATTGATTGACTCAAGGATTATTTACCCAATGAAGCATTCAAATTGGGTATCCAACCTAGTTCCATTAAGAAATAAGAGTGGATAAATTTAGATATGCATGGACTTCTAGGACTTGAATAAAACATATCTAAAGGATCATTATCTCCTTCCTTTTATTGAATAGATCCTCTAGACAATAGCTAGTGTGGAAATGTTTTATTTAATAGATGTATTCTTAGGGTATAACCAAATATGGGTTAACAAAGAGGACCAACACAAAACCAATTTTAATACAAAGTGGGGGATCTTTGAGTATGAAAAGATGCATTTTGGCCTCTCTAATATAGGGGATACCTTTCAAATATCCATGAACATAGATTTTAAAGGCCTAATCAATAAAATCATCCTTATTTACTTGGATGATCTCACTGTATTCTCTAAGAAAAAGCAATACCATTTCAACCATCTATAGAATATTTTAAAAAGGTGCAAAGAATTCAAGGTGTCTCTCAACCCTAATAAATGTGTTTTTTTGAGTCCCACATTGCAAGCTATTTGGATACATGGTATCTAAAAAGGGTACCTCTATCGATCTCGACAGAGTAAAAGACATTAAGGATTTAGCATTTCTAGTGAATAAAAAGGGGGTCTAATCTTTCTTATTAAAGACAAGTTTCATTAGTAGATTCATATCCAACTTTATAGAATTGGTAAGGCCAATAACCTTACTGTTTAAGAATGACCAATCCTTCAAATAAACCATAGAAGGGAGAATAATATTTCATAATAGTAAGGAAGTAATATCCATCACCCTTATTCTAGTCAATCTTGACTTCTCTAAATATTTCATGTATATATATGGGAGAAAACATAGCCTAGTGGCTATGTCAAGCCAAAAGGCAAAAAAAAAGGACAAGTGATCATCTGACTAATTTCTATTTGAGGACCTTACATGGGTATGAGACTAAGTACAATTTCATTTAAAAAAATACCTTTGCCATAATCAAAGGTATCAAAACGTTTAGACACCTTGTGCCAGGGAGTAAGATAATGGTATACATAGCACATTCTAGTGTCAAAAAATACATAATGGAAGGAGATATTACCAAAAAAGGGCCAATTGGATCACTAAGATCCTAGAGTATGGCATTAAATTTAGGATAACCAAGGTGATCGAATGAAGAAGACTATATGAGTATCTAGATCAATGTGAAGGTGCCCCGATAGAAGCATAAGATGCACCATAAATGATTTTAATGAATCAATATGAAACCAATGGGTTCCTAGGTTGCTGATAGGACCCATTTTATGTAGATTGGTTGATATCTAGATGGCCTTCTTATGAAAAAAAGAAGATTCTAGAGATTGTAGGGATATAGTTATATGTTAATACAGGGAGTCCTCTTTAAGAAGAATTTATATGAAGAGCTACTCTAATGTGTAGACAAACACTAAGCCAATAAGATTTTGTGGGATATGCATTTCACCCATCCAAGTGGGCATTTATCTAAAAAGATGATTGCAACCAAAAACATGCATGTAAGATATCACTAGTCAACCATGTTCTTTGATTAACATCAAGTAGTCAGAAAATTTCATCAATGTCAATTATTCATAGGTAAGAAAAATAATTTAACCATGCCACTGAATTCAATTATAACCAATGAACCTTTCATAAAATGAGGCTTGTATTTCATTAGGATGATTAATCCCATTTCTAGTGAAAGCCTAAAATGGATATTTATAGCCACCAATTATTTAATAAGGTGGATTGAAGCAACCTTGATGAAGGAGGCAACTGAAAACATGATCTTCAACTTCTTGAAAGAGCTAGTATCAAGGTTTGGCCTTCCCAAAATGATAATTTTAGATAATGTGAAAGCTTTCAGAAGCTTAAGATTTCATAATTTGTACTCGAAAATGGCATTTTACTGAAGACTCTATTAAATTACTACCCACAAGGAAATGGGTTGGATGAATTAACTAATAAGAAATGCAGTAGGTTGATCAAGAGGATGGGTGCAACCAATAAAGGGAGTATCATATTCATCTCAAGATGGTTCTATGGGTTGATTGAATTATTCCCAAGACACTTTAAAATACATCCTTGTATGAATTAGTATACAAGAAGGAAGTGGTAATGCCCATATTAATAGAAATTCCTAATTTATATATTTTGAAAGTTGTTGAAGTGGAACAAAATAGAGTGATGGAGGTTAGGTTGGCATAAATTCTCAACCTCTAAGAAGGGAATGAGTGAGTGATGCTAAGTTCACCCAAAAATAGGTGGTGAAGTGATGATCCTACAAGAAATCATTTGACCCAAGATTTAAGCCAGGGGACTTGGTCCTCAAATATGACCAAAGAGCCACAAAGCTAGGACAACATATAAAGTTTGATTCCATATGGAGGGGGCCTTCCTACATCATGGATAATCGATAGGGTAACATGTTTTAGTGTGAATATGATGAAGGAAATTCCTTAGAAATTATGGTTAATGGGGTCCACTTAAATACTTTAACTAATCCAATCGATTATACCATATATATAGATAGTTAGTTCCCCTTTTGCTATGTCTTTCCCTTTCTTTGTTGTTGTTTCCATTTTCTTATTGTTTCTATTCAAAAATAAGTTTTCTTGGCACAATTTGTTCACTTAGTTACCAAGTGCCCTCACCTTGGCCCTTCTAATTTGAAACATCCTATGATAGATAGTTATCTACCCCACCGCCCTCGCCATTAATGATAAATTCTCTATGTTGCATGAATACCCATGAAGACCACCATAAAATATCTTACAAATTACTCCTCAAGCATGTATGACATCCTTAACATTTATGGGACTCACAGATTTTAAAATGGCAAGATGATCGTGCTCAAATTTTTGGCCTATAAATATCTCTCTCTCTCTAACAAAAACATTTTAACACCTAATATTTTCCAAGAAAATTGAATGAATAATTGAGCAATTAAGCAGAGCATCTTGAGAAATATTTGAGCTAGTAGAACCAAAAGAATTGAGAAAGGAGTGCAAAGATCATAAGTGGAAATTGATATCTAATTTTTTCCTCAAAACAAGTAACTTGTTGGAAAGAGTTGTAAAATGGAGACTTCTACATCCTCATCCAATAATGGAAAACATCCAAGGAAGTAGAGAACTCACAATTCAAGTGGTCATGGTGACCTTCCCCTGTAATACATAGTAAGCAAATCATATACTTCTGATTTCACTTAGCCAGGGCCTAAAGTACCAAATGTTAAAAGTATCACCAAGGTTCATTGTAAGGACCCCTCATTGGTCCTAGATTATGTAGATGAGATCTTCAATCCCAAATTGGCAAAGAACCTAAATAGGTTAAGAGGGGACACCCACATGTGAATGATCAAAAATGTGCAAAGTAATAACTACGAGTCATTCAAGTATAATATTTGCATAGTACATGCTACTTCTCTTCACCCATTCCTAGAGATTGTCACCTTATGCACAAACAAGTATGATTTTAGTACTGAAATTATTATAGGCAATAACCACTTAAAAGTGGATGTTAGTGATGATGCCATAAGGGAGATTATCTAATTCTTGAGAGACACCAACACTAATGTATAAATTATGGAGAGCTTATAGAATATCTAGGGAACCCATTTACATAATGTAGATTTCATCAATTTATTCCTTCAAAGCAAATAAATTGAATTACCTCCTCTTCCCATTGCTCTCATGAGCTTTATGACATAGGACATGAAAGATTCCATTTATATGTTGTTGTTTATTTTTAAAATGTACTCACATGATCATGTCATTGATTTATAATTGGGGGTGGTCTTACTTTTGAAGATGGTGAGTAAGGAAAATGTTTATAGGATGGACTTTGTAAATGCCATCACCGCCACCATACATAATGATATGGAAAACTTATTAACATTGAATACCTTTAGGTATTCCTTCTTCCTCCTCCATCTGATCTTGTATCATAACTCCCAATTCTTCTTTTAATACTTCACCTTCAAATCAATTAAGATGAGCACTCACCCTAACATGCTGATCCTTGTCATCGTGTGAACCCACATCCTATTGGCCACATAGGATTATTATGAATTTTTAGAATCCTTCCTATCCTTGGCCTTGATCAACCTCAACTAGGTAGCCATCACATTTAAAATAATGCATAGTCAGAGGTCATGGATAATTGGTGGAAAAATGATGGTTGACTAGTTATTTGTAGCCCATTTCACCTTCATTTAGGTGCACAAATTCAAAGAAGAGCCATTCTAGTTCCCGTGCTTAATCATAGATAGGACCCTAGATTTGGATCTAGCTCATAATCTTGATTCTATCAACTTAGAATATGGTATTAGCCATAATAAGAAGGCCATATATGATGTCCCTTTCTCAATAGGGAGCATCATATGGTAAAGAGGTCACATGAGTGCTTTCTTGTGCTCAAGCTTACTAAGATTAGCCTCAACTAGATTGACAAAAAATGAAACTATGACTCAGTTAGTCATATATAAACCTTAAAAATCACCACTGCATTTAATAATGAGCCACATCCATATCTTGAATAATATAGGTCTCTAGTGAAAGACAATATCAAGTATTATGTGGATTTGTCTATGATCCTATCAAATACTCACAAGCCATGGGAGTTATTTTAAAAATTGGTCCAGGAGTTTGACCTCATGAATAAAATAATAAAGGGTCTAAGGGCATAACCGATCTAGAGGGACTGGATCCAAGAAAAGATAGATTCCAATTAGAAATATAGGAAATAAGTTATCTAGTGGGAACATAATTTTGATGATTTAGACACTAATGAGTAGTTCAAAAACTTTTAGGATAAGCACCATTAGGTGGAAACTCTAGTAAAAAGAGAACTATTTGTCAAAGAAGAATAAGAATAGGGGATACTCCTTTCAAGGAAGAGGAGGATGCCCCTTTGGAGAAAGAGGAAGAAGTTTCAATGGTTTAGAGGCCTTTGACTTGGTCTCCTCCTTTATACCCATATCTAACCACCTCATAACAACATCAAGCCTCTTTATCATATCTCATATTAGGGTCATCTCAACCTAGACACTATGAGGCATAAGTTTCTAGTCCTTCCCCTGAGCTCTTACAAAAGAAGGTATGATTTTCTCAACCCCTATTTTTCACTTTCACTTCATTTTTGACTCCCTCTTCACCCTTCATAGTTTCCAATAAACTCACACCACTCTCCACTACCCATATTATCACCTCATGCATATCACTTTCCTTTGCATAGTTGATCACTTTGCATTGTTTCTCACTTCTCTACCCTCATCATCCATGTCACCATTTACTGTGGCCCAATATCTTTCCACCCACTTCATGGCCTCCCATATTTCTCTTTATCCACCCTAACCCTTCACCCACTCATATTCAAAGGAACAACATAGTCAAGTGACCATTTATTTTGGGATACTACAAGGATCACCATTCATGGGGGAAAATATTCAATCATAGGAGTAGTTTCATTAGTAGATTAAGGCTACTGAAAAATCCCAAGAGGCCCAATTAGAGAAAAGAAGAGGAAAATATGCTAAGGCCATGGTAGTGCCTCACATATAGTCATTCTTTGACCTAACACATTAATATATAATGATTTCACACATAGAACCATAAGTAGTTAGTCCCCAAGAATAGATGTAGTTGGGGGACTAATCAATAAATGGCATCAGCGTTAACCTCAGCCAAGATAGACCCACTAACAAGGTCAAATTGATGGAATAAATGGAAAAGTTTGTCACCACAGACTATATCGAAGTAGTCCATTAGTTAGATAAGACAAAGTTAGAACTCATAAGAGTGAAAGTTATGGTAGATCATCTCAAAACTGAGGCCAAAAAAATAGATGTAGAGATCAAAAAAATGAAGTTTGACGTATAGAGATACATATCTAATGAGAGATTTTAGGTAGAATATAACAAAAGGTATGAGTTACAGATCTAAGTCATAGAGCTAAAGGCTGAAATAGATGGCCTAAAGAAGGAAAAGGTGACTAAAAAAGATAATATACAAGAAAAAGAGTTATAGCTTGTATAGTCCCATTAGAGTCTCTTGGAATCTAATAGAGTGCATCCATAATTACAACATAAAATAGAGTAGGAGTACTCAACTAAGGACTAATAGATCCTACAATTGAATAATGACATCACCACCCATTCCCAAACCATAGGGATCCTCCCCATGGTCTAATAATTATATGCATCTTATGAGAAGAGTATTAAAATCATGGCTACAAACTTAAAACCAGTATTTAGGCTCATCACAAACTCATAGAGGGAAAGTTCCTAGGTGAGCACATCCATAGATCAGGTCCTTGCTTTTTGTGTCCCAAAAATTTCAAGATTTGTAGCTTATGGTCTAGAAGCTATACAACACAATGGATGGGATGCTACAAGCAGCAGGGGTGGATGACCAAAGGTAGGCAATGGTGAAATTTAAAGGATTTTTGTGATGCAACAAGGCAAAGAAAAGTGAAAGACATTCTTATATGCCTTAAAAAAGGTGGTCCAATATATAAAGGGGCATATCAAATAACTAGTCTAATTGGGATTGCCTTTTCCATTCTTCATAGATAATGCCATCCTCTTGTAGGATAAAATAAAGGAGCTAATAGAAGAAAATTAGAATGACTAGACCATTTTTGTGGCTCTCATTTTAGATACAATCATCTTCAAGGTGGATACTATTTTGTAGCTTCTTGCTCAGCTAAATTTCTAGATGTTGGCATTAGTCCAAGGCTTGAGTGACATCTCATTTAAGGAGATCATTGATTTGGAAAAATCCTTCAAGGCTCTAAAAAACAATAATCAGCTAAGAGAGGAAGAGTTAGGACCTTTGAAAGCTTCTCTTAAAAAATTATAAGTATAATAAGACTCACCCCTTTTTATGATTTTGCTTCGACTGATCTGGGAAAAAAGAATTTTGGGTTCTTCCATCTGTAGGTGGATTCCCCTTGCAAGTCACCAATAAATATTGATCATGATCCATGTTTTATATATTTTTGGAGTACTTATCTTTTCTCATAGATAGACTCAATGATTTTGGTGTCTTTATAATGGTCTTCTTTTTTAAAGGGTCCTTTTTCTCTATTTTTTTCTAAATCTCATCTTCCTCCTATAGCCTTCTATGTGGTATCCTAGTGCTTATATAACTCAAAGAAGTTCTCAACTTCCCTAGGAGAATCATCAACCTTCCATGTGTAAATTGGGTGTTCATCCAAAGTAATTTTATTTCTTTAGAATTTCCAAGCAATGCTATTGGCTGACAAAGTAGTGAGTAGGGCACACTATGCAATTGCAAATGAATACAACCTTTCCACATGGAACCCTCATGATCATTTTTTCAAAAGAATGATTAGATTCACCATGAGTAGTGTTAGCTCACCACATGGCATCTCAATGTTCCTTAGGAGTAAATATTTATTTGTCAAAGCTTTAAATCTTGTGATTGGTTGATAAGGTTAGGAATGGGACCCACCAAGAAGTTACAATGAGAAGGGAGTAGAACTTTCCATGTGGTATCATGTTACTTATCTAAAACAAAACTTACCTATCAGACCTTAAAGTATTACCATTAGATGAGAGGAGTGGGTCCCCCTTTCTATAATAGCATTCTAGAGATATTTTTAAAGGCATACATGTGTCACCACTGCACTTCTTCTAAGTGTATTAGGCATCATAAGGAATTTTAATTGTGCCCTATCTAGGATTTGGAGAGTTGATTGTATTCATTATCTGGAGCTCCTCATTCAAATATAATGGAATAATCATGAGCATGATTACCTATTTCCAAGTGTCTTTTCTTCATAAGGCTGGTACACCTATATAAGTAGAGATCTTTTCTTTTGTAAGGGGTTGGTAGATGAATAATTGTTTTTGACATTATTAGAGAGAAACCATTTTTAATAGTCTAATTTTAGAATATAAGTAGAACTAGTTAGCATTTTGTTGATACCAACACCCCCCATCTATGTTTTTTTAAAATGGGACCCTTGTGATTGTTTCTAAAACCTCTATATTTTGGAATAAACATGAAACATTATTTGATCTTGAATTTTAAAAGCAAGTCAATATTTAAGACATGAGCTTTAGTGGATCTAATTATGATCATGTTTTTAATGTTGCTAAATAATTATTTTCAAGGTGATTAATTATAGGCTCAATGGAAGAAGTTAGGGTTCCCAAGTAATAAACCCTAGTGGTTTGAATTTAAACATTCAGAAGAAAATCTAATGGGAAATTTTATTCATGATCAAGTATAAACTTAAAATTCATGTACTTTTGTAGATCTAATAGTTTACACTTGTTCACTAGATTTGATCTAATGGTACGTCGAGCCTAAAGCATTTTAGAAAGGCATACGATAAATGATTTGGGCCCCAGTAAGGATCTAATGGAAATAAATTGATCAGAGGTTTTAAATATAATAGTGTGAATTAAATCAAAAGCTATAGAAACACTTAAGGGATTTACACATGGCATTCAATTATTTGATCAATAAATTTCATTGTCTTTAATTTTACATGTTTGATCCCATTATTTGATGTTTGCAAAGACATATTTGATGTGATCAAACCCATCAAATTTAACCCAGACAATCCCCAAAGCCTTATGATATCCCAAGAGCTTTGCACATGTCATTTAATTATTAGATCAATAAATTTTATTATCTTAAATTTGATAGGTTTTCTCCCATTATTTAACATCTGTGAGGACATATTTGACGTGATCGAACCCATCAAATTTAACTTAGACAATTTTTTAAAGCCTAATAAAAGGAGGCATTTATAAAAAACCTTTTAAGGAAATTATTAGCTTTTTATGAAGACAAACCTAGTATATTAATATCTTAGTCTAAGTCATTTTGTGTTTTTAAACATAAAATTCTAAATGACATTTTTAAGCCTAAGATTCATATAATCATGGAACTAATTAAAAGGTAAGTATTTTGCAAGATATAATGCCTATCACTTGTTTGATGAAATTGATCCAATGGTGCATCAAGCTAAAAGCCTTTTAAAAAAGTATAAGGTTAATGATATGGCTCTAGTTAAGATCCAATGTTGATCACTTGCTCACTAGATTTGATCCAATGGTGCGATGAAGTTGAGGAATTTTCAAAGGCCTCATGAGTGTGACACATGGCATAATCAATGAGCTTAAACATCAAGAGATCAATGAAATGTAAAGACCTCGATTTAGTTTTTCAAAAAAAATTAAATAATATTTTTGAAAGCTAACTACTAGCCTTCAACTAGCATTTATGAAATTTTCCATGAAAGGAATAGAACCCTACCACATAAGCTCCACATAGGTACGAAAGATCAAACTAAAAGATATCATGTACTCAATAATAAAAAAGATAAGAGAATGAGGTCCCATCAAATTTTAGGCATGTATGAAATCAAGAGTTGGATATTTTCACCATTAAAGCTAAAAACATTGAATCCTCTATAAGGGACTTAAGTTAGTTTAATTGATCACATAGCAATCAAAGTAAGTGCAACTAGAATTTAGAAAAGTGCCTTAGTGATATCCTTATTTTCATCAACAAAAATTTAATATTATAAATGGTGGAGGGTAGGCAACAAATGGAAATTGAAGCAAAGCTTTACATAACATCAGATGGTGAAGGAATGGTCTTTAGAGACACATAGTTAGATTTAATAGCCTTGAATGTGCATGGAATCAAAAATTGGTCTAAATTATTCTTATTTATAGAGGAGTTACAACCAATTTCCTAGGAGGAAGAGGATCCATATGAGGAAACATGCAAAGAATTAGTTCCATTAGATGGAGGAAAAAGATAGGCAAAAATGAACTTAGTTCCTCTAGATCCAAGAAAGAGGCCTAGGTTACTTTTTACTCACCCTAATAGTGAAATTAACCTCTTCAGTGATGAGAATCCTATTTATGGACCAACTATTCCTAATTGGTTTTCTTATGAAAAGTTGCATAAGATCCCATCTCTTTCTCCTTCACTATCTTTGACTCAATTTGACACGGATGTTCAGGGTAATGTCAAGCCTTGGATTCAGGATATTCTGAATAGACAAGTAGAGAGAAGGATCCATATCCTTTATAAAAAGGAAATCCAAGGGATTGACACCCCAAGAGCCTCTAGGAATTCAAATGTAGAGATAATTGAATAGCCATAGATAAAGGAGTCTAACCCTCAGGTCCTTTTCAATATAGATACATCAACTCTTGAGATAGTAGTGACCAAGAAGGTTACTTTTGGTACTGAGGAGTTCACCTTTTATAAGGTGGAACCATTTGTGGGATTAATTCCTATTCCAAGGTAGGCAACAAGGGAGCATCCTATATTTCAAGAAGATGTGGCTAGTATGGTAATACCCCAATCAATAATGACCTTGGCTAGAGTTTAGGGAATGAAATAGATGATTCTCAACAAGAGTTGGAAGTTTAGGTCCTCCTTTCAATTCTTGAATATGTATTTCAAGCATTGAATAAATATTTGATGGATGCATTTGAGAATTTGAAAAGCATCAAGCTTATATTGAGTGCTTTAACCATCAAATTGAGATGGTACAAGCCTTAATCACTTAATGGAAGAATTCTCAAGCTCAGATGGAGGATCTCATCAAGGTACATAAGATAAAATAGGAATTAGACTTCAATATTATCAAACTTGGACATTTGGACATCTTCATGGTAGTTTTGGTGGATAAACAAAAGGATTTGATCACCTAGAGCAATGATGTCAACAACTTCATCAAGAGAGACATAGGCTTTGTAACCTACATTGAGAAACTTTTGGGGAATCTATTAGATAACCCTTCTCAAACCACTACTATAGGCCTAATTAGTGATGAAGAATTCAAACAAAAGGTTGGTGTTCACATCCAGGGCATTAGACACAATAAAGGTCATTCAACCAAGGAAAACCAAAAGATCTTTGATATCATCATTTCTTTAGGGAAGAAAATTGTTGAAGCATAATGTATTGAGGAACTTGTATCTCAGGCTAATCATAAATTTGACAAGTTGATAGATCAAGAAGAGGATTGTCCAATGAAGCCTATAGTGGATTTTGAATTAATCAAGGAGCAATATACTAAGGTTAAAGACATCTTAAAATAGGGCTAATTGTAGGACCCACTAATGAAATTCCTAAAAGAATATTATTTTTGTAAAGTATATGCTAGTTTGTTAGCATATACTCTTTCTTATCAAGTTGGCATGTGATGTTCCACATTATATCTTTATATCAAGGATAACTATCTTTATTCGTATGTGGGTATTTTTTAAGCTAACTAGTTAACTACCTATGTTTCCTATAAATATATAGATGGTTACCATTTGTGAAGGAGAGTTTTTGAGCAATTGTATACTAGGAACATTTAATATAACTAAGTAATTCTTAAAAAATTATCTGAATAGTTTTATTGAATGTCTGTACTACCTCTCAATTGTAGATAGTCATATTGAATTTGAATGATTCTTCTTGTTTTAAGTTACATTCTTTGTCATAGGGTTGTTAATTTGTGCTCAATGGTAAATTTAATCTAAAGATCTCAAGTATAATTCATTTTATTTCCTCTATATTTGGATGTACTTAGGTTATTCAGATCATAATAGTAAATCTTTAAAGTAAATTTGGTTGTTACTTATGATTCATATCTTTCCTTTGAATTTTGTTTGATTTGTGATATAATTTGAGCTTATGCTATTTTATAACATAAATTGGTTCAAATGTGCTTAGAGTAATTGTAATTTTGTCATAATGTTTGAGATGAAAACCTGCAATCACATTTCTTTCTTACTTTACCCTTTTGTCTTATTTTTATCAAGATTCACTGTAGCTTAAATATCATTGTTAATACTCATTTAGCTTCTAAGTCATAAAAAACTATTGAATATCAAAATATTTAGACCCTTGTGGCTTCCAACCACTAAATAAATTAAACATTGTAGATAGTTCTCATAGTCTACATCTATTTTTACCACAGACATCATTGAATTGTGACAAACTGCAACTCATGCCTTGTATTTTTCAAATCCTAAAATGAGTAGTGTCAATCAAAACTAAAGAGAACCTGTGGTACATTTTGAAGCATCAATAGGAGAAGCTATATTTTCAATAGAAGGAAGGCCTCATTAAAGATACTTAATATCTTTAGGGTCTATTTGATCAAAATTACTCTACATTTTACATGATTATGTTTCTTTTAGCATAAATTATGTAAAGATTAGTGACCTTTTTAGAAATAAATTTTTTTTTGTTAAGAATTTATTAGTATTTGGAGTTAAGACCACTTATTTTATTCAAAGTTGATAATTATTTTATAATAAGAGGTTCATTTGAGTCATAATTTGTAAATATTGGTCATATTTGCATAATTCAATGCATCTTTAAACTTGTTTAGTTAAATATTGATGTCCTTTTTCCTCGTATGAAAAGATCTTTGCAAATTAAGATTAGTGTGCATATTATTTGTCATTCTTTGGAAATTAATGTGTTACACCATGGTTTAAAACATGATCCTTAATATTCAAGTTGAAATTACCAAGGATTAGGACCAAATCACATTCGAAGACTAGAGAACCCTTACTCAAACTCAAAATTCATAGAAGGACTAGGAAAGATAGAGGTAATTTTAGGTATTCTAAATCTCTACCATCATCACCTTTATAATGGATTTATATGCTTGATCTTCATCCAAAAATTATGTGGCTTGGAAGTTACCCTATCAATATTCCAGGTGCAATTAATGATCTACCACATAATCTTGAAAAATATTTGACAATATTTAGTCCAAATAGTATTAAGACTATTAAAGAACATGTTAAATATTCTAAAGCTACATTAATATTATTAAATGTTATTCATGAAGATGTAGCATGTAGGTTGTTCCCATTTACATTCAAAAGTGTGCATATGAATAGTTCCTTAATATGTCTGACAATTGTATTATCTCATGGAATAACTTTGACACTATTTTTATTGATCAATTTGGAAAAATCATAATCCCTTATGTCATCTATCATAAATTTAAAACTATTAAGAGAGATATAAGTGAAATTATTAGGTCCTTTAATGCTAGGCTCCAAAAGATGTTTAGTCGAACCATAGATCCATATAAACCTAATGAATATTTAGCTTTAGAGGTTTATAAAGATGTTGTTGATCCCATGACTTCTATGTTTTTGAAGAGATCCCTTTCACTTGTCATCACATTGGCTTAGGCCTATTATGAAGTAGTGTTTATTAAAGACCAAATATATCCCCAAGGATAGATGGCTTATTCTATCCTAAATGTTAATCTTCAAATGCCTATATTAAACATTTTAACAAATAATAGCCAAAATACTCCAACATTAAACCAATTCCCTACTTTGAATCTGTTGCCTACTAGTCATGATGCCCCTAATCAAAATTTAGGTTTCTTATGACATCAATATACCAATGGATTTCATGACAATGACCTTAAAGATTTAGTGCCTATCAATGGCATTAAAAATAGCCAAGGTCAAAATGTTGATGTTCCAAAAAATGAGAATGAGTCTATATTGAAAATGGTACAAAATTTTGGCACTAATTTTATGCAATTGCAAAAACAAGTTGGTAATGCTAATGATAATTATGGAAGAAACTTCACTTTTTAAAAGCTCAATAGGCCTGGGAATAGGTTTTAGAATGACACTTTATACAATAACAAAGCTAATGAGCCTTCCTATAGAAAAAATAATATGGATATAAACCTCATTGATATTACCTTACCAAATTACTATAAGGTGCATGTTACTTCCAAGCATGGTGAGATTGATTGCATTGAGTTTTATAAATCATATGAAGCATTTCAAGAACATGACACATTTGAAGTGGTTCCAAACAAAGATTGTGCTAAAAATTCTTTTGAATCTAAACCATCTAATCAAGTGCATATGGTGGAAGCTTTTCCATTCCCTTTTCAAGAGGATAATGAGCCTGAAAATATTCTTGAGTAGATTCAAGCATTCCAACAATTTTTTAACACATATCCATTGAGAAATAGGAAAAAAAAACAACCATTGAATACATCTACCCCTCCTAAAAATTATGGAACCCCTCCAAACACTGTGCTAATTTATAACCTTGAACCCCCTAGAGGAAGTTATTCTAAGCTAACTATTGATCCTAAAAGTAAAATTGGCTACAATATTGTGGAAGATATGAAAAGGATTAAAACTAATATCACTCTACATGAGCTAACTCAGATCACAGGACAACAAGACTTACTCTTAGAATATTTGTCCAATAAATTTGGTAAGCCCCATAAGAATTATAGTGCAAATGTAATCACTCAAGTAATCAAAGTAGATCCTCCAACTTTTTTACTTACAGTCAAGATATTTGGGAAGAATGTTCATAATTTTCTTTTAGATTTTAGAGCCTCAACCAACATTATGCTTGTTGGGATATCTGAACAACTTAGGTTAACTCCAATCAAGTCTGAAAGGGTAGTCACTCAATAGGATAAATCTAGAATTAAGTTTATAGGATAATTATTGAATTTGCATATACATCTAGCTAGTGAACCTAGGGTTCAATAATTCATTGATATCCAAGTGGTATAAATGCCTAGTGCTTATGGATTGCTTTTGACTAGAGAATAGACTAAGGACTTAAATGGCTATATGTCTACCGATTGCTCACACTTGTGGCTTCCTTAGAAGTGTGTGCCAAATAAAATAAGAGTGGAAATGGAACCTCAACTTAAACACATGATAATAGAATATAATTCTATTAATGAAAGGGTAATTTTTTTGGATTTTGATTTGGGAGTTTTCACTTAAGAAATTGCAAAAGAACCAATTTGTAAGAGTTCTCCTTTAATTTTTGGTTTGTGAAAGTTATACATTGATGGTGCCAAGTGTAAATCAAGATCAAGATCTAGTATTGTATTAATGTATCCTTCATAAAATCAATACCATGAAACTTATAAGTTACAATATCCTTGCACCCATAATTTAGCTGAATATGAGGCTCTCATACTTAGATTGTAGTTTGACATTAAGCATAAAGTTAATGAACTCCTTATCTATGGATATTATAAAATTGTGGTTAACTAAGTGAGGAGTAAATACAAGTCTAAATTATCTTACTTCAAGAGATATAAGTTTAGGGTGTAGGACTTGATCGAATATTTTGATGCCTTCAACATCTAAGCTAGTCCAAGATAAGAAAACAAAGATGTTGATGAGCTTGCCTTTGTTGTAGCTAACCTTATGCCTAATCATGATTATAAAAGTATTAGGATTGAGCTAGTACCATGTCCTTCATTTCTTGATGATGTAAATCATTTCCAAGTTTTCAATGATGATCAATAAATCATAGATTTACAACTAATTCTAGAGATTTTAAATCTCACATTATTGATGAGGTTGATGAAAATTTTCCTAAGGAGGAACTTAATGGTAAAATCATACAATTAAGTGACAATAAGATACCTAAATGGATGATTTCATTAGAAAGACTATTTGATCTTGATAAGGTTTTTGAAGAAACTAAACAACCTCAGGTAAATGGTAGAGATTATCATGTGATGAACCTTGGTCCACATGATTAACCTCAAATTGTGAATATAGGTAAGGATTTCACTAAAATGGAAAATAGAAAATCTAGAGAGTTTCTTACAAAATACAAGGATATAATTTCTTGGTCTTATGAATATTTGAAAATATTTGATCCAAGGGTCATTACTCGTACTATACCTCTTTAAGAAGGTTGTAAACCTTTTAGATAGAAGCAAAGGCTAGTCAACTCTATTTTAGATCTCATGATTTTTAAATAAGTCAAGAAGCTATTAGATGTAAGAATAGTGTTTCCTATTAGACATTCCACTTGGGTGGAAAACCTAGTCCTAATTAGAAAAAAGAATGGAGAAATAATATTATGCATAGATTATAAAAATCTAAATAGATCATCTAAAAAGGATAATTATCCTTTACCTTAAATAGACCAAGCTATCCAAACTATTTTAAGATATTCTATGATGTCATTTTTGGATGGATTTTCTAGATATAACCAAGTTCTTGTTTCTCAAGAGGATAGGATGAAAACAACTTTTACTACTAAATGGGGAACATATGCTTACAATAGAATGCCTTTTGGATTAATTAATGCAGGGGTAACTTTTCAAAGGGCCATGGACCATGATTGCAAAGGTTTAGTGTTAAATTGTATTATCATACATATGGATGATATTACAATATTTTCTATAAATTAAGAGGAATATTTTGTACATTTGAGACAAGTATTTGATAGATGTAGAAAGTATGGTGTATCTCTTAACCCCAAGAAAAGTATATTCTATGTCACTGAAGGAAAATTGTTGGGACATATCATTACCAAAGATGTGATTTATATAGACCCTGATAGAGTATAATCCATTTCAAAAATTGGGTTGCCCAATAGCTAAAAATAACTTAAGTCATTCTTTGTCAAGATTAATTTTGCGAGGAAATTTATTTCAGGATTCGCTAAGATTGTCAAACCTTTAAATGATATGCTTTAGAAAGATGAAATAATTTATTGGAATGAAGAATATAATAAGTACTTAATTGACATTAAGAAGGAAATCATTGAAGCTCTAGTCTTAAGAAGTCCTAATTTCTCAAAAGATTTCTATTTATATTCATTTTCTTTTGAGCATACTATGGCTGTAGTGTTAACTCAAAAGGTTGATTAAAATGATCATCCCATAGCTTTCTTGAGCACCAAATTAAAAAATTTAGAAGTGAATTATTATATGATTGATAATCAAGCTTATGAATTGGTAAAGGAAATTAAAAAAATTAGACATTACCTCCTTAAAAATAAGGTACATGTCATATTACATGATCTAACTAAAATGCTTATGTTGAGTCAGAATGAGCTCAGAGAAAGAAGAGGAAAGTGGATGGAAATTCTAAAAGAATATGATATAGAGATGAAAATAGCCAAATTAGTGAAATTTCAAGGTTTATTTTAAATTATCACTAGTATTGATCCGAAATTCCATGCCATACAAGTAGATCAACAAAATTTCCAACCCAATGAGTGGTATGATGTTATTATGTATTTACTTGATAATAGTGTTTATCCCCTAGTATTTATAAGAGAGCCTTTAGGCTCAAAGAATATCATTACCTCATCGAGAATTAAATCTTGTATAGGATGAACTTTGAGGGAATTTATTTGAGATGTGTGTCTAAAGAAGAAGCAAATTTGATTATGACTACTTTCCATGAGAAACTAGGAAGCGGACACTCTTCACGAAGAATCATAGATCACAAGATTCTCAGGAATAGATATTATTGGCCCTCACTCTTCAAATATGATTATAAGAATGTGAGGGAGTGTCATTCATGCCAAATTTTTGGCATAAAGGATCCAAAGGTAGCCATGCCTTTACAACCTGTGATGATGGATAAACCTTTTGCATAATGGGGATTAGACTTTGTAGGAGTAATCAACCTCAATTATTTTGAAGGTCATAAGTATGTCATAATTTATATGGATTATTGCATTAGGTGGACTAAGGCAGTATCCATTAATAAATTTAGAATAAAAGAGGTGATCAATTTCTTAAAGGAAAATATTTGTACTAGATTTGGAACCCCAATTTCTTTGGTTTGTGATAATGGATATGCATTCATTTCTACTAAAATGATAGAATGGGATTATAACCAAGGCATTGAAATCAAGTTTTATTTTAATCAATACCCTCAAGGAAATGGTTTTTATAAATCCATAAACAAAAATTTGATGAAATCTATCAAGAAATCTATTGAAGATAGACGTAGAACATGTCATAAACTTCTTAAGTTTGCATTATGGGAAAATCGAATAAAGATAAAATAAGCTATCAAGGATTCACCATTTTTGTTGGTATATGGTTAGGAGCCTATCTTTCCCATCACCTAGAAGTTGCCTACATTCACATGAATGCTAGAATACATAGAGGATAACCAAGAACTTGCTAATTCTAGGCTATTAGATATCACTCAAATGGAAGATGCCAAAGAAATGGCATTTACAAAATTTAGTAGACACTAATCAAATATGAAAAGATGGTTTGATAAGAGATCTAAAGTGAATGTATTTAGGCAAGGAGATTTAGTCCTTCTTTGGTACAAAGCATCATAACCTAAAGGTAAGCATGGTAAGTTCACCCCTTTATGGATTGGTCCATATCAAATTGCATAATGTTTTTTTGGGAAACAACACTTTCAGGTTTAAAAGTCTCCAAGGATCATATTTTAATTTACCCACTGATGGTTAATACCTCAAACATTAATTTACTTGTACTCCATTGAATGTCTTCATGGATTGAATGTGTAAGCTTTTTAAAGTTAGAATAGGTAGGATAGTTAGTTACCTTTCTTGATTTGTTTTTTTTCCTTGCTAGGCTTGTATATATTTTGGTTTTTTTGCATTTTGTTTTTTATTGCTTGATGGTGTTCCTTGGTTGGGGTAAAGTCTCATGGTATTATTTTTTGGTTTGGAATTGCTCAAAAGTGTGAGTATAAATCTTAAAAAGGTGAACATGGATGGAAATAAAGTAGTATGAAGTAACCAAGGGTATTGGTATAAATTCGTAAAAGAATTTATTATCCTTCAAAGATTTAAACCTTATTCTGCATCAAAACTTGGTTTTAATAAGAATCATATGTATACAATGTGAATTTAGTTTATTAACTCATATTCTTGCTTACACTTAAAACACATCCTTGACATCGACTAAGGTTTCAATCAAAGGATAATATCCTAATGCCAAAGCATTTGACCAAATCCTTAAAACTAGGTTGTATTATTTTCCAACCTTTACAAAAGGACCTAAAAAATGTTAAAAAAAATATCATTGCAAAATCTATGGAAATAGAAGAAAAGATGATTTAGGTAATCTCCATCAGACCTTGGAATGCCCAACTAGTAGTTGAGCAAGACCTTGAGTGGAACTAAAGGTATCTCTATCAGGGCTATAGACACTTAGCTAGAAGCAAAGTGATGCCCAAGCCTCTCTTAAATTAAAAGTTATCATTCTAAAAGAATATCTAAAGTGGTAAAATTTAATTGTAATAAATCAAAAGGATATGAACCTAGGTGTTGTTTCATGAAATTCATCACAAATAGTAAGTGGAATCAAATCACACACTACATCTTTATGTTTTAATATCTAAGTTTAAATTTTATACATAAAAACTTGTTTCAATCAAAAGTTGATTCAGGAGAGAGTATATGTCCAAATGGGATATAAATTTCATGTATAAGTTTAAACCAGAGCCCTATGTTCCAACATATTGCTATGTTGCCCCTGTGAGTCACCATTTGTTGAGACCAACACCCCCCATCTTTCTCTATTGAAAAGGGGACTACTGTGATTGCTTCTAGAACCTCTATATTCTAGAATAAGTGTGAAACATTATTTAATCTTGAATTTTAAAAGTAGGTCAATCTTTAAGACATGAGATTTAGTGGATCTAATTATGATAATGTTTTTAATGCTACTAAATAATCATTTTCAAGGTGAATAATTGTGGTTCCATGGAATAATTTAGGGTTCCCAAGAAAGAAACCCTAGCAGTTTGAATTTAAATGTTCATGATAAAATATAATACGAAATTTTATGCAAGATCAAGTTTTAACTTAAAATTTGTGTGATTTTATATATCTAACACTTTACACTTATTCATTGGATTTAATATAATGGTGAATTGATATTGAAGTCTTTTAAAAAAGAATATAGTGAATGATTTATGCTCAAATAATGATCTAATGGTGATGAATTGATCAAAGGTTTTAAATCTAATGGTGTGAATAAAATCCAAAGCTATAGAAACTCCTATGGGCTTTGCACATGGAATTTAGTTATTTGATCAATAAATTTCATTATCTTAAATTTGACAAGTTTTCTCCCATCATTTGACATCTATGAAGATGTATTTGACATAATTGAACCTGTCAAATTTAACCTAGATAATCCCTGAAGCCTTAAGAGCTCTTGAGAGCTTTCCACATGGCATTTAGTTATTAGATAAATAGATTTCATTGTATTAAATTTGATAGCTTCATTTCCATCATTTGATGTCTATGAAGATGTACTTGACATGACCAAACCATCAAATTTATCTTAGATAATTTTTTAAAGCCTAATCAAAGGGGGAATTTGTAAAAAACCTTTTAAGGAAATTCCTAGCTTTTTATGAAGACAAACCTAGTATATAAAGATCTTAACCTAAGTCATTTTGTGTTTTTAAACATAAAATTCTAAATAGTGTTTTTAAGCCTAAGATTCATATAATGATGAAATTGATTAAAAGGTAAGCATCTTTTAGGATCTAATGGCTATCGCTTGTTCACTAGACTTGATCCAATAATGCATCAAGCCTGAAGTCTTTTAAAAAAGCATAAGGTTAATGATTTGGCCCTAGCTAAGAGATAATGGTGATCACGTGCTCATTTTATTTGATCCAATAGTGTGATGATGTTGAGGACTTTTCAAATGCCTCATGATCTTGACACATGGCATAATTAGTGAGCTTAAAGATCAAGCGACCAATGAAATGTGAGGACCTAGATTTAGTTTTTCAAATCAAAATAAAGAGGAATTTTGAAAGATAATGGCTATCCTTCATCTAGCATTTATGGAATTTGTCATGAAAGGCATGGAACCCTACCACATAATCTCCATGTAGGTATGGAAGATCAAAATGAAAGATATATTATGCTCGATAATGTAGAAGACATGAGAATGATGTCCCATCAAAATTGAGGCATGTATGAAATCAAGAGTTGGATATTTTCACCATTAAAGCTAAATACCCTAAATGATATATAAATAAGGATGTAATTAAATTCAATTGATCACATACCAATCAAATTAAGTGTAACTAGAATTCAGAACAAGTGCCTTAGTGAGATCTTTGTTTTCATCAACTACAATTCAAAATTATCAATGGTAGTGGGTAGGCAATAGATGAAAATTGAAGAAGAGATTTATCTAAATTTAGATGGTGAAGGAAGGGTATTTAGAGATAGAGTTAATTTTAATAGCCTTGAATGTGTATAGAATCATAAATTCATCTAAATTATTCTTCTTTATAGAGGATTTGTAACCAATTTCCCAAGAGGAAAAGGATCTATCTAAGGAAGCAAGAAAATAATTAGTTCCATTGGATGGAGAAAAGAGACATGCAAAAATAAACTTAGTTCTTATGCCTCTAAGAATGAGGCCTAGGTTGAATTTCATGTAACCTACTAGTGAAATTAACCTCTTTAATGATGAGAATCTTATTTATGGACCAACTATTCCTAATTGGTTTGTTTATGAGTAGTTTTAGAAGGCCCCATCTCTTTCTCCTTCATTGGATTTGACTTGATTTGACATGGATGTTAGGATAATTTCAAGCCTTGGATTTAGGATATTTTGAATAGATAATTAGAGAGAAGCATCTAGATCCTTTGCAGTAAAGAAATTTAAGGGATTGACACCCCAGGAGCTTCTAGGAGTTTAAATGTAGAGATTATTAAATAGCCATATGTAAAGGAGTGTAAACCTTAGGTCATTTTCAATATAGATACATCAAATATTGAGAGAGTAGTGACCAATAAGGTTAATATTGGTACAAAGAAGTTCACTTTTCACAAGGTGGAACCATTCATGGGCTTAACTCTAATTCTAGGGCAGGCAACAAGGGAACACCCTTTAATTCAAGAAGATGTGGCTATTATGCTAATCACCCAATAAATAATGACCTTGGTTGGATTTTAGGGAATGAAACAGAGTATTCTCAGCTTGGAGAAAGAAAAACAAGATTTGGAAGCTTAGGTCCTTTCAATTCCTAAAGATGTATTACAAGAATTGAATAGATCTTTGATGGATACATTTGAGAATTATAAAAGCATCAAGCTTAGATTAAGTGCTTTAAACCATTAAATTTAGATGGCACAAGACTTAATCACTCAATGGAATAATTCTCAATCTCAAATGGAGGAGCTAATCAAGGCACATAAGACAAAGTAGGCATTGGATTTCAAGATTATCAAACTTAGACATTTAGACATCTTCATGGTAGTTTTGGTGGATAAACAAGGAGATTTGATTACTTGGAGCAATGATGTCAATGACTTCATCAAGAGAGACACATTCTTGGCAACCTAGATCAAGAAACTTTTGGGGAATCTATTAGATAACCCTTCTCAAACCACTACTATAAGCCTGATTAGTGATGAAGAATTCAAGTAAGAGTTTAGCGTTGACATCCAGGGCATTAGAGATAACAAAGTCTACTAAACCAAGGAAAAAAATAAGATCCTTGATATCATCATTTATATATGGAATCAAATTGAAAAAGCACAATGTATCAGTGAACTCATATCTTAGGCTGATAATGAATTTGACAAGTTTGTAAATGAAGAAGAGGATTGTCTAATAAATCCTATAGTGGATTTTGATTTAATCAAGGAGAAATATACCAATGTGAAAAACTTCCTCAAATAGGTATAATTGAAGGACCCACTAATGAAATGACTAAAATATTATTATTTTTGTAAAGTATATGCAAGTCTATTAGCATATACTCTTTTTTGTCAAGTTGGCATGTGACCTTCCACATTGTATCTTTATATCAAGGACAGTTGTCCTTATCCACATGTGGATATTTTGAAACTTAACTAGCTAACCACCTATGTTTCCTATAAATAGGTATATGGTTACCATTTGTGAAGGAGAATTTTTGAGCAATTGTATACCAAGAACATTTAATACAACTAATGAATTCTAAAAATATTGTCAGTTTTGTTGAATGTCCATGCTACCTCTCAATTATAGATAGTCATCTTGAATTTGAATGATTATTCTTATTTTAAGTTAAATTCTTTGTCATATGGTTGTTATTTTGTGATAAATACTAAATTGACTATAAATATCTCAAGTATACTTCATTTTATTTACTCTGTATTTGGATGTATTTAGGTTATTCAGATCATAATAACAAATCTTTAAAGTAAATTTGGTTCTTACTTATGATTCATATTTTTCCTTTGAATTTTACCTAATTTGTGATATAATTTGAGCTTATACTATTTTATAACATAAATTGGTTTAAATGTGCTCAAATTAATTAGAATTTTGTGATAATATTTGAGATGAAAATCTATAATCATGTTTTTTACTTTACCCTTCCTTTTTGTTATTTTTATCAATATTCACTCTAGCCTAAATATTATTGTTAGTAGTCCTTTATTTTAGCTTCTAAGTCATCAAAAAATATTGAATATTTAAATATTTAGATCCTAGTGGCTCCCAGTAATTAAATCTAACAAATATTGTGGACAGTTCTCATACTCTTCTTCTATTTCCACCACAGACATCATTGAATTATCACAAACTACAACTCATGCCTTGGATTTTTCAAATCGTAAAATGAGTAGTGTTCATCAAAACTGAAGATCACCTATGGTACATTTTAAAGAATCAACACATTTTTCATTATATGACCCTAGAAATTGCCCCTCATGTGTTATATTGAATATTGTATACTGTGCCCTCGAGGCCTTTTATATTTTTTTCTCAAACTAATAATGAAAAAGATGTCACGTTCTATGTCAAACTAAGTGGAAAGTTATTTATATTTTTTATTTCCTTTCTCTACTTATATAGTATTAATTATTGTTTTCATTATAAACTTTAATTCATGCATATTCTCCTTTAATAGTTTATGATGTTCAAAAATTCAAGTTATTTTATGCAATTATAGGTCCATAATTTAAATATCTCAATGCACGACCCTAGTTAGTTTATTTTAGTTTTATTTTAAATTTACTTCTTATCCCTTTCATCTCAAAATTGATTAAAAGAGTTGGTTTCTAAAACCTTAGAGGTTGCTTTACAGACCACGTTTGAGTCCAACATATATATTGCTTCCCATAGAGAGCTACTCACCTAGATAACAATTTTTAGGCATGAACACAACATACACTTCCTTGTTAATGAATAAATGGAAGAATATTGACAAAAACTATTAAAAAATGTTAGCAAACCCTAGTTGTAAAATTCCTTTGATACCAGTCTTGATTTGAAAATAGGCTAATAAAAAATTGACTACGTTTCCCCATTTTTATGGATACTCAATATTTTATCGAATTTCCATAATTAACCTAAAAATTGGCATAAAATAAATATTCAACATTTAATAACTCTAAATAGAAAAAAACATGTATTTATAAAATCAAAGATAATAAACATGATAATTTGATAATGGAGTTCACCTAATAGGCCTACAAATCCATGTTCGATAAGACACAAAATGATATATAGATGATGTAAAATTAAAAATATAATTATTGCATAAATTATCCATATGGATTATTCGAATGTGTTGTAACTCTCTAAATTTATAGGATGATGGGATTATACAACAATCTTATCTATATCAAGCTTCTTCTCAATACTCTTCCTCACTTCTCCTTTAATGCTTTAATAGAGATATTTGAAATTTTACTGAAAAAACTTGCAATGTTTTGCAATGATTTGGAACCAAAACATGAAATTTTTTGCAATGATTAGGAACTAAAAATTGTAATGGAAATTTGCCAATGATTTTCTGAATGAAAAATGCTCCTATTTATACTATTTAGAGGGTGCTAATTTATGGACTCAATATTTGTCTAGGGAGATAAAGGTTTATGCCTCTTTTTAAGGAATGTAAACTAACATTAAAATGATACATAATAATCCCTTATTTTTATCCTCCAAAGTAGGGCATTTCCCATTTATCAAGGCATAGATAAATAATTAGGGTTGAATCCATTTTGAAAATCCTTGTATTTTGGAATGGATAATGTTTATTCCATTTTGAATGGGATTTAATCCCCTATAAAGTGAAATTCATCCCAATATTAGATAATATGTTGGGGATGTTGTGGATGATCCACATGTGAAGACTCCATTGGTACATGTGTTAATATTCCATTGGACAAATTGGCCATGTTTAGTCATCATGATGTCATGAGTACTTCCCCCTATGCATATGTTGTTACTTATTTATTACCATATTCAATAGGCCGTAAATTTTACATATAGAGTCTGTTTGAGCCTATTAAAAATGTGTCAAATTTATATTGATGAAATATTTGGTGTGTTGATAGTATTGGGAAGGTTTTAGACCATATAAATGTGTCAAATATGAATATCATCCTAGATTAGTGTATGAAAATATCATGTATAATGATTTGTGTGGATCATTGATAATAGAAGTTGAGACTAATTATATATTTTTTGGTGAAAGAGGGTATTTTTCCCCAACCCAAAAAGGGTAGGATCTTGACATTTAACATGTTGCATGACTATCAAGTAAAGTGCATGTTCCTATCATTAGAGTTATTCAACATGGATCCAAACACTATGCATGATACACATGATGCTTGAATCATGAAGTTGGTGTGCCATGTTACTATATCAACATGGGAAGTGCATAATAAAATGGGTTTCAATCAACATTACATGAAGTTTTGTAAATTATAAAGGCACTCAATATGATAGAGTGGATTTTCAATTCTATCCACACATCAATAGGTAATTCTATGTGGACCATGAGTAGCATAAACTTATGCATTTATGATATGATCTTTAAACATTCTTTGGTAAATACCAAAATAAATTTGGTCATTATAGATATCTCAAAGAGGATAAATAAGTAATATATTACATGAATAGTCCATCGACATAGCTTAGTTGGATATGTATTTTCATGATCATATAAATATAACCTTATATGAAAAATATCATATACCTTAAGTGACATGATGTTATAAGTGACATATTCCTCCATGGACTTGACTTTGTAATAGAAAATGATTTACCACCAGAATTGTATATACTTTCCCTTATCTAAACAACCCAAGGATTATATTATTAGATTCATAGAAATGGTATGACCAAGGTATTTGGTTGTATCTTGTATAATGATGTTCTTCTAGATTCCATTGTCAATGCTAACATAAAGAGGTTGACCCTTCAACAATAATTTGTTTTGGAAGGTATTTTATTGTTCTTTAGAGATGTTAATGGCTATGGCACATGTTTTCAAATAAGTATCATCTCATTAAGTGTCAATCTTGGTGTAGGACTTGATACAAACTACATAAGTAAGGATTATTTCACACAACATTCAAAATCATTGTTTAAACTTGTTTGGTGGTGATGGAACCATTTTTCACCTTGGTTATTATTAGAATAATTTTAAATAATATTTTATTATGTAGACTTATTAGGTTTCTCACCTTTGCACAACATGTTTTGTTTATGTACACCAAAAGTATATGTTGAGTTTTATGTGATAATGTTATTATGCGTGATACTAGATGAAGAAGAGAACTTATGATTTTTATTTGATTTAGATTCAATTTTATTTTATTACATTATTCTTTCCCTAATGTGTAAAACATAAATAACTCTATACTTTTTCAAATTTAAGGTGATATCCTAATGATGTACTTCAACACCTTATAATTATCTATCAAATTCATATGTAGTGTACACATGAAATTCACTGGTGTAGTCCTCTATCGAAGACTCTCTACCCTAACATAACTATTAATAATTGATGTATTCATCCTCAAAGTGATTTAAGGGTAATAATAATCCTTTAACACATTGAAAATTTTATTTAAAGACTCTATTGGTATACATTAGTGTGCATGTTGTAGCTAAGATTTTCCAACCAAAGGGATACAAAAATAGACATCTTTGACATGAAAAAGGCTATCTTTTGTCATCATCAGTGAATTTATTGACTAAAGAGTATTCCACACATTATCTAATCCATCCATTAAATGTTTTAGCATTGATTTTTCCTTAAAACATGAGGATGCCAAGATTGAATTCCTCTTTGAAAGGGGTCTATTTCCAAAAAATGATCCAAATGTGTATAAAGATTTTATTTCAGCCCAAGATGAATTATAAGTTCATAGAAATGGAAATAAATTTAAGTTTGTTTTTACTCAAGGGAATCCTAAATGAGTTTATTGATGTCTATGGATATTTAAATGTTTTTCTAGGTGTCATCCATCTTACTCTTACTAAAACATTCTTATGTATACTCTAAAACAAAACTAACTGCTAATCCTTATCTATCATATTTTACTCATGTGTTTATAAGCATATGAGAGTTATTTATATGATATTAATGATATGAAACATGGGCATTAGGACCTAATTTAGCGTAAATAGTATGTTTGGCCTAAAGTTATAGACTATAAGAGTGTGCAAAAATAATCTAAATAAGTAGAAAACTAATCACACAATCATATGTGGATGTTTGATATGCATAAATGGAAATTATATTTAATATGTAGAATAAGAAAAGTACAAATGCATACATGATCCAATAATACTATGAAAACTAATATTTATGGTGAGAATCAATAAAATTCCTTACTAATTTTTCTAGATTGAATGAACAAATGTAGAGTTATAAAAGTATTTTAATGTTAGATACAAAAGTCATGCAAAAAATTCCTTTCTAGTGATTTTTAGTTCTTTCATATATATTCCCTTATGGGATGGACAATTAAAATATATATTTAAAATAATTAAATAAAGTGGTTAAAATTTTTGACTATAAAACAAAGTTTGAAATTCATCTTTTATCCAAGAGATGATTAGAATTATTACATATGTGTACGTAGGATTCTAGTGTAGTGATGTTGGCATATTACCAAACATGAATCATATCAAGAGAGGGATATTTTTCATGTCACACGGTATGAGTAACATGGTAAATGGATGTTTAGTATACATAATATTATGTATGTGACACTTATATTGGAAGTCTAAGTGGAACTACCATAGTAAAAAGAGATACCCAAGAAAACTTTAATGTTACATGTGTGTCATTAATTGAAGAGATGCATAAATTTTTTAAGAAAGTGTGCATGGAAGAAGACTTGTATGTGGAAAGTGGAAAGACATTATGTAACATATAGGAGGTACCATACACATGTATAAAGTTTGAGATGATGTATGCATGGCATATACAATGTCTAATTAAAGAGTGTTAAACTACATGGGTCAAAAGAGCCAGAGAAAGTAACATAGGTACTAACATTATTAAATAAAATAGGTATGCTTCCATTATTAATGAGTTACCTCACAGATAATATGTAGATGTGTAAAAGTGATTCAAAGTGAAGATGAAATAGATTCATTATCTCAATAATGATCAATATGATAATGAATTGACAATTGATGCATATATTAAATATTGAGAGTGGTGCAAAATTTTGATTAATATATGGGTAGAAGTGAATATAATAACCCAATATCCCTAGTGTATGATGAGAATTCATAAGATCTATCCTTTTAAAAATGTGTTGTTCATGGTGGAAAGATCATGTTTGAGACTAGTGGGAGTCTTTAAGGGAGTGAAACCCTAATTTTGGGAGCATAGTTTAAAGCAAAATTTGAATTTTTTAAGCTTAAAATAACACACAAGCATTTAAAACACTATACCCATTAATGAAATCAATGTAGGATGGAAAATTTTATCAAATATAGTAAATAAATATCTACACTTGTATGAAATTTGTGAAGGGATATATTGAATTTTATAAATTAAGATGGAAAGAGAGATAGATAAATTTATAATTGATTTTTTATTTATTTGATATCTACCAATAACTAATTATGTAGGAAATGGGTTCTAGAATAGTGTAGAAGAGACTTAGGAAAATTGGTAGTGATATGAGAGAAATACTAGTTTTAGACCATTCTAAAAAGGATAATTACCAAATACATATCTTAAAGTGATGAGATTTGTTGAAAGTGGTCAAGAGAGTCTAAAAATAGAAATGTAGGTCCCTGGATCTAAATTTTTTTGGATCTATTGATCAGTAACAAAATTATATAATCCTCTCTTTGATAATAATAATTGCACACATATATGTTAGAATGTATTTTTCCTTTATGTAACTCTAATTTGGCCTCAACACCTAATAATACGTCTAAGACAAAAGGAAATATGGAAAGTAAATTAGCTTGGACCCCATCAAAGGTTTCAGCTACTTATCAATGATGAGAATCAAGGCTTAATATAGTAATTATATATATGAATGATCGATTCAAAGTTATATAAGAATCCACCTTATCTCCCTATGATACTCAATATGTTTCATATTCTAATTCTATCATTATTTTGGTACATGTCAAAAACTACAAGACTTAAATAAACAAAGAGTGGAATATCAATAAAATGCATAGCTCCCTTAACAAGTGTGAGTTGTATATGATTAATGTCTAACTCAATAGATTGATTAATTGGTGATAAATTTATTAAGGTAAATGGGTATATATAGACTCATTTAAATTTATATTGTAACTCACTCACACATAGGATGACCATGGAGAGGCATGTAATCGAAGAATTAAGGCATTAAAAAACATGGTATGGTGGTATAAAAGACCCACAAAACATTTAAACACATTTGGAATAATCCAAAAGAGGTCAATCCACTTTTAGGATCCTCTGAAAATAATCAAGGTAGATAATCCATGAAACAAGACCAAAATTAACTATAGGTTAACTAGGTGGATCCTGAGGTAGATAAATTATAGATTTCAATTTTATTATGAAAAAATGTAGATCACACAATAATATTAAGGGTTTAATTTAAATGGAAAATATACCAACAATATCCCAATGTTAGTAAATGAGCCAAATGTACTAAAGAATGACAAAATCAATGTGAATACATGCTTTTTACCAAAATTAGGTGTATACATGATGCCCAATTTTGATGTGTATGTACACATGCATATCAACATAAAATAACACAAGTGAATATACCTAATAAATTTTTAAGAAAAATCTATATCCATTGGACTAAACTCAACCACACTCTAATGTCAACAACTTGTGTGTATCTTCATGCAAATGAGAATGCATAATTAATATCAATTTATTGATAATTTTTAAAAATGTAACCAAATGAAATAAGTGAAAAAATGACATTTAAAAAATGAATGAATATAATTTTAGGTTTTCAAACGATGCTGTCATCTATAAAACTCTAAAATATAAAGTTAGCCTCCATTACTATAATGTAGAAGAAAAAAACTAAAAATGGAAACTTGAAATTTAATCCTACTAACCCATGCCATGGGGGAAAGAATTATATTCTTATAAAAAAAGTAAACATATGTTACATGTAACTTTTAACCTATAACATGTAAAATTATAACCAAATATAAAAAAATATGATTGTAAACTTTTCATGTGAGGTATGTTCCTAAAAATGACTCATCTCAAAATAAAGAGTCATAAAAATTGTGTAAATAGATATTAATTAGAATCATTATTAAAAATTCATATCCAAGGAATCAATGTATTAAATCAACATGGAACTAGTGAAGGATGAAGTGGAAGGTAATGGATCTAGTGCATAAGTGGTAGGAGATGATTGGCAGTAAATTAAATTTTCAAATCTATATTCAGAGAGGGAGAAATTCAATGGAGATGGGAACAAGACAAATACCTAGGCCTCCAAGTTAAAATCTCTATTAGTTGAGAAACTAACACAAGGAATTTCATTGGAAACTAGTAAGTCTTCTAACCTTGCTTCACATAAGACAATGTCTAGATCAACCTCTTGGTGTGATAGACTGAAGGGCACGATGGGTAAAAAAGAAATAAGACATTTAGAATATCTAAAAACAATTAAAGATGGGAAAATAATTCATGTTGAAATCATTCCTACTCTTATTAACTAAGGCTCTTCAAGGATGAATTTAAATCTTATGGTCAAGTTCATGAGGGATAAACACAACATAGATTATTTTAGAACCTAGGCTAAAATGAAATGGATCACAAAGGGTCATATATAAATCCTAGTAATGGTAAATAGTTTCTTTATGATTAGATTTTATAACCCAAAAGATAGTGCCAATATTTTAGCTAGAAGGCCATGATTCTTTGGAAGATTGGGGCTCTTCCTCAAGAAATGGGAACCAAGATTTCACCCTAAAAAGGAAAACATAAATCAAATGCCCATCTAGGTTAGACTTCTAGGCCTTTGAATAGAGTTTTGGAAAGAATATCTATTTTCAAGCATAGCCAAATCTTTTTGTTATCTCATAGATATTGACTCAACTACCAAGGCACGAACTAAACTAGTGCATGCTATATTTTGTGTGAGTACCTTCATAAATAAAGAATTTCCAAACTTTATAGTTTTGCACACACCCTACAGAACTAGAACATAGAAGATTGAATTTGAAAGATCAACACTAATGTGTGAAAAATTCCATAAATTGGGTTATTTGGAAAAATTATGTCATTCATAAGTTAATATAACTATATAGCAAAGAAAGGGAGGGGTATCTTTCAATAAGTTAGAATCAGAAACCATTCTTGTAAGAAGTTATGAAAAAGGTTAGGATTATAAAAAAGTTTTGGGTGATAAATTGGAATCAAGGGAAGCAATTATAGAGATTCACAAATCTAAAAAAACTTCAAATAAAGAGGAACAAGACAATTCATGCATAGGTATAGAAACTCTAAGCATCAAGGAGGAATCAATTTATACTTTTTCAACTCAAATAGATATAGCAGAAATTTCATCCCAAATGCCATAAAAAGGGGAGATGTGTCAGTTGGAAAGATCAAAAAGTACCAATGGAATAGAAATACCAATTTTAGAAGATACCAATGTTGAATATATAGATGACAAGAATAAATAAAAGGAATAAGTAAGTCACATAAAATTCTTAGGTGGGGAGAATAAGAAAGCTCCAATAGCTACATTAAGACTTAAAACAAATTTTAGGTACTATAGTAGGAGATAGATGTAAAGGATTATAATGATAAAAAAAAATAGACACAAAATATATTTGTATGGATGTAGGTAAAGTAGAGGAGAGAGGTACTAAGGTTTTATAAGAAGAAATGAGGATAAGGAATGCTCCTAAAAACACCTCAAATTTGAAGGATACAACATCAATAATGATTAGGAGTAATGCCAAAGGACTAGGCATTAAAACCCCTCCAAAAGTAGGAAGACCTTCCAAAAATATTACACTAAAAACCACACTCAAGTAGATATAGCAGATGGACTTCAAAAGGCCCTCCTATTCAAGAGAGACACCCCTTATAAAAAAGGTTTTTAATGTTGATTTTATCCTATAATATTAGAGGGATGCACAATATTGGTAAATAAAAGGTTTTTAGATATTTTAGGAAAAATAATAAGGCATCTATTTTAGCCATTCAAGAAGCTAGGATTGAGGAGAATTATTTTTTGTAGCATAAGAAAGAATACTGGAAGGAAGCATAAGTAGTTTGTATTAGTGCTTTAGGTGTGTCTAAAGGCCTGATCATGTTTTGGGATCCAAATTTTTTGAGTGGTGAACCAATCCTCAAATCATAACAACATTTGGTGGTGCTTGTCACTAATAACATTAAAAACAAGCAATAGATTTTCTCAAATGTTTATGCTCCAAATACTATAACAGCATGTATAAAATTATGGGAAGATATCATAGATTTTAGGAGTAGATGTACTGACATCTCATGGATGTTGGCATGGGACTTTAATTCACCCCTATACCCCAAAGATAAGAAACGGGGAAAAGTTATTTATTTGGATAGTATCCAGGATTTTTCCTCTCTGATTGTTGATATAGGTGTTCTTGACCTTGAACTCAGAGGCCCCAAGTTCACTTAAACTAATAGTAGAAGTGAAGAAAAGTTCATTCAGTGTAGACTTCATAAAATTTTTATCTCTTTAGATTGGCTCCATCATAAAGAATTCACTCTCAAAGCATTACCCAATATTGGCTCACATCATTCACCCATAGAATTAAACATTGTTGATCAGTAAGTGAAGGGTTTTAAACATCCTTTCTATATGGAGCACATGTGGCTCACTAACCTAGATATCTAGGATAGAATGAACAAGTTGTGTATTATGGGTAATAATGGATCAACCATGTTTAACTTTGCAAAAAATGTCAAGAGAATAAAATTAAAATTCAAACAATGGAACAAATAGGTCTTTAGAAATGTTTTTGAGCATAAAAAATCCTTGAAAGATGATATATCTAATATTGAGGAAGAAGTGAAGGCTATGGCATATGTCCTAGACACCCAAATCAAAGAAAAATAGTTGTTGAGTGAGTACCACAACATTACAACTAGAGAAGAATCTCTTTGGAGGTAAAAATCTAGAAATATCTAGTTAAAAGAAGGAGATAGAAATACAAAATTGTTTACTTATCCACTCTAAAACACATAAATAATAATACCATAAGGGAGATCTTGAATAGTGAGTTATAGATGAATAATGATCAAGATGATATTAATCAAGATTGTTTTCTTTCTACAAGAACTTGTATAAAAATTATTTCAAGAAAAATATTGGTTCTAAAAAAGAATTTCTCAATGTCATCCTAGAGCTTATTATCCAGGAAGACAATAATATGTTAATATCTTTGACCTCCAAGGAAGAATTTTAATTTGTTATCTCTAGAATTAATCTAGACAAGGCATCAGGTCCTGATGGTTTACCAATTTCATTTTTTAGGGATTTTTAGAATATTATTGGTGTAGATGTTGTTAAAGTTGTGAATGATTTTTTTGAATACAAGATAGTTTCTCAAGTAATTTAACCATACATTCCTAGTGCTAATTCCTATGAAAGAAGGGGTAGTGAATTGTTTTAATTTCCATCCCATTAGCCTTTGTAACTCCTTTTAAAAAATCCTTACCAAACTCATGGCTTTGAGGATGCAAAACATCATGGAAAAATTTATTCAAACACATCAAAGAGGTTTCATCCCTAGAAGGTAGATTCAATATGGAGTTACAGTGGTTCATGAAGTCATCCATTCTATGAAAATCAATCAAAATTTGGCTATGATCCTTAACCTTGACATGGCCAAGGTTTATGATAGACTAGATTGGAGTTTATAAGATAGAGTGATAAATAAATTTGGTTTCAATGAAAAATTTAGAAAAACTATCAGAACATACATCTCCACTTGTATGTTCTTAGTTTTAGTCAATGGTGTGGTGCAAGTATTCTTTAAAAGTGCTAAAGAGTTACGCAGGGAGATTTCAAAAGAGACTAGTTGGTTGGAAAGGTAAACTCCTTTCACAAGCTTGAAAGGTTGTGTTGATCAAAAGTGTCTTATAAATTTTTCCTATTTGTTTTATTTCTCTTTTCATACTACACAAAGGAGTGGAATAAAATCCTAATAAGATGCAAAGAAATTTCTTTTAGTTTGGTATTGAGGAAAAAGGTAAATTCCACTTAGTTGCTTGGAACAAAGTCTATAAAATAAAAATATATGGAGGCCTAAGAATCATAAATTTCCATCAAGTAAATAAAGCTCTAATATCCAAATACGTATGGAGATTCATTAATGCTAATTCTATCTTAGGGAAGATACTTTCCTTAAATTATCTCAAAGGCATAAATCCTATTGTTTTGTTAGATGGAGAGTAGCTTGTTAGAGGATCCCATATCTAGAATTTTCTCATAGAAAACAAATATGCTATCCAAGAAGGCTCCATGTGGTAGTTGGGGAATGAAAAAACTATTAAGTTATTAAAGGATAATTAGAACATAGAATTGGTGACATTTTAGAGAGGTATATGTCCACACTCATAGGTAATTCTGAATAAAAAGTATGGGGAATTTGTTATAGATTACTAACATATAAGAGAGGGAACTAAGCACTAGAAAGTTTTAAGTATGGATGGTGCCAACCAAAATGAATAGTCCAGCTTAAATGAGTTAAATAATGCTCTGTGCACCATTCATATCCATGGAGTCACCAAAGAGGAAAATTTGGTGTGGAGAGACTCCTTTGATTGCCAATACAATGTCAAAGCTAGATATTTGCATATCTCTTAAGAATAGGGTACCGAGCTCAACTATAAAGGGGTCTAGAATAAATTCCATATCCCAAAAGTTTGTTGTTTTTTTTGGGAAGCCATTTAAAATAAGATACTAACTATTAATGGTTTGAGTAAAAGAGGATGCATAATAACTGATAGTTGTGTCTTATGCAAAGAAGACAATGAAACTATTTTTCATCTCCTTGTAAACTACAAACTACATAGGAAGTGTGAAGATTTTTATTGGAGAAATTTAATATTACTTAGGTGCATCCTAGATCTCTCATGAAATCCTAATAGCCTGGTGATGTCCTTTCAAAAAATGTCATCCAAGTCAACTATGGAACCTTACTCTACCTCACATTGTGTGGGAAATTTGGGGAATTAGAAACAAAAAAAATTTAGAGATAAAAAGTTTAATAGCAAAGTGTTGTCTAAAAGAATCTATATGATGATCAAGGAGAATTTTAACTCTATCAAAATTAAAAAAGGTAAGGAACTCTACCCTTTTGAATAAATCACTACTAAAAATTGGAAAATTGACTCTTCTAGTTTTGGTAAACCTAACCCAAATGATGAGATTAGGATGAGAACTAAGTATAAAGTTTGACCTGAGGGATGGATGAAACTAAAATTTGATGGTGTGTCAAAGGGAAATATGGGTTTGGTTGGGAGTGGTAGATTAATCAGGGACCCAGGAGGTAACTTAATTGTTGCATATGCAAGTGACATAAACATTAAGACTAACCACTGGGTAGAGGCTTTGGTATCCTTATGGGGCATACAATTAAATAAAAAAATGAAGGTTCATAATTTAATAGTGGAGGGAGACTCCCTCAACATTGTGAACTACCTCAATGGGAAAAACCTGATAAGTTGGTCCATTAAACATGTTATTGATGAGGCTAGAGACATTTTGAACTCTTTCTAATAGGTTCAAATCCAACATACATATAGATAAGGTAATGGGATATTTGATTGGTTTGCTAATAATGGAGTTAGTAATATTGGCTTTAGAGGTTAGTCTATGAAGACCTTGCTATTGATTTGATTACTATAGTTACTAATGAAGGGAAAACCATTACTAATAATAATTAACTTCTCTTTAATTTATTATTGGAGTGGGGGAGGCTAAGTTAAATCTTGGTTATTATGTTTAAAGGATGTTAGAACTCAATGGCACTAGGAAGAAGATTGTAGAAAGGAATAAGTTTATTAAAAAAGTTCATGATCTCTCTCATGATCATAACACTCATGACAAGGTATACGAGTGTATAGTCTACAAAAAAGATAGGGTACTCTATTGTATGGGATTTATAAACAACATGGGGTTCCCTAACAATATTGAACCCAATCTATATATAGAGGTCAAGAAAAATAATAGAGTCTAGAATGCCCTTTAGGTTGGAGGTTTAGCAGACTTCATGGTGAGAATATATAGTTTTATAGACACCTCTCCATCCTATTTACTATTACTTGGGAGGAAAGAGTGGTAATGATTAAAGGGGTTAGTCTTGATGTCACAAAGGAGCTCATCTCTCATGTGATGGGTTTGACTATTGAAGAGACCAAGACTTTTTGCACTCTAAGAAATTTTAAACCAAACAAAGAAGCCTTCATAGAAGATGGTGAGTAGCTGGAGTAGCTTCATAATGGATTTAACAAGGAATCTTTCCTAAAACCTTTTACAGAGGTAGATTTTCACCTTATTTAGTATGTCACTCTTGAGGGTAGATATAATGTTGTTATATGGTCCATGTTTAGAATGCTTAATTATTGTAGACATGGTGTTGCCTTTAGTTTTAATTTTTTCATTCTAAGATCCATGGAAACATCTATCCAAAAATTTAAAGTTGGAAATTAATCTACCCAAAGATATGAGGGGATCATCTTTATAATCTGAAAATACTTCAAAGGGATGAATCAAATAATGCTAGACTTAGCTTAAAAACATAAAGATATTTCCAAAGAATAACTTGTGGATATAAGGAAGATTAAGAAGGTGTGGATGAAATACCTTAGGAGTTGAAGTAGGATTGTAGGCAGTAAGAATAAATTAGTCTTTCAAGACATTAGAAATAATAGTGTTGAGTATAGAAAGGATTAGGATGCCATTAAGAAGCATCTTAGAGGTGATTCTAATAACATTATCTAGAATAAAGAGAAAATTGAGAAGTAGGGTCATAAAATAATGCAATAATTATAGGATAAAAAAGAGGGGGTTAAAGTTATGGATGTGGAAAGTGACAATGAAGAATTGGAAGTAATACACATTGGAAGGGAGAAGACTAAAGAGAAAGGAAATTCCCAGATAGAGATGGAGAATTAAAAAGGTAAGAAGGACTCTATTATTTATGAAAAGGGAGGCTTCTCAAACAAAACATGATAAAACTCAAGATTTTGACTAGATGGGAAATTTTTTCAAAGAAAAGGGGAATGCAGACAAAATGGTCAAAGAACTGGAGTTGTAAAAAGCCCTGATGAGATGGTTCATGCATGAATTGTCGACCCTTAAGATAAATATGAATGTACTCAAATAGGAGAATGATAATTTATCTAAAGACCTAACTGAGAAAGAAGAAGACATACAAATTTAGAGGTTGTGTTTTAGAGTTGATTTATTAGAGCAAAAAAATGACAATTTGTAGAGAAAAATTAGTTATCTGGTGAATTAAAGTAATGTTTCAATGAATACAAGCATTTATAATATGGAAAACCTTAGGACTCATCTTAAATATCTTTTTTTCCCCGCTTAAATAGGTAAAATCAAGGGTAAAATGGGCTAAAGCAGTAGTTGCATAACAACATAGGTTATGAAAGTATTTTAAACCAAATTGATCTTAATCTTAACAATATGAAGACCTATTAGGAAGATTTTTCTAGGAGCCTAGAGTAAATTTGTATTTTGGGTATGTCTAGGATATTTTTTAGTGGATTTATATTTGCCATTTTACTATTCATTAATTTGTCTTATTGTTGGGTTGCATAAGCCTCTTGTTTCTTTTGTTGTAGACCTTATTCTAGTGTTTGGGGACCCTAGTTCAAAAAATTTGCACCTTTAACCTTAATAACAAGTATATATATTAATCAAAAGTTTTAATAATCATTGAACAAAATTTTTCAAACATGTGGGCATTCATAGAAATATATCATCATGTAAACCTCAGTAGTAATTTTAACCCAATATTGATCTACTAAAATCCAAGAATGGCAAGGGTGTAGTAAGGAAAGGGAGTGACAAGTGTTATTCCAAAATTTCACCCTATGAAGAGGGAAAATTAATATTCCCCTTTATAATAACATTCCCCAATTTGGAAATGATAAATAATTTAATGTACCAACTAAACAATGTGACTAAGTTTAATGAAGGACATTAGGAAAAAACCCATTCTAATATAAGTAATGTAAGATCAATAGACACATAGGTACATGATGCACCCAATGTTAAGATATAGATAATGAACATAGTAAAATGGAGGGATAAATGATATGCCCCAATGTAAAAATATTTACATAAAAAGGAGAGATATAGAAATGAATCACAAAATAGTAGTATGCCCTAATAGATGCATGGTGAAAACTATATGCAAAAAAATTAAGATAGATCTACAACTTAACTTAATAAATCCAAGTTTGGATAAGGTCGTCAACTAAAATCTATTGAAATACTTTATATATTAGGATCATGACCAAATTAGATATGATAAACCTAACTAAGGGAGTACTTGTCACAAAACACTAAAGGAGAGGGTTCCAAAGGCTCTAGGAAAACAATATCATGAAATGACCCTAGATAGGTATTATAATACATAAAATTAAATATAATATATTGTTATCAAATATAATAACATAAACAAAGATGGTTTAAAATAAACAATAGATCATTCTAGGCAAATGGGGGCCTATATCACGTAAGGTGGAAGAAGGCAAGCCTAGAAAACCCTATAGCTATACTAAGTTTAAGTGTAATGGTAATATAAGTAAGGAATTATACATTCAAACCTATTAATTTGTGCAATATATATCTATCAAATTAAATAAATAAAATTAGATATACTTACCTTTGATCAAACTTGTCAAGTCTCAATCTCCCTTTAATCAATGATGATTTGTAAGATATTATGTCGGCTTTATAAGGATCACACTAATTGAAATCATATATACACTAAAATATTTATTACTTGCATCCATGACTTCCTATAAGACAAGATATATTTTCTATAAGGCAAACACTAATAAATGGATCCTTTAAATGTAGATGTAGTAGAATTACAAGTTGTAATAATGTGAAAATAAATGTTTCTCTCTATTAGATATAAATTAACAATGGATACGTTTTAACCCTTTCATAATTTTGACAAATAAATTCATCTTTCCATGACCCAAATTTTGAAAAAGTTACCATTGGGCCTTGAAACTATGTTAACATAGGCCGACCCAGTTGTGTAACATGCACTCTAACTTTAAAAACTAGGTGAACCATGTCCAAAATAGTATGAAAATGGGTATATTCTTAGTTAAGGGATATTTAAGAGGAGAATTTCCTAAGGAGTTGGATAATCAAACTTTATTTACTTAGGGAGTTTGATAAGTGGAATTTGTAGTGGGTTTAGGTATGATATAATTAACTAAAGATATTTAGAAGCACCAATGGTCTAGCCACACCTTTCCTAATGCAACCATTAAGGCATTCACTTATAGAGATTGAAACTGGATAGGTTACCACAAGATAGAAACTATAAATAAATGGTAAAGTTTAAAAACATTATGTATACACATGCCCCACTAAAATCTCATTATGTGTCACTTGAGTGTAACATGGAATGGTGCTTTAAGAAAGAACATAAAAATGCATAAAACTAAACTGAAAATTGTAGTGAAAAGTGGAAAATAAATGAAATAAAAATTATAAATGCATACCTTCACTTACCTTATTGTTATTCAATAAGATCTGAATGAGAAGTAGATGAAAATAATCACTAGTGTGTGGAACAAAAGACATACCTAGAAAACAAGATAAAATTCATTTTTTATGAAAAAATATGTGGTTAAAACTAAAAACTTCTCTACTTTGTCAAGATCCTAGAAATTATTCTAGTTTTTCAAAAGAGCTTATAAAAAAGTTAGGATAAAAATACAAAAATTATTAGTAAGTAATTGAAGCCTTATAATTTTTGGAATTTGACTATATACGGGATTAATTACTATCCATTTGTTCATTTTATATTAATTAATATTAGAGTTTTGGGTGTCCTAGTTTAGTATATAGTGACAATGGTTCAAGCTCAAGGAAGTGGACAAGTTAGAGGATAGATCAAAACTATTGCCAACATAGTTTAGGTATGGATTGTATTGAATACTAATGTTTAGAATTTTGGGATTATAATGAACTAGTTTAGGAAAATTAGATGTTAGGGAAAATATATGTAGTTAAATCTGATCCAAAAAATTTAGCAAGAGTATAAATTACCATTAAAAAAGTGTAGGAATCAAAATGTGAAAAATTATTATTAGATCATTAATTGAAATCTATTTAAAATATGATATTGGATTAAAATGGTGTTATCATAACCAATTTAATTTAATCAAGTGGGCTTGAGTAAGTGGTTGAATGCATATGAGTTGAACAACCTAGTTTATTGGAAGGAGGGATGATAATGTATAAGTTGGTTGACTATGTTTGAAGGAAGAAGATGGTCGAATGTGTACCTTTAGGTCAATGGTGATAGGTATTAAAATAGTTGTTTTAGTTTTATATTTGGCCAACAATGTAGTAAACTTGTTAACTGTGTACCATTTTAATGACATAGTTAAGGTAAGTAGTTGATTAAATTATACTTGGTTGACCTAGTATGAAATAAGTCTGATTGATATAATAGGATACATGGCCATCTTAGTAATATATAATTGAAGGATGATGTAGTTGAATACATGGTTGACCTAGTTATAATGATGGATAAAAATCAAAATAAGCTGATAGATAAAGTAGTTAAGTGTATTAATTTATTATGTTTTTATTTTTTGAAGTATATTTGATTGCCACTTGGATAGAGATTTGATAATTTCTTTATGATTTGGTATTTTGTAGAGGTGATGAAGGTTATGGAGATTAGTAGATGCAGAGTGGATATTGTATCTACTATATAGGTTATATGTAGTTGACCAAGCACAATTGATTGGCTTGGGAGTTGGTAGGATTATCTATATGCAATGGATTTTATAGAGTGTTGAGTTACTCACCATGTTTTTAAGAACATATGATTGATTAACTAACATTTTTAGATGAATAATGGATGGGGATAACTTTGAGATGGGTATCACCCTAGATAATGTCCATGCCTTGTTGGGATTTGTTATTATAGGCATGAATTTGGTGTGTGATAAAGTAGATATAGATGTTGAGAGGTACTCTTTAGCCTTACAAATGACTAGCTCTAAGATATATATCTAGGAAAGATTGTGAGTGCACCTATCTGATTTGTATGTGTGAGATATTTAAGAAATTTAGAAATCCATTATTAGACTTGTCATAGTTTATGTGATATGTCACAATTTAAATGGATGGTCCTATTGTATATTATTGATCTACGATGGTCCATGTTGGATTAGGACATTTAATGTGACTTTTGGTATGTTATCTAGATACAATTAATGCATGACTTTTATAGTATTATGTCATGAGGGTAGATCATGATGGATCCTATTATTTTATTAAGTAGTTGGATCTATTAGAGATTCCCTAGGTATCAGCCTACACATTTTTTGCATGTAGTGGACAATGCCTTATCACATGTGTGGAGGTAAAATGTCACATACTAATTTCTATCTAAGATCAATAACCTATTTGATCTATGGATTATTATGGTTGATTAGTTAATTAACTAATATTTGATTAAGCTTTATGACATATGTTGATTATGGGACAATTATGTGTTATTTAATTTACATAATGACTTTGCTATGAGTTAGTAGTACTTTTAAATTATATACATTATGATCATGTTTGTTATTTATATAACATTATTTTATGGATATAATGATATTTTCAGATAACTACCTTCATTGTTATGAGGTGGATGTAGGATAGATTCATCGCTTAGAATGTGATGGAGGGAGAACATCATTAAAGAGGGTGGTTTAGATGGAGACATGAGGAGATGAGAGAGAATGAATCCATAAACCCTTGTACACAACACATTTGTATATCATGATTGTGTGAATAAATTGTTTGATACATAGTTGTAGTATGATTTGATTTCTATTTGAATTACTACTATGATATTTTATGTTTTCTTTAGCCTAGTTGTTGTTAATAATCATGTTGATTCTTTGAAGTGATTTCATTAATTTTTATGATCATACATAGCTTATATTGTATGATGTAATTGTTTGACTAAATGAGTGAATCGTATATGTGTATACTTACCTTACATCCTTATTAGGCATGGTTGCATAGTATAACAATATGATGTTATGATGGATTCCATGGTTTTTATTAATCTATAAGATTTAGAATAATAATAATAATAATAATAATAATAATAATAATTATTATTATTATTATTATTATTATCCTAATGATGAAAGATATAAACATTATTGTTTTAAAATTTACTATATTTAATTTAATATTGATCAAAGGCTTAATACCTATAATACATTAGACATTGATTATAATTGTTAAATGATTTAGGAAATCATTGCATTTTCAATGTGTTTGTTTGTGTTGACATGGTAATATAAACTATAGTCTTTGAATACATATAAGTATTTCACATATTATATGTTAAATGAGTATTCAAATTTACATGGAAATTTAATATTGACTAATTCAATATTCTTTACATGGTATAACATAAATATTGTGACTTCTAGTTTATTTGATTGTTTGGCTAGATTGTGAAGTCAATGTTTTGCAAATATTTTATAAATATTATAAAATGATTATTTAGGGATTGTTATGGAAGTATAAATATGATTAGGGTTTATAATCATCTATTGACTTTGATTCATCCATAATTTGGATAAAATCATGGATTTTGCTTTGTATTTTATGGTGGGGCATTATGGAGTTAGTCGAGATATTTTTTTCATGCATTACATTTAATCAATTGAATCTGCCTTTAATGGTGGAGAAAAGGACGGTGAATAAGTTAATGGAGATGAATAAAAATAAAGTAGAGAGGGATGTGAGGAGAGGAGATGACACATAACATATAGTGTTAAAGTAAATAAAAGAAAATAAGGAGAAACTTTGAGTGAAGAAATAAAGAGATTAATTAGATTTCTTGGCATAATTAACAAGTTGGTTTTGTATTTCAAATTCCTATGTGTAATGTGTTAGGGATTTTAAATGGAATGGTTACTGGGTTTTCTCTTATTTGAAATATTATGGAAATTCTAAGAGGGTTGTATATAGGGACATGTGGAAGGCTCAGCCTCCATGGAACCCTACATCCAACCCAAGGTAACTAAGGGAATTTGGGGTAGGGACGTAAGATGCCATGGTTGGTTGAATTTATTCAATCTCTTTCTTAAAACTCCTCTTTTATTTCAGAAAATTATGTTATATTAGGGAATGAATAATCTTGATGGGTATATACAAGATGTGGTTAGATTTATTTGATTCAAACTAGGTGCTTATATACTCATTAAGGTATTTTGATATATAGATTTAAAATGTTTAATTTTATGAGTATTCAAATATGTAAACCAATTCAAAATTTTAGGTTTAAAAATGTGGGTTTCATTTTACAAAAAGGGACTATGAATATTACATAGAAATATGTATAATTATATACTCAGTTCAATCTGATGATATATACATATACTTTTGTGTGTGTGTATTATATATATGTATGTATGTATGTATGTATGTATGTACATATATGTATATGTATATGTATACCTATATTTTGAATCTTCAGGTTTTAATGGGAAACTAATTATATGTGTTACATTTAAATGATGAAGATACTTGTATAAACAAACTTGAGTTTATGGTTTTAATTGAATTTATCTGGCACTAGATTCAAACAAATTTATACATACATGGAAAAATTATAGTTTTAAACTCTTGACTATGTTATGTATTCATGTATCATGCATACTTGTTTATAAATGAATTTGGGATTTTTTGGTTTAAGTATTATTATGTAACCTAGATATGGGTAGTGAATAAGTGATTATAGATTATACACTCATACTTTTACATATAAATATACCAAGCTATATTGAAGTTCACATGGCAGAGTTAAGTTTTTAATTGTGTTCATTATATATATATATATATATATATGAACTAAGTTTATATTTATATGTGACTATGTATTTTTGTTATTCGGATTTGTCTAGAGGTGTGTAAGAGTTTTACATAGTCAATAAAAGGTTTGAGTATAATGGTTTAATTATATGTTTTGCTTAGCTTTATTTGGCCAATTCTCAGATGTTATATTGAAAACCCAAGTGAAGTATAGTTGAATATGTGTTTATATTTGCTCATATGTATTTAATTTAAATTGATTAATTTGATTTAGTTGATTAAATAGTTTTGGGGGATAAATGAGTAGTTGTGTTTGATTGTCAAAATTATGTGTGTTTTAATTATCAAGGACAATGGGAATTTCTTAGTTAAAAAAAAGGTTATGGGGCCTTTGTTTATTAGCTGATTGTATACTTAGTGTATATAGTATATGCTAAGACAAATGATAATGGATGTCATCTTAGGAGTATACTATATAAAATGTATTAAATTTGTATGTGTGAATTTAGAAATATATGTGTGTGTGTGTGTGTGTGTGTGTGGTATATTATATTTCCAATTTGTTGCTCAGTTAATAATGGTATGATTTATACAATTATTGACTGAGTTACAAATTGGGAAAAAAATATACCATTCACACACACACACACACAATATATATATATATATATTGATGCATATAGTTGTGTTATGTATAAAACTATTATTATCATAACATTGTGTTAATGATGCTTTTATATATTTTAATGTTTGTATAAAAACATTAAATTTTATTGCTTAAAAAACTAATTAATTGGATATAAATGGCTGGTAAGATCACTACCACAAGAATATTAAATGATAGAAATGGGAAAAAAGAAGGTGAACTGCAACCCATCAATCCCTCACAGCCCTTGACAACTCCACTAATAGTTCCACTGCAACCTAACAATCTCTCCCAAGTTGTGTTACATCCATTAAAAGATCCCATATCACTAGAATACATAAAATATCCTTTGGTTAAACCAATGGTTTTGAGCTAGGGTCCACTAGTCATAGGATCTAATCTCATCAAAGGAAAAAGACCTTATTCATGGGTGGTTTTGGTCATCAGAGAGCACCCCTAATTAAAACCATCCAAATATTTTTTCTTAGTCCTTATGGGTGATAAGAATGAGGTATGTCTTGAGGTTCCAGACACTATCATTAAAAATATTTACTCTTATTTATCAAACTCTATCATGGATAAATTCAACAACTTTAGGCTGAATATTGACTCTTTTCACAAGTGGTCTAACCTCAAGTGGAAATATAAAGACCAAATCAACATAGTTGCCATGACCATAAATTTATTTTTTTTCAACTTCACCCATTCTAAATACAATATAAGGATCCTCATGGGAGGTCCTTGGTTCATGGTTAAATATATAGTTAGTCTTTGAAAGTGAAAGTTAGTTCTTAACCTTGATAGCTTAGTCCTAGAGGACATCCCCATCTGGATTAGCTTTTCAGAGTTTCCCCTAGAATTTTGGGTACTAGAGGTCATCTTGGGGATTACCAAGCCCTTAGCAAACCCATATCAATCAACCCTATTACCAGATCTAGATGAAGACTTTTGGTAGCTCATGTTTACATCTTTATTCTAGTTGATAAAGCCCATATTCACTCTATTAAGATTAAATCAAAATATGGGATCTAGAATCAAAGAATTAAATTTTAAAGGGAATCAGATATTTGTAAAACTTTTGATGTTCTAAACCACTCTTTTAAAAACTACCCTCTGATTAAGAAGCCACCCATTCCCGCATCTCCCACCTGGGTTTAAAAATATTCTACCTAGAACCCTACCTCTTGTACCCCCCCACCTAAATCTCCCCTTCCCCCCTTAAATATCTCCCTATCTCCCATCCTAAACCTACTTTGGCTCTACTTATTCTAGGAAAACAATTCTTTGATGCTACCTCTTTGATATCTTCCATGACTCTGAGGATACTTAGTCCCCCATATGTTACCCTTGCTTTGGTTCCCTAGTGTGGTATTTACAAGCATTCTTGACTAGAGATTATTCCCCCTTAATGGACATCCATAGTGAGGTAGTTATTTCATCCCTAGTTACTCCCTCTCCACCTCTCAAGGGGGTTTAAGACATTCCCAACCCTAACTCACCTTATTACTTTGCTTGTGTCTCATCTCTACTAGACAAAGACCTAGTTCTATAAGAAAATTTAGCCTTCTCAAATACTTATAACACCTATCAAATGCCTAGGGGAGGCTAAGCCTTCCTCACCTATTGAAGGCTAATGCTATTTTGAAAATAAAGGGAAATGTTGTGAACTTTCTAAGGATTCAAATGAGGAATAGTGGAAGGAAGTCAAAAAGAAAAGAGGCAGGAAAAAAGTAAAAGTTAGAGAAGATAAAAAATCTACAGGCATAATATCATCTCAAAGTAACATGAAAGTATAAATAGATATGTAGGTAGAAAAGGGTACATAGATGACCCTCATACATTCCCAAAAAATAAGAAATGAAAAAACTATCTTGGAATATTAGGTCATTAAAAAATCTTGGCAAACAGAGGCTAGAAATAAACTTGATTATGAAGCATAAAACCAATATTTTATTGATTTAAGAATCCAAAATATTCATGGATAAACTCTTACCCATTAAATCTAACATTTGGGAAAATGTTTTTTGTAGTTTTAGCAATTACAGAGGTGATTCAAGAGGCCTTGTCATGTTTTGGGGCCCATTAGTTTTGTTTGAAAACCACTTCATGGAAACTGACTCGTACATCATCTTTTTTTCCATGATATCTATAAAAAATGGGTCCTCACCAATGTCTATGATCCAAAATGAAGAAATGACAAGAGTGAATTATGGAAGAATTTAAAATATATTGTAAATATATTTAAAAATTAGTGCAAGATGGTGGTTAGGGATTTTAATTTTCCTTTGACCCCTAGGGAATAGAAAGGGGGAATCTATTCCCTAAATGATAGTATGTTGGAGTTAAGTGATTTTATCACTAAAGCATGTTTAATTGATGTGGACTTAAAGGGTAATAATTTCACATGGTATAATAGGAGAGTGATAAACAATCTCATCTAGGTTAGAGTAGACAATTTCTTGATCTCTTTGAACTGGAATCTCAATTCTACTAGCTCACTTTCTTATCTTCCCATGTTAGGCTCTAACCATAACCCATTGTTGTTTAAAGTGAAAAGATGTCCAAACACAAAATTATTCGTTTTAGATTCAATAAAATGTGGATCTTCAATTAGACCTTGGTAGACTCTATTAAGGAATGGTGGAATTTCCTAGTCTAAGGATTTACCATGTACATTTTGTCCATAAAGCTTAGACATGTCAAGAATAGACTCAAAGTCTAGAATAAAAAGTCTTTGGGAACATTTTCCTTCAAAAATGTGGCATTAAGGAGGAAATTAGTAGAATTTAATGGTAAACCAATGGTTTTATCCTCACCCCATCTAAGCAAGATAAAGATAAGGATCTTCTAAGTCTTTTCCATAACTTGGAAGCCAGGGAAGAAATGTGTTGGCATCAAAGATCTACGAAGATTTGGCTAAAAGAGGGAGATAGAAATACCAAGTACTTCCACACCTCAACATCCAAGAATCATAAGCATTCATTCATTTCATAAATCAAGGGGGGGAATATAACCTTGTATAATGAGGAAAAAGACATTGAAACCCAAATAGTTAATTTTTATAAAAACTTGCTAGCTTTTGTCCCCCCTAGGATACTCATCTAAAAGATTAGGTGGTTGACCTCATTAAAGGGTTAATTTACAAGGAAGATAATGATTCCATCCTTTCCCATCCTTTATATTATGATTTAAAATCCATCGTATTCTCTTTATAAGGGGACAAAGCTCCTGGTCTTGATGGTTTCCTCCTATTTTTTATAAGTTTTTTGGGATATTATTCAAAATGAAGTTTGCCTGGTAGTTTTAGAGTTCTTTAAAGATATAAATATGTTATAATACTTCAATAACACCTTCCTAATTATAATCCTAAATAAATAGGGGGCCACTCAATTGACAAACTTTAGACCCATCAGCCTATACTCTACCTTCTACAAAATCTACACAAAAAATTATCTTTAAAAATCTAATTACTGTTAGACAAAATTATCATGGAATAATGAAGAGCCTTCCTCTTTGGTAGACTTATTTTATATAGAACCACAATCACCAATTAAACCATCCACTTGGTAGCTAATTCCTCTAGACAAGGAATGTTTCTCAAGCTGGATATGAATAAGGCCTACGATCGGGTCTCCTGACAATTTATCAAAAAAAATCTTGATAGACTTCAATTTGATCAAGATGTTAAAAACCTGATTACCTCCTACATATCATCCTCCATGATTTATATTGTCATTAATAGTGTTATTAGGGGTTTCTTCCTATTAGTAAGAGGGCTTAGACAAGGAGGTCCCCTTTTTCCATACATGTTCATCATTATGGTTGAATCTCTGAGCAGAATTATCAAAAAGGCTAAAACTTCCAACATTATAAAAGGAATTAAAGTAGCACCTAACATCAGACCCATAACTCACCAATAATTCACAAATGAAACATTGATGATGGGACAAGCCTCAGTTTTAGAGGCCAAGTGTTTCAAAAAAATCTTGGAAATCTACAAGACTACTTTTGGTCAAAATGTCAACTTCTTCAAAATTCATTATTCTTCATAAATACTATGGTAGTCCTAGAATAAAATATCTCTAAGAATATAGGATGCATCATTAATAATCCTCCATTCTCTTATCTAGATATCCCTCTCTTTGTCAGGCCTATGAAATCTAAAGTTTGGAATCCTCTCATAGATAAGATTCAAAGGAAGCTATCTAGGTGGAAAGGGAATTTATTGTTAGAAGCTAGAAAATTGTAAATTCTAAAAAGTTCATTAACAAGTATACCAATCTATTTCATGTCCTTATTTGTCACCCCTAGTAAAGTGGTATACCAAATCAAGCAAATTTAGAAGAATTTTCTTTGGAGATGCTCAAAGGATAGATTTAAATTTCCTCTTATTTCATGGAATAAAGCTTGTCTTCTGATTTTGAAAGGAGGATTAGGGTTGATAAGGGTGAGATCCATGAACCAAACCCTTCTACCTAAACAAGGCTAGAGGGTGACAAAGGAAGATAATACATGAACTAAGATTATCATGGCTAAATACTTAAACTCTAGGGAGGGACATTTTTTCCTAATTGAGGATGGCCCAAGTAATGGTTTAGCTTTTTGGAAAGCTTTGAGAGCTAGAAAGGATATTATCAAGAAATGTCTTGACTTATAACAAGACTCCTAGATTCAAACTCATGTGGTTTCCACCCTTCAAGACATGGAGTTCATCACTTTTTCAAAGAAATCATTGGTCATAAGGTGTGTGATTATTAGTAGGTTGTTAATGTAAGAAAAAGGTGAAAAATTGTATACAAAGAGGATTTGAATCATCACCAAGCTTCCCTCCTTCAATATTTAAATTTAACTCTTCAGATCACCCATATTAGCTTATTCCCAAAAGAAGATGAACTAGTCTAGAAAGAATACTCTAGTGGAATCTATTCAGTTAAATCTAGATATATTTGTCTTTGGGAATAGGTGAAACTTGAGGAAAATTGGAGTGACCTTTGGATTAAAAATATCATCCCAAATATTAATGTCTTCTTTTGGTTATCATACATAATAAGATTATTATGATGGATAATTTAATGAAGAGGGGTATCCCTATCCCCAACCATTATGTGCTTTGAAAATATGTAGGTAAATCCATTCAAAATCTATTTCTCTCATATCCTTTCTCTTCATCCATTTTTCAAGATACCTTTAAAACTTCTCATGGGTTACCCCAGGTACCATCAAGGATCTAATCACCCAATAGAAGCTGGCATGGGACTCCTCCTACTAAAATTATAGTGGGACCTAGCCCTACCCCATATTTTTTGGGTCATTTAGACTTTGAGAAACTCAATTATTTTCAATAACTACAAACCCAAACTCTCCCTACCTTCAATAAAATCATGGCCTTTTTGAAATAAAATTGGTTGTCTTTCACTTAAACTTTTGATCAACCTAGATCCCCATATTTTTATTACATCTTCAGTCATCTTAATATTATCATCCTAGGCAAGCCCCAAAATCAAGGTTTCAATAGATCTAATATTAGGTGGTCTCTTCCTCCTCCCACTTGGTTTAAATTAAACTTCAACAAGAGTGTGAAAGGTAATCTAGGCCCAATAAGAGCAAGATGTGTTATCAAGGATTCTTATAGGAATGTCAGGGTTACCTATATAGGCCTTATTAGGATTCAAACTAATCACATCTATGAATCCTAATCTACATTATGGGGCATCAAAATCACAATATATCTTGGCATGGATTTTCTCCAGATCGAGGGGGATTCAATGAATATTATAAATTACTTAAAAGGTCTAACCTAATTATCCTAGAATATTTTTAGGATTATCAATGATTCCACATGTCTAATGTCTTAATTCAAAGGAGTGACTATAATGCATGTGTATAGAGAAGGAAACAAGAGCACCAATAAAATGGTCAATATAAGGGTTCATAAAAGCTCTTTTACTAGCTAGTAAGATAATAATTTCCCCATTGATATCATTCCCTTTATCAAATTAGATAAAGGATGCCCCATTTTTTGAAATTATGGTCTTATTAATGATACTTAAAATATAGTGTAATAAATCAAATTCCAATTCATGAATATAAATCATCAATTAATCCTTTCTCAAGGCCTTGCATGCTCGGTTAAAATGGGCTTCCCTTAGTAATAATTTATTTGGCTCCATTTCCAAAATTCATTCTGGTTCTAAGTATTTAAACATGTAAGTTTATAGTATAAGTTTGTAAAAACACATTATGGGTGGTGACTATGATCAATTACAACCCATACCCTATAATGATGTTGAAAGGGATGAATATGTCTAGCACAAGATGTTTAAAGGAGGCCTAGTGACTTTCATGGAATGACTAGTACGTCACAACACAATGATATCAAAGGATTTCAACAAAATATAGAAGGATAGGGAAGTTTGTATGCATGGGATTATAATTATAATAACTAAGGAACTCATTGGCTAGATAAGAGACATAGACTATTTTGGAGTCAAAGCTTTTAAGGATAAAAAATAGGAGCTCATCAACATTTTATTCAATAATTAGAAGAAGAAACCCAAGGCTGCACCCCAAAAAGGGTTTATGAGGACTAACCTAATGAGAAGGTGGCTTGATGTTTACCTATAAATCATGCACTGTATCACATTAGATGGAAAATGCATATTAATTTTTTTCTCACAACTTTCTCTTGCTTAATCACTTCAAAGTACATACTATCAATCTTCCATTTTTCCTTTTGAAATCCCTAAAAATGATAGTTATGAATTTAAAGTATAATCCATTAATTGATATCATCCACCAAGGGTTGATACAATTACTAGTTAACAAATGGGAACCATTATAGTAAAAAAATTTCATAGAGGCAATTAATATCCCTAGTGAATAGGAAGAATATGACAGGGATAAGGATTTCTTCATGGAGTTTGAGCCAGATAAATATGGGAAGGAATAGATTAAAGGGGCTAGATCCAAGTGGTCACAAGAGGATTTCAAAGTGATAATTTAAAAAAGGGAGACTCCTTTATATGTGTCTCCTATTGCTAATATAAGCTAAAGGCTTATTTTTCCTAAGAACAAGGAAAAAATCAAGCAATCCCTTGACAAGATCTTCACCAAAATTTCATTCTAGAAACTACTTTGTAATGAAAATTTTGATGAATTCAAAAACATCAAAGGAATTATGGTTGATGGGATAGAATAAATTAATCTCAACAAAGATCATGCAAGTTTTGATGTTTTCACTACCCAAGGCAACAACACCTCTAAGAGAAATGACATGGAGGACAACAACGAATCTCAAAAGGAGGAGGATCCTAAGCTTACAAGTCTAAATCATAAGAAGCAAGGCAAGAAAAAAGATTAGTATAATGGGAAATGCACCATAGGAAAAATGAGTAACAAAGAGGGAAGTCTTGAGGCTAACAAATTGGTCATCTAATCTGAATCTAATTAGTAGGCACTTTTTTATTCTTTTCAGTCTATCTCAAGTCTTTTGTTGAAACTTTTCATCTTTTAGGCGGCATGTGGTTTTTATTGTTGGGGTAATATCTTGTTCCTTTTCTTTATTCTGTTATTCATGCTTATCTTATGGTTTAATTTTATATGGGCATGGGCCCCATTTATCCCAATTTTTAACCTATCTAATAAAAAAAACTATAATACTGAAGAGTTTTAAATATCAAGGTTTTTGGACTGCATTTTGTTATCTATGGATTATGAATGATTAAAATAAGCTTGTGATATAATGTTTTTTTTTGAGAAATAGCATTATAAGTTGATTGGTAGTTTTAGTAACTGGTAGTCTATAAAATCATTACCTAGATGGTATGCTATATTGAGGATTATTTTTGGATTTTGTTTATTATTTGTAATAAATTAGATGTTATAGATTCATTGCATTTAATTTGATAGACTAAATGAATGTACGTGATACTTTTGTACTTAGAATAAATTTTATTAGCTAAAGGTAAATATTATAAATAAATCTATTGGTTTATATATTATTTATATTTTTAATGAATCTCACATTTATGACCCTAAAAAGTAATGAAAAAATTCCACTAGCTTAATTAGGACTATCAGTGCAATATTGAAATTGATTGATCTTAGAGATCATTTATTATTGAAAACTTGGGCAAAATTAATGTTTTGATTAAATATTCATTTCATATGTTGATATAGTTTTCATATTTGTATGATATCATATCAGAATGGATTTATTTATGGTACACATTATGTATTAGATATCTTAAACACATAGATTATAGTTTGTTACTATGGATTCCTACACTGTCATTATCTACCCATCTATGAATGAAGGGCCATCCCCTTATTTGGGAGATTGTACAAGGGATATATGGTCTATGGTAGGTGTAAAATTTCTTAGATGATGCTCTCCTTCCTAGATGGAATACTATACTAGGGACTAAACTTGAGATTATAGATTGATACTCAAGTCATGGAGACTCTTGAGTTGTGAAGAATCTTGAGTCATGGAGACTCTACTCTATGGAGTTTTGTATCATGTTTTATCATTTAAGGTATTATTATGTATTTCTAAAAATTATAACATTTATAAATTATACTTATACAATAGTGGATTTAATGTTGTATCATCCATGGCTAAATTTTTACTATTTCATTATGATTATATGCAGTATTTATTGTTGTTTAGTATTGTTGATAATTTTCACATTTGTTCATGATGATCCTTAGCTAAATTGTTTAGTTATAAAAATTTTGGTTATACAAATTGATGTAGTTAGTTAAAAATTATTAATGAGGTTTCTTTTTGTGAAATATATAAGATGAATATGGGTAATTAATTTAAAAATCAATTTACTATATTTTAGTAAGAGGGATTGTTACATTGTTGTATCAGAGCCGAGGATCAAAATCTAGGACTTAATGTGTCCAATAATGAAAATTTATTCTCTTGATAAAAATGAATAATAATGGAGTGCAATAGACCAAAATTTGAGGTTACTTTGAATACCAAACCCCCTATTTATCCAAATCAATTTGCCATTAAGAAAACTACCAAGTTAGACCTAATCCTTATAACCATGTAAGAAAATAGGGACCAACTTGTGGCATTAGAATAGGAAGTACATGGACATGAAGAGGAAAATTATTAGGAAGAACTTGACTAACATCCTATTAACTAGGAACATCTTTAAGGGTAGAGGCATGAGGAGGCTCCACATGATGTGAGAGCTTGAGTAGCTATAGAGTTGGCATGAAACATGAAAAAGTTGAATCCACCCAAGTTTGATGGAGCTATTTTGGGTGATGGAGTTGAGGTATGGCTAATAAAAATGGAGTAGTGTTTTAAGATTCAAAATTATTCTAAAGTTACAAAAGTAGTCTAGGGATCTTATCAGCTTGTTGGTGAAGCAATAACTTGGTTGGTAAACAAGAATATTAAGATAAACCTTGAATCAATCACCACCACTTGGGAATAATTTGTGATACTATTTATGTCATGATGGCTTCCACAATTATATTTTGATCAAAATATTATCAATTTTTATAATCTTAAGTAAGGAGATTTGTCAATAAATTAATACTATGAGTAATTTAGAAAGCTCCTTAAGTATGTACCTCAGTGTCAGGTAAATTAGAGGTTCAAAATCAGTAAATTCATCATGGAATTAAACCCAAAATTGGATTTGAACTAGATGTGCATGGTCCATCTACCATGGATTAGGTGTTCAAGAAGGTGCTCAAATAAGAACATAAACTAAAATCTCTTACCTAAGTCATATATAAGTTAAAAAATAAATTTGGAAGTTTTAAACCAACTTTCAAGAATAAGAACTAGAATCAAAGGAGTGGAGACTCCATGGGTCAGTTCAATAATCAAAATGCCAAGTTCAATAGTGATTCAAGGAACATGAAACCCAATAATGGTTTAAAGGGTGGTTTCAAGGAAAACTGATAGAATGAGATGAAAAGACTAGTTAGAGGATTATTCATTTATAGAGGTGACCATTTATGTCAAGAATGTCCTCAACATAAATCAAAGAATAAGGGTTTATTTTCTCATTAAGGTAAATTTCAAGAGTCGATTCATGCAACTATTGACAATCGATAGGCTAAGTATGAAGATTCACCCATAAACTATTAAGTATTTTGTTTGATCATCTAGTTTCTATTTTGATTGACATGAGAGCTTAAAAATGTTTCATTACTCCTAGAATTATTAGTAAATTGTCTATAAAGGCTATAGCTATGTCAAATGCATGGTCAGTATAGTATGGGAATGAGTCAAAGGTCAATGATGACAAGTCTCTAGTCAAATAAAATATTAGGTTCCCTGAGTTTAGTACAATAGTAAATATTTTTATAGCACTATTGGGATCATATGATGAGATCCTAGGAGTTAATTATATTGAAAGCATAAATACAAGGTATACTATTTTCTTAATAAGGTTAAGTGTCTAGATGATTTTTGAAATCAAACATAGATTCAAGGTAAAAAAGGGAGTTAAATCTAAGGCAAATTTTTGTAGTTCAACTTAATAAATCTCAAAGGAAGGGATGACAAGCATTTATCATTAAGATAAATGAGATGGGAGAATATAATAAACTATATAGCAAAGATTATCCTTTTCTAATAAAATTTCATGATGTGTTTTCAAAATAATTACCAAGATTCTGTAATATCCCCAACCAATTGGGAATATAGAAAAAATAAAGCTCTGAACAAAGATAAAATTTTTGCCAAAATAATTTCCAAATAAATAAATAAATCACAATATAGTCTCTCAATAGCAAATCACAAATATTATCACTTGTTCTTCTAGATGAGTACACAATTGAATCTCTGTCATATAAATAAAATAATATGAAATATTCTATCTTAAAACCCTAGGCTTTTGCAAATATAGAAATTAAGCTTGAATCTACAAATTCTGTCTCAGCCTATTGTGTCAAACACACAGTCACCGACGTCGGTCGATATATTACCGACGTCAATCTATGTCTGTCCTTCTCTACAAACGTCGGTCTTCAGTCAGCCGATGTCAGTCACTAGAGATCTCTGTCTGTCGTGGTCAGTATCTGCATGGATCTATATAGACCTGTATAGACTTTGTACATCTACCAATAAAACACAACCTATCTATTTTCAACCCCTGATCTGAAGATATATGGCTCTAATACAGAAGATCTCTATCTATATAATTTATTGAATCAAAAACCTAATTAAATAAATACCTGGAAAGCTCTGTGACAACTTATATATGAAGTTACCTCTTAAATCTGTAAACCTCTATGATAACTTTTGTATAAATCTCTCTCAATTTAGCAATAGATCAGCTGATATTTCATAACCTCTAAATCACACACACTGAAGAGTGGACATTCTCCAATGCAGATGGAATCCTAGAACCTAGGCTCAGTCTTCACAGAAGAATTCTTCAATATCAAAATCAATAATCAATGCATAATTCAATAATGGCCTCCATGAGAAACCCTTATACCCTCAAAAAGATATGCTTTCCCTAATTAGGGTTTCTTAAATTAGAATTAGGGTTTCTAATAAAAAATAGGCTAAATAATTAATATTTGTTTAAATCAATCAAATATTAATATCTCCCTCAATATATGTCCGATCCTCGAACTGTCTGAAGCTAGTGAATTAGGGAGTGATTCTACAAATGACCATACCAAAATAAAGGTGCTCTACTGCATGTCAAATATCCCTAAATAATAGGATCTTAGGCTAAATGTGTCTGAAAGAGCCTGAATGAAAGTCAACTATATAAATTTTGCTAATCAAAGCCAAGCCAAGCTCCATCCTGACCCTCTATCCATCCTATCAGTCTATGAAGGTCGTATAATAGGCTAACCATCAAGTCTGTCGATGTCCACTAAAAAAGGGGACATGACAATCTGCCTTTCCTAAAATTGCTTGATCCCAAGCAATCTCAAAACAACAAACCAATCAATCCACCTAGATCCCAAATATAGTCATGATCTATCTGATGAAAATCAATGCAAGCTCCTACAATATCCTCTGAAGTAGAACAAAGAGGAATTGATAATCAAACTGGTGCATGAAACTCAACCAAAATCCAAGATTACAAATACCATAGTCAAGAACACATGAGAAACAAACTCTCAAAGTATCATAACCCAAGTAGAATGGACAACTCAAACTACCAATTCCATCTACAAAAGATGGTGTCAATCCATCCCATAATTGATCTCTTTATAAAGGTGGCACGATCAACTATACCACACTATCATCAGTGTGAGAAGAATCAATCTGGAGACTCAACTCCACTAGTATCCCAAACTCATCAGGACTAAGTACTCCCAAATCTTTAATATGTATATCATCCTCAATAACATGGTCCTCATCAGTAGCTACAATTGTAGGAACATACTCACCAACAACACTCAATGTACTAACCTCTGAGTATACCTCCACACTCTAAATACTAGCATCAGACTCATCATCATCTAACTCTGAAGATGCTGCTGCTGAAACTATCTCATCATCACAATCCCTAGCTCCCTCATCCTCTGCAACTAACTAAGAGTCCAAATCCTCATGACTAAGCTCATCCACATGTCTCTCAAAATCTTGGTGAGCCACCTTCAATGCCTCTACCTTAGGCTCTGAAGCCTCTATCTCTGACTCCTTGGAACTATCATGTTGTTTGAAATCTTCTAATTTTGAATCCTCATAATACTCCCATATTACATGATATGCCTTGCCCTTAGGCCTCAAATGACAATTGTGATTGGCATCATATGGATCTTTGCAGTATAAGTAAAGCTTTCTCCTATTAAGAGTAGCACACCTGTTATCTCCTATCTCATAAGAATCATGGGACATGTGGCTATCTTGTCTAACTAATCTGTAGTGCTCTCTCCTAAGCTTAACAAAGTGATCAAAAGATATCCTCTTCTGAACTTGAGGTGTTAATAACTCTCACTCATCATTTGGTGTCATATATCATGTGGATTTGTCTTTGAATGTAGGGTATGAAAGAAATTCATTTAACCTCTTCAAACTTTGTTCCAGCTTCTCCATCTCCTTGTCCCACTGTTTTTGAGTACTGGAAGTCATCATGGATACTTCACTGATTTAAACTACACAAACTACCCAACAAGATGGCAGGACATCGGCTCTGATACCACTGTGATGTCCCTTACTTAGGGGCTCCTTTTTTGAACAAAAAGCTTTGATACCACTGTAATATCCCCAACCAATTGGGAATATAGAAAAAATAAAGATCTGAACAAAGATACAATTTTTGCCAAAATAATTTCCAAATAAATAAATAAATCACAATATAGTCTCTCAATAGCAAATCACAAATCTTATCACTTGTTCTTCTAGATGATTACATAATTGAATCTCTATCATAAAAATAAAATAATATGAAATATTCTATCTTAAAACCTTGGGCTTTTGCAAATCTAGAAATTAAGCTTGAATCTGCAAATTTTGTCTCAGCCTGCTATGTCAAACACACAGTTGCTGGTGTCAGTCGATATACTACCAATGTCGGTCTATGTCCATCCTTCTCTACCAACGTTGGTCTTCAATTAGCCGATGTCGGTCACTGGGGATCTCTGTCTGCCGAGGTCGATATCTACATGGATCTGTACGGACCTATACAGACTTTGTATGGCCACCAATAAAACACAACCTATCTATTTTCAACCCCTGATCTGAAGATATATGGCTCTAATACAGAAGATCTCTATCTATATAATTTATTGAATCAAAAACCTAATTAAATAAATACTTGGAAAGCTCTGTGACAACTTCTATATGAAGTTACCTCTCAAATCTATAAACCTCTATGATAACTTCTGTATGAAGCTATCTCTTAATTTGGTAATAGATCAGCTGATATTTCATAGCCTATGAATCACACACACTAAAGAGTGGACATTTTCCAATGCAGATGGAATCCTAGAACCCTAGGCTCAATCTTCATAGAAGAATTCTTCAATATCAAAATCAATAGTCAATGCATAATTCAATAATGGCCTCCATGAGAAACCCTTATACCCTCAAAAAGATATGCTTGCCTTAATTAGGTTTTATTAAATTAGAATTAGGGTTTCTAATTAAAAATAGGCTAAATAATTAATATTTGATTAAATCAATCAAATATTAATATCTCCCTCAATATATGTCTGATCCTCAAACCGTCAGAAGCTGGTGAATCAAGGAGTGATTCTGCACATGACCATACCAAAATAAAGGTGCTTCACTACATGTCAAATATCCCTAAATAATAAGAGCTCAGGTCAAATGTGTCTGAAAGAGCCTGAATGAAAGCCAACTATAGAAATTCTACTAATCAAAGCCAAGCCAAGCTCCAACCTAATCCTCTATCCATCTTATTAGCCTACGAAGGTCGTATAATAGGCTAACCATCAAGTCTGTTGATGTCCACTAAAAAAGGGGACATGACAAATTTCCATCTAAGCATGGTTTTGTTTTTATTAATTGATATCATACCTAGATCATAACTATAGTCTAAATCACCATACAGAATGATAACCACTAAATTGGTTGAGTTTAAGGCACAAATTTAGGAGTTATTGTCTAAAAGACTAACTCAAACAAGTGTGTCACCATGGGGTTCACTAGTTGTCTTCATCAAGAATAAGGATGACACTCTTCACCTTTGTATAGATTATAGGATGTTGAATAAGTCAACAATCAAGTAAAAATATATGATGTCATGTATTGATGATCATTTTGATCAAATGTAAAGGGAAATAATCTTTTCTAAGACTAATATTATATTAGGGTATCATCATTTGAGTATTAATGAAGAGTATATTCTAAGATTTAATATGGGCACTAAAAATTCAGTGTTACCATTTGGATTGATAAATGCTCCAAAAGCATTTATGAATCTTATGAATAGTCTGTTCAAAGATTACCTAGATAATTTTGTTTTGGTCTATTTAGAAGACATCTTCATTTATTATAAGGATGAGGGATCAAATTATCATGTATAAATTGATCCATTCAATATGATCCACAAGTAGGAAGGTACACTCTAACCTTATTAGAAAGAAGCATAAGTTTTATGGTAAGTTCTCTAAGTGTGAATTTTTCAAAAATAAATTATAGTATTTGGAACATATTATCTATATGGATGGTATTTTAGTAGACCCATCAAATATTAGAGCCATTATGGAGTGGCCAACACCAAAGAATGTGCATGAGGTAAGAAGTTTCATGGGATTAGTAGGTTATTATAATAAATTCATTTTGAATTTATCTAAGATAGATAATCCAACTACCTCTCTTCAACATAATAATAAGATTTTCATCTAGTTAGATAAGTATGAGGTAGCCTTTTAGGAATTGAAAATGAAGCTTAATTTAGAACAAATGCTAAGATTTCCCAATCATAATGGTTAATTCTCAATGATCATCAATGCATTTTGGGATGGACTTGGATGATTTATTATATAGGATGGATCAATGGTATCTTATGACTCTAGGAAACTAAAGCCATATGAGCTGAATTATGCCACTCATGACCTAGAACTTGTAGCAATTATGCATGCTTTGCAATTTTGGAGGCATTATTTATTAGGAAAACTATTTGATCTCAAGACTAATAAATTGGGACTCAAGTACGTCTTCACCCAACCAAACTTAAATGCTCATCAAAGGTGATGGTTATATTTTTTATCTGATTATGATTTTGATATTAATTATATCAAAGGAAAGGAGAATAGAGTAGCTGATGATCTAAACTATAGGAGGTACATAGTAGCTAGGGATACTATTAGGAGTAATTTTAGAGATCAAGTGATCAAATTCCTTTCAAGAAATTAATCTATGATTAGGTTAGGAAAGAATTATCTAAAAATATTCAAAATCCTAGGTATAAGTATTTTAGGATAGAGGATGATAGTCTTTTATGGTACAATTATAGCATTTATGTTCCCAATAGAGATAATTTGAGGATCAAATGCTAAAGGAATTACACAATGCCCCATACTCAGGACATCTTTGATTAATGAATCTTATTATTGAGCTTATACCACTCTACATTTTATAAAAGAATCAAGAGAGATGCAATAGATTTTGTGTCTCATTATCTGGAATGTCAACATGTGAAAGTTGAATATGTGAATCTTGATTGATTAATATATCCACATGATAAACCAAAATGGAAGTGATAAGTGATCAATATAGACGTAATCTATTTTTTACAATTATCATATAACTGGCATGATATGATCTTGGTTGTAGTTGACAAACTAAATAGGGTAGCCCACTTCATACCAAGAAACTTGATAGATGATGCACCTATGATTTCAAAGAGATTCATGAAGTGTATGCAATGAGAAATGCATCATGTCTATCAATCAATCTTGGATTGAAGAATATAGAGCATACCTACACTTATGATTGGGATACGCTTGTTAATTAATAATATGACCAATATGGGGATCTATTAGACCTGATTAGGGGATCAATTATCATAACATATCATTCTATGAAGGGATCCAAATATTATAGTCTAACAAAATTGCACAACAACCCTAATGGAGTCTTAAGGTTTAAAACATTCATCTATTTTAATAACAAGAAAGTAAATCTAATCTACCACACACCAAATCTTATGGCACAAAGTAGGGGTTATAAATAATAAAACAACTCAAGTAAACATTATTATAAGACATATACTCATGTTAATGTATACAAAATACTAATACATGGGAGAATATACAAGTGCATTATCTATATGTTATTACAAAGGAGAAATAAATTTAGTAATAATTATCTTGGAAGATAAACTTATCGAGCCTCAATATCTCCCTTGACCAAGGTGTTTCGCAAGAGATTGTTATGTATGTAAGTATAACAAAGATAAATAATCTCTAGGCTACACAACCTATCTAAGCATCCAAAATACTTCTCCACATGATAAGATCTATATCTCCAAATAAATTATGGAACCCTAAGCTATATTTATCAATTAGAATGGTCAATAAGTATATGCTCATTCATACTTATTCTCTCTTAACTCTTCTTTTATGTAATGGTGGGAAATGAACTTGTATATATAGGTGGATATTTTCCTAAATATTCCCAAAAATATTGGATATATAGGATCAACCCAATCAACCTATTGTGTTTTAAGGGACAATTCACTAGGTCTGAGCTAGGTTGATTGAAGGGTTAACAAGCTAAGGAAGTGAAAAATACCCCTAAATTATATTAGGTCAACCTAGTTAAACTATTACAATTGACTGACCAAAAGGGAACTAAGGAAAGAAAATGATAGATAAGGCATGACAACTAAGAGAATGGGTAAGACTAAGGAGAATAAGCTTAGGATAAGTGGTTTTAAGAGATAAGTATGTAGATGGTAAGTGGAAAAAGGGACAACAATCTTATGAAGCACTAATGGCTTACCCACCCCTTTCCCAATGCACCCCTTAAGGCATGCACATAGAGAGATTGAGACTCGATAGGTTCTTTTAAGATACAAAGTATCAGTAATCAATAAAATTTTGAAAATATTATGTGTATACATATGCCCCACTCTAAACTCATTGCATGTCACATGAGTGTAACACAAGATGGTGCTTTAGGATAGAACATGATAACACATAATACTGATACTAAGTAAGGTGTAGTAAGCATCAAATAAGATAAATGAATGGAATAACTTGAAAAATGCATACCTTTAACTTACCTTAGTGTTGTAGATAAATAATTATACTGTAAGAGATGTGAAGGTGTCTAATGTAGAGAACACTAGATGAACCTATAGAAGTTAGTGAAAAAAATAGTCAAAAATCAAATTTTTTGAAATATAGACTTATGGTAGTGGAAAAGATTCTCCACGTCATCACTAATATAATAGATTTTATGGTTTTTAAAATGGATGAGTAGAAACAAATATATAATCAAAATTAAAATATTTGAAAATTTAAAAATGTTTTTAAATAGGGAAAAAGACAATTCATTTATTATTCAGAGTTTTAAAGGAGAGAAAAGAGAGATTTGGAGATCATACAAGCTAGGATGGTGAGGAGACAATAGGATAGACATGGAGAGGTTTTAGAGGTAGTGACAGATGCACTAAGGTATGTAAAGGAGAGATGAAGGTCCCTGGTGAGGGGAGCACTCCATGAAATTCTAAGTGAGACTTTATAGCCATACCACTCCATCACACTAGAAGATCTGAGTGGACCATCTTCTCTAGATCAGGCAAGCTAGTTCAAATTAGCTAGAGAGGTAACGAGGTAGATATAGGCAAGAAGAGAGAGGATATAAGAAACAAAAATGATTGGTGTAGGGGAGGTATAAGCTTGAGAAGCCCTAATAAATTAGAGATTTGTGCATCTAGCTATAGTAGCATAGATGATAAAGATTTGGACCCAGTTGGTAGAGTCACAAGTGTGGGTATCAAACCTATAGGGATAGGTAGAAGGATTGAGATCTCAAATGGCCTCCTTACAACATACTAGTTAGAGGAGTCAGACTGAGGCCTTAGCAAGCAGCATGGCTTGACCATGAGATAGATATGATGGAGCCTAGCCATAAACCTAGAGCATTGTATATGGTTGTATATGTTGTATTTAAACTCATGAGATATAAATATGGATCATTTTGGCATAGTATTATTTTTTATGTTTTCATTATGATTGTTGTGTTTATTAATTATGGTTTATGATGTGGATGCTTAGGATATATTTATTTCTAGCACATGTATTTAGCTTTTTTGTATATGCTATAGAAAATATATGTGATGTGGTTTCTTTTCTAGAATTATGTAAGACACATGCATGGTTAAAAAGAAATAGGCAAAAGGACTTGAAAAAATATAATCAATAACAAAAAAATCACTACACACTATTTTGGGCTGGGAAATATGTAATAACAAGAAATGATTTAGTATAAAAACCCAAGAAATGGAAAAATAAGATGGTAAATAGGTATTTATTTTTAAACCAATGTGAAATATTTTTACACCAAATTAAAACAAGTAAAATCATATTAATTCATGTTGGGAAGTATGACCAAAAATGTAATAAAATGGAAGGTATGTTAAAGAACATAAATGGTAATTAAAAAATTTTAATTAAGTTAATTAATCATATTAAATCATGCTGGGAAATGTGAAAGAAAAAAATTATAAAAGTTTGGTCTTAAATTGGTCATACTAATTCAAGCTGAGAAGTATGAAAAATTAAATAAATGGTTGAAATCTTACATGTACATGGAAAATAAGAAGATAAAAAGGTGAAATAAAAATTAAGCATAAAACATACTAAATCAAGATGGGAAGCATGTAAAATGACATGTAACTTCATAATCAATTGAAGCTTATCTCAAATTTGACACATGTAATTTAGATGGTGGCTTGGGTATTGGAAAATTTTATGATGTGGGTTAGGTCCTATCCATGGTCTTACACTACAAATTGATAAAGAGAATACCACTTGGGTAGAATAAACAAGAATATCAGATAATAAAAGATGTGGGTGATAGGAAGGAAAATATGGTAATTTATGAGGAATGTAAAGTCCTATTTGCAGTCTTACAAAATAACTCATAAATGAAATCCCAAGGGGAGTGATCAACAGACAAAACAATATTTCTCAAGAATAAGTATAAGGGATATAGGGAATGAAAAGGTGAGTGTAAAAATAAATACTTAGTCATCTTATGATAAGACTTTAGGAGGTAGGATGCATACTAAACATATGTGAAGACACTAAGTGACTAGTGGTCATCTATGTACAAAGGAAACCTGTTCGCTATAGACACAAATAATTGTAGACAAATAAGTGTGTTACTAATATCAACTCATGAAGGCAGATTGGTACAAGAAAAATTAAAATGGACATACCTTCCCATGATGTATTCCCCATTCTTTAGGACCCCTTATAGAGTTTTCAATCTACTATGAAGATATGGTACTTCTGTGAGAAAGTAGGTAGCACTAGCTTTTTTATTTTTTTCTCCTCTTCTAATCTACTAGCCTATCATACCCCAAAGGACCTTAGATGTACTATAAGGCCAAATTTAGAGTTTGATTTTTGAATAGAAGAAGGATATGTACTTTGAATCACATATTTTAGTGCGATTAGACTTTTAAAAATAATTTTGCATTTTGATATCATTACCTTTTGTTTAAATGATTTGGATTTTAAATTTATTTTGATGTATTTTTAATATTCCTCCTCCATATAGATTTGGAATGACCAATCATGAGAGAGATAATGATGCACATGATTGAATTGTAGGCTAAGAATAAAAGAAGCTAAGTAACCAAATACAAAGACTGACGAGGACACTTAGGCTTGAAAATAAACTACCATGTGATCTCAAGTCTCAACTAATTCTTAGTTTGTAGAAAAAGGAATAGGGGAAAAATAAAATCCAAATTAGACAGGTAAAAGGAGATAATAATGAGATAGATTGTTTACTAAGTGATCATATGGTAAAGAGAGATAATAACCAAAGGGAAAATGGTTTGTATAGCCAAGTCATCATTACAAATTATCTATGAAAAGAGGGATAAAAAATAAAAACAATCATAAAGATAAAATAGATAGAGTTTTGAGAAAACATCCAAGGGAAAAGGGAAAGTAATGATAAAAGGCAATCATATGTGAATGTAAATGATAATATAAGCAAGATATAGTATAATAAGTAAGATCATGATATAAGATAAGAAGAAATTTGACATAGTATCAAATGATATAAAAAATAGAAATAAGATTAGAGCACATGTCCAATCAAATAATAATGTGAAAGTACTATTCATGTGCTCATAAATACTTATAAATTTGTCTACACACATTATCCAAGATATTAGATAAATCTCTATGAAGTTGGGTAGGAACTACTTCTAATGGTTTATTAATATTCAATAAATACTAGGAAAATACTTCTTCTTTGAGATCATTAACTAATAAATTAGGAATAATGAATGGATAAAGTTGAGGAGGACAATTAGGCAAAGGATGTTTAGGAGAATGCATGGGAGCAAGATCTACTGGAGATGCAAGAACCACTGGTGGAGAGGAATCCACTAGTGAAGGAAGGTTCACAAATGAAAGAATCATGAGTAGAGACACACAAGGTGGTGAAGGGAGCACAAGAGGGGATAAAAAATTGGAGGTGGAGCCATGGGATAAGAAATAGAATCCCTTTTATGGGAATGACCTATGGTAGGAATAGAAGAAGGTTTGACAATAACTATGAGATGATATTTGAGATGTTATTATAGGATGTGATAATGATAGGGTAAAACATAGATGACATAAATAATATACCTCACATACTTAGGTAGATATTCAAGAAGTATCTTTGGTGGAGGTATGGCTTTGTCTGATGATGGGGAAGAAGGATGCAAGGTATCAATATATTTCCATAACTTGTAACAATTGGTGGAAGAATGATTATCTATCCCATGAAAGTAACATATATGTTTGTCAATGTTTTTAGTAAAATCACTCATGGAAGAGGGTAAAATATGAGTGGAAGAAGATGGAGAGCACTCTTCAACCAATTTGGTGGGTAAAGGATCCATCTTAGGCAAGGGAAGCAAACCATCACCAAGGGAGGGTGATGATGAGGAAGGAATGGAACTAGGTTCAATGGAGGGAGTAATATCATTATAAATAGTAGTAGGCTCAGCAATAGTAGGACTGAAATTAGAATCAAACATAATAAGAGTGAGAAGAAGCTTAACTATAGTAGGTTTTACTAAAAGAGGAACATGATCTATAGAAGTTCTAAGGAGAGTTACAATAACCTTAAGGGTAAACTAGCTATGAGGGTTAGGGTACCTAGTAAAATGGTAAGGCCCAATCATAGCACAATCCATGAGTATAATACTATGTGGCTCCTAAAAAAATGGAGGTTCCAGTGCAATCTCTACCCTAAAATAAAGTATAAAAATACAAAAATCAAGAACTATAAGTGGAGGAAAATGATGAGATGCACGAAAAGAATCAAGTAAATAAGATCAATAATGGACAATCTTAGCATTATGGGCCTATGCAAGACCACTTAACAATGAATCATCTAAGGAATAACCATCATTATAATCTAAGGTGTGACGAGATCAATGACACAGCTAGGGATAACCTTGTCATACCATGAAGTATAATGAATAAAATTCCTAGTGTTGGTCAGGACTACAAGAACATCATCGCAAGGAGGCTTACAAGAACAAGGTTACAATCTGTGAAATGAGATAAGGTAAAAGATTAAAAGTTTTGATATTTAATTTAATCTCATTGATCTCATCATCATTAGAATCTAATAGATTAGGAGGAATGTTACTAATGAGCTGAGGATGCCCACCATAACCTCAAGTTGAGTTAATGAAAAAGTTGAGATGCTGAGACTCATGAAATGGAATGCTTGGTAAAGACTCAAGAGTAAGAATATTGAAAACATCATGATCTTATAATTATTCAAAATTAAAAGGGTTAGTGTCACCCTAAATCTTTTAAATGGATCCATTATGAGGAAACTTGACACATTCGAAAGAAGAGACAGCAATAGCTCTCATGCGATGAGTCCATGACCTACAAAGCAAGATGTTATAAGAAAGGGGGAAGTTAAATATCATCACCTTCACATGGATGGGGATAGGTGGGATGGTAATGGGAATCCACACATAACATAGAGGAGGCATTTTCCTTCTATTGTATTATTGGCATGTGTTGTGTGTAGACTTGAGATTAGACTTAGAATATCCAAGAGTCTTAACAAAATTTAGAGAAGTGACACATGTGATATAACCCTCATCAATCAATAAAAGGAAGGAGAGGTGAAACAAGACATTAAATGGGCTTTCTAATTATAATTCATGCATGTAATGGCTTGCATGTGGATTTATATGAACTAATTTTTAAAAAGCAAGGAAAGATGTTTACATGTTATTTTTTGGGATGGTGATCCCTAACCATAGATGGTTAGGGTGATCATCAATGGTTATCCTAACCATTGATAGTCAAGGGCCAAGGTAAAAAGTGGGTAAAAGGGTAAGTTAAGGTAGTTAGTCAAACTAAAAATAGTTGGGCTTAGTTAGGGGTTAAGAGCTAAAATTAGTCCTAAGGGGGTCCTAAGGTGGTCCAGGGTGTTTCAACATTTAGAATCACAATTTGCATATTTTTGGTATCTAAATCTTACCCTTTTTTATTATGTGGGTTGAATCAATAAGATACAAAACAAAAATAGATTGCAAGTCAAAGATCAGGTTGCCTTGAGTATGGGAGGAGGTGTTCCCCTTCAAAATAGGAGTCAATGAGGTAAAATAGGATAAGGTATAGGTTTGATAAAGTGGATGAATGTGATGAAGAAGGGTGATGTCATGAAGGTGGATGATAGGTTAGGCACTAAATCACAAACACATGCATAAAGTATGAAAAATATGTTATAGCCAAGATAGTGCATTGACTAGGTTTCCATAGCTAGTAAAAATAAAGGTTAGTGATAGAAGGACAAGTGACAAGTGGACTACATGACTTCATTTAGGCATGGTAGCTGGGTAAACTCATAAATGAAAGTCTCCAAGGCAATGTATATATCTTGGTGGGTATCTAAGGTAGGAATTTCTCTTGGTGAAAATACAAACTGGGAAAGTGTCATGGGTATCTAACATAGGAATCACTCTCAAGAAGACACAAGTGGGTCTAGTATGTATGAGGTGGTACATGTTCAAAAAATGGTCAACATGAAAATGTTGTCATTATGGTTAAAGGACCAAGCAAAATCCATCGTAAAGTTCATGCTAGTTTGTAAAAAATGGACTAATGGCAAGGTGAAGAGATAAATTGAAAAGAGTTAAACCCCTGGCCATTGATAGTTAGGGGTCTAAATAGAGACTGTTGATGGTCACCCTAATTTTTGACAGTTAGGGTAAAAACTCTAAAGCCACAGGGGTTAAAAGTGAAAATTAAATCATTTTAACTCACTATAACATTGAATTTTGTTAACATTGGATATATGGATTTAGATGTGTTAAGTGAGAATATTTATGATGATGACCACAAAGGATTCAACTGATAGCTAAGGTGGAGAGTAGTCCAAGTGGACTAGTGAGGATACAAAGTGTGAATGATCACAAATGAGGATGGGTGGGTCCATGAATTAATCCTTAGTGGTAGTCAAAGAATGAGGTAGGTGGTGTTTTTGAATTAATATATGTAGGTTGAATTGAATTTTCATTGAGTTTTTGAGGTTTTTTGGAGTAGTTATTTTGTTGGGTTGGCCGAGGGATACCTTTATTAGGTTTGGTTATTTTTATGAAAATGGGAAGGTGAAATTCAAATTGGGGAGGTAGGCTAGGCAAGGGTGGGTAAGGGAAACAATTTATAGGTAATGTTTTGGGTAATTTTTTAGTTTTGTGGTAGTGTGGGTATGGTTAGGGTTTGGGTGTTCTACTCATAAAACACCCATAGTGATCATTAGTAGTTAGGTCTAATCATCAATGGTTGACATCCATGAAAATTTTCTCTTTTAACCATCAATAGTTGTCATGACCATTGGCATTTTCTTAGGAAAAAATTATTTTTTAAAAATTTATTTAGGTGTGTTGTATGTAAATGAGTTGTTAATGGGGTGTCAAGGTTTACATAGGTCATAATGTCAGGTTTAGCCTTAATATAGGTAAAAGGTATTATCTATAAGATAATAGGTAATGTAAAATGGGTAAGGTTAGGTGGGTTTGAAGAAGTCTTTTAGGTAGGTTAGGTGGAAAGGTATAGTTCATAGGATAAGTGTCATTGTGAACTAAGGATTTTTTTGATGGACTATTTCAATTTCAAGAGTAGATTCAGATGTAAGACTAGGTGGCATGCATCTTTGTAGATATCCATGAGTGGATGACCATAGATGACTGGGGGAACATGGAGGAGGTGAGCCTTGAAGCAGTGAGGAATTACAAGGATGTGCCTCATGATGCATCCATAATTGTGGCCCTTATCAAGGGATGGGATCCTACCATGAACATGTTCTTACTATGCATGGGTGAGATGACGATCTTAATAGAGTATGTGCATAGGATTACATGATAACCCTTATAGGGTGATCCAATCTACCATATAAAGTTGGAGGAGCATGATGAGATTTTGGAGTTACTATATGATGATGACCATGATCATGTGAGTTGGCATGCTAGGGGTTTTAATTACTCTATACTATATGAGAGGGTGTTGAATGAGAGGATACTTATGACTATACTGATGATGGCCATTTCAAGTAATACCCTTCATCACTCAAGTAGTGGGAGGTATATATACTTGATAATAGGGGTATTGGTTGAGTTTATGTAGGGGAAGACCATATTTGGATGCATACTAATACTTTTAGTTTAGATATACAAGGAGTTACATGGCTTCAGGGCCCATAGGAGGTATGGCATTAGTGTCGGTATTGTATTACGCTTTTAGGCCTATGATCACATCTAGGTGTTAAGGTCAATGGGATTTTCATGGATGGGATATGTGTAGATTGAGTTCCTAGTTAGTTACATGAGGTGGAGAGCTGACTATGTTGCCTCAGGTGCAAGAGGAGGTGTGCATGATGTAGATTGGTTTAGAGGTAAACTAGATGTGCTAGTGATTGGAGATATTACTTAGAGACCATATATTCAATTTCTAATATGGACTAGCTATAGTAGGTATACATTATCCTTATAGAGTTATAGGTGGATCCTTCAGAGGAGGGATAGGGAGGTAAAGCTTATTATTTTTGATAGGGTTCATCATTAGTTTGTCCTAGTTCAGGGTATTCTAGGCACATTCCATAGATATAGGCATGAGGACTCAAATATCCTATTTCTTGAGCCACATGTCATGAGGACACTATTAGATCATGAGGAGTTACCTACCAAGCTAGATATATATGATACTATATTTGTAGATGGGTACATGGTATGGTATTAATATTTATATTTAGATATATATTTTGGTGATGGTAATGGTGGTAGGAGTTTTATGGATGTGGACCTAGATGAGAGAGGAGGCTAGAAGGCATAGGTATAGCAAGCTGTCCTATATGGATAGGAATGAGTAGTGTTATCCATGACATAGGCACATGTCATAGAACTATAGGGTCAGGTGGTTGCCTTACAGGGTTAGGTTGTTACTCTTATAGGTGAGAAGGACTAGGATAGAGCTTCATTAGATTTTGTCACACAAGAGAGCGACTCTTTGAAATAGAGAGGATGAGGGTCCATGGAATCTATAAGACCACTCAACACCATCCCCATGGCATGGTACATATATATAGTGGAGGAGTTATGGTACTATGAGAATATAGTCATAAGGTAGTGTTTTGATGAGCCATAATGGGGTGAGTACAAAGTGAATTTGGTAGGTAGTGCCAACATGGCCACACTAGGTCAGTGGGTAGCATCTATAGGTGGAAAGACAAGTTCTATAGGGGGAGAGGAATAGGAGCTAGTGGTACTCTAGGAGATAACAGTGCTCTTGGGGCATAGATAGGACATACATTTTGACATTATATATATATATATATATATATATATATATATATATAGATATTGTTGTATATCATTTTGATTCTAGTTTATGAGTTGATGTAGTGAGATGTACATTTTGAGAGAGAGAGAGAGACATGTATATTGATTTTATACATTATGATGTTATTTGACTCATGAGTTATATATATGATCTTTATTTATAGCTCATGCTCATAGTATATGTTTTTTTTTAATGTTAATACCTATGATGTGATGCTTATATTGATTATGCTCATGTTATGGATATTTGATACTAATGTAGATTCACTTAGCTATACATGCAATGGATTTCATGTATGGTTATGCCTTAAGACATGCTAAATATTTAATGAGTATATGCCTCATTGTTTAGACTTAGACATGTGGTTTAAAATGGTTGGTTGTTTTATTGTTCATGGATACTACAATGTTATTATGATTGTGATGGTGATGATTATGGTTATGCAGTTGCTTATTTTGATCTAGTAATTTGACTCAAGAGAGGATGGTTAGTATCATGTTAGTTTCAAAATGAAAACCTAATGAAATAAACACACTAACTAGCATAACATCTCTAGGCCTAAACAATAGGGAGAGCTTAGTTAAAAACATGAATAAAACACACAACTAAAATTCAAAAGAAACCTTCTTTTACCTTCCTTGGATGGTCCAAAATGCTTGTTGTAGTGGTTTTCTTAGCTTGTGCTCATAAGGTCTTCATCAAAGGAGACTTGGCTATCTCCTCTTCTCCTTGGCATCTTGTGGCTTTGGCTTGGAATTAATTTGACATGGTAACACTAATTTCAATAAATTTTTGAATCATTTTTTCATTATAACTTTGCATCATCAAGACTTAGAAATGATGTTCATTGCCTCTCTATTTATAGATTTTTAAGATTGATCAAAATCAACCTAAACTATCCATCTCAAGATTGAAATGTGTGGCTAAGTATTAATCCAATTATTTAATTAAAATCCATAAATAATATTATCAATATTTGGGATAGAGGATAAATTAAAAGACATGGAGGGCTTTGATGAGGCATGGGAGGCACGACTCGTGATATATGTGGCATTTATGGCCTAGGGATGTCTTCCTAAGAAATGAGGTCACCTAATGATGCATATATTCAATATTAATTTCCAAAAAAAAGTATTCAACAAGTTTTCATGTAATACTTAATTAGGCTCTTATTTGGTTTAACTAGCTCTTAAGCATGATTAAGCACTTTATGCACACATTACTCAAATTGATCAGAATGTTTTATTATTGGTCCAAAATTTGACTAGATTAGAATTGGAAGTTAATGTCAGATGCATTAGATCTTTTATCCCATTTAGGATGTTACCAAAAAAAATAACAAAGGCACATGTCTCGTGCAAGAGATTTGATATGAAAGAGCAATCCAGAGCATCTAGGTGAATAATTAACATTTTCACTCAAAATGATCTGATCAAAGTTAGCTTTCCCATAATTGCATTGCTCCATTTAGGGATACCCTAGCCAAAATCAACACTTTAATATGTTAGTTTCACATTATTTATCATGTTTTAGTTTTTTGAGGCCAAATTATGCATTTTGGTTGGAAAATGGCCAAAAGCCTGATTGGAGTTTATTGGTGCCCAAATTTAGGTGGCTACAATTTACCCCTATTTGGGAAGGTATCTAAATCTATAATCATAGTAACATATTATAAAATAATTAAAAGGTAGTGTATTCCTACAAATATAATGATGATAAACTAACTTTATGATGCCCCCTCAAAATAATGGTTGGCACAAGTAGGTCTGAAAATGGTCCCTTGATAAGAGGTAAAATGAGGGGACCAAAGAAAATAAAGATGATGGGGTGAAAATACAATGATATTGAAAAAGTAGTCAAATTCATTGAGAATTTAAGTGGAAAAGTGTACAATGGTTTTCCGAAAGGTAGTTATAAACATTATACCTTGATAGCGGCAAAACTGTATGATAACACAATGATTTACGTAAAGGTAGTTATAATCATTAAGAACATCGAGCTACCCTAGTTAGGATATATAAACAAGATAACAATGTGTCCCTATATGGGAGAAAAATGTAAAGTGGTGACAACATAATGATTTGCCCAAAATTAGTTACAATCATTGAGAAATGTAGGTGGGATGGTGTGTAATGATTTACCCATAGGTGGTTATAATCATTAGACCATGATTATGGAAAACATGATAAACTTGATCAAGGATGATGATAACCTAACACAAAGGGTAATGCTAAATTAGAACAACCTAATAGTAGGGAGATTCTCATTTGAACCAATAAAGGTTGAAATTTTTTAATGGTTAATTACTCTATTTGGGATATGTTTGGGAGTGAATTGGGATGTCGATGTTGAAGAGATGTTGATACCACCATTAATAAATAGACTTATTAAAGATGAGGTTTGTTGTAGTATGTGTCAGTAGGCATCATGGTATAAGATCATGAGGACTTGGCTAAAATATGCATAAGGACTAAATCCCAAAATCTAATACTCAAATAGAAAACAATACACCAATGATAAAAAACCATGATAACAATGTAAACATATGAATATGGATGGATTTAAGTATAAGCATGGGCAAGGAAACACCTAATGAACACACATTAACTAAATCAAGGTAATAGTGCTAAAAGCAAACAAACAGGTAAGTAAACAAATAAAATAAGCAAAAACAAACAAACAAACAAACAATAGAAACCATACAAACATTTCCCCTATAAAATAGGCAACAACTTAACAAATGAACAAAATGGGCGGATAGAAGAAATAAAAGGGGGTGGCTGAGGTATCTCCACATGCACTAGGTAAGTAGACATTTCTACATAGTTCTATGGATGTAATATCCAATAAAAAACTTTAAGTCAAATGTAGTTCTCCCAAGGAATGGGAAGAATGTGATAACTGATGAAAATGAATAGAATGGATGGGATAGAAGAATAGGAATGGTTTTGAAAAAGGGCAAGTGCATAAGAGAAAAGGCCAAAAATAATGGGGAAACTAAGTGAAAAGTGGTTTTGTTTGTAACTTAATAAGGGTTCCTAGAATCTTTAAGGCAAAGACATGGTCAATGTTTTTGGTTTTTCTAACAATTTTACAAATGTTTTTGTAATTTTTAAAGTATCTCAACTCAATCAAGAATGATGAGACACTAAATGGTTCAAGCTCAGTTTTCTAACAAAATGATGAGATCATGGCTTATGTTGCTCAAAAAATAGTGAAAGCATTGGAACTTGGGTTGCTCACAAAATGCTGAGAGCATGGCTTAGGTTGCTCATAAAATAATGAAAGCATGGCTAGAAAGGGTGACTGAGTTGACCTCAACAAGTATTGAGCTTTTCCTACATAGTCCCAAAGTAGGACCTTAAATCACTATTGTTATGCCATTACAGTGGAAGAATTTGACTAGTGTAGTAGTCAATTCAAATAAAATAGGCATAGCTAGTAAAAAGGCATAGCATGGAATAATAAGTGGCAAGTTGATATGTCAAGGCTCAATAAACAAATGTTACCCCTAGTTTTCCCATAGACTGTTATAACTAAGACACAATGACATGGATCAATGGTACTAATTTGACCAAAGGTGGTTATAATTAGCAACAAGACCTATGATAAGAAAGGAATAACAAATGAAGGATGCAACTGCCAAAACTTCTACTAATACTACTCTAAAATATGATCTCTATCTAAAGTACTTGAAACAATTGATGAAACTAATTAGATTCCTCAATGTTAAAAATGCATAATGAATGGAAAAACCAATGTCAAATGAGTAAAGCTTTAGAACACATTTGGTCTATAGATGATAAATGTAAAATAGATACAACTGATAGGATAGATAAGAATGATATTTGTACAAATAAGAATAGTGATAAAATGGCACCACTAAAATGATCTTTATAGACAATACACCTTAGCACTCAAGCATAATACTACTTGATGTGAATAATATTCATCCACTTAGGAAGTTCATCTCCATTTGGTGTGGTAAGCTTGTATGCTCCTGATCCATAATCTACAATATTGATGAAAGGACCTATGTAATTTGGTTTGAATTTACCTTATGCTTCTTCTTAGCTATGGTATTATTTTTATTTTCTTTTAGAACAAGATCACCAAGTTTAAATGTTCTATACTTGACATGATAATTATAGTGGCCTTTGAGTTAGTTTTGATATGTCTAAAGATTATTGAGAACAACTATGTGTTTTTCATCAAGGAGGTCTAGTTTCTATAAGCGAGCTACTCGATAGTCATAATCATCTAGGACATGCTTGAAAGATATACATAGTGAAGGTAACTTGACCTCAATGGGAAGGATGGATTTTGTACCATAAAAATGTAAATATAGAGTGGCTCTTATAGGGGTAAAATGATTAGTATGGTATGCCCAAAGGGTAGGGAATATATTTAGGTGTCAATCATGACTGGCATCATTGACAATATTTTTGAGAATATTGACAATGGTTTTGTTTGATGCTTTAGCCTGGACATTACCGTGAGGGTAATATGTTGTAAAAAGATGTTGTGTGATGTTATATTTGATACATAGTTGGTCTACATCCTTGTTCTTGAATGATCCTCCATTATCCGATATACTATTAGAGGGGATACCATAGTGGCAAATGAGATGGTTGAAGATAAATTTGGAAATTTTCCTTCCAGTCACATAAGTGAGGGGTATATCTTCAACCCACTAAGTGAAATACTTAGTGGTAGTAAGGATATGTTTATGGCTATCAGATGAAGTGGAATTTATCTTCCCAATGAGGTTGAGTCCCCATGTATTAAATGTTCATGGTGTCAACATTGGTTTTAGAGTTTCTAATAGGGCATGAATCAGATTAGCATGTCATTGACATTTGCCACACTTATTTTTATATGCAATTACATCTATGTCCATCATGGGCCAATAATAACCAATATGAAAGAGATTTTTAGATAAGACTACCCCACTAGAATGAGCTTCATATACTCCATGAAATTCTCTTAACACTAGTGTAGAATCTATCGAAGTTAAATAATGAAGTAGAGTTCCATCAATACTATGATGGTTAAGGGTGGAGCCAAGTAGAGTATAATGATTGGAATGATAGATAAGACCTTGGTTTGTTTTTGAGATAGGTTAGGTGTTATAACTTGGTCATGAAGTTAGTTGTAAATGTCTAAGAGCTAAATAGAATTAGGACCTACAACATCACAAATCATTTCAACAGTTAAAGGCTCATGAGCTAGAGTGAATAAATTCTTAATAAGGAACTGATACTCTCTACATTTGTCTATTTTTCAAATTAGAGATATAATAGTAGCCATGGCATTTACAGTTCTATTACTATCCCTTGGTATATGCTCAGACTAAATATCAACAATTTGTTGCTTGAGAGTGTCAACCATAGCCTTATATGGAACTAACTTGTCATCTTTGGTTTGGAAATGGTATGTGCCCTGATTGATGATTAACTAAGAATAACCATAAACATTTAGATGAGATATATTCCATTTTACTACCTATCAAATTCCTACAATAAATTCTTCATACATGGCCATGTTGTTTGTACAAAGAAAACCAATTTTGAATGATTCAGGGATTAGATCCCCCTATGGTATAATAAATAAGAGGCCTTCCCCTATTGCAATAAATGAACCATAAAAATAAAGCTTCTAGGGTTGATCCTCAAGAGGTGTGTCAATGATGGTCATTATGGATTCATCAAGAAAATGAAATGTGAGTGGAATTATATCTGCAAGGGGTACTTCAACAAGTTGATCTTTAAGGACCTATCCTTTGATTGCCTTATAACTGACATAATCTATGTCAAACTCACTAAGAAGCATGATCCATTTGGCCATTCTACCTTGTTAAGTTATTTTAGGTAGTATATACTTGAGTGGATCTACTTTTGAAATGATCATGGTCTTATTGTTCAACATGTAATGCCATAGTTTTTGAGCTGTGAAGACTATGACTATACAAATTTTTTTAATAGGTTCATAGTTGTGTTCATATGTGACCAAGGTATGTCTTAAGTATTATACTACATGATATTTTTCATTGTTATCATGTTGAGCCAAAATTTCCCCCAAGGCATTATTAATAGCTGATAAATACAATAAGAATGGATTTCCTAGCATAAGAGGTAACAAAATAGGTGGATTAATTAGATAGTCCTTGATTTATTGAAAAGTTATTTAGCAGTGGTCATCCTAGTGAAATTAAACTCCATTATTTAGAAGATGTGTAAATATATGACACTTTTTTCTAGCTGAGAGATGAAGCATCAAATTGACTAGATCTTATCCTACAAACTATGAAGATACTTCAAATTGGTCAGTGGTGGTATCTCAATGATAGCATGGACTTTGGCTAGATTGACTTCAATGCCCCTAAAAGATAAATGAAGCCAAATAACTTTTTTGAGGTTGCTGTAAACACACATTTATTTAAATTGAGTTTGACTTTGTACTCCCATAATATTTCAAATATCTTATGTAGCACTATTGGATGGTCAGCCTTGGTCTTGGATTTTCCTAATATGTCATCAACATAGTCTTCAGAAATATGATGCATGATATCATGGAATATGATAGTCATGGTCCTTTGATATGTAGGTCTAGCATTCTTAATACCAAATGGCATTACTTGATAACAAAAAGTTCTCCATGGAATGGTGAACATTATTTTATGTTGGTCTTTTGGTGCTATTTTGATCTAGTTATATCCTAAAAAGTCATCCATGAGTGAAAGAATTTCATAACCCATCATGGAGTCAATGATCATGTCAATATTAGGAAATGTAAAGTCATCCTTAGGATAAGCTTTGTTTATGTCTCAAAAATTAGTATAGATTTAGATTCCTTCAAAAAATTTACTAATAGTTACAACATTAGATATCTATTATGAGTAGTCAATGGATCAGATACATTTTGCTTCTAAGATTTTTTCCAACTCTTTCTTTACCAAGATATAAATGTGAAGATGCATCTTAAACAACTTTTACTTCACTAGTTTGGAATCAAGATTGACCACAAGGTGGTGTAAAACTAAGGTGGGGTCCAAACCTAGCATATCAAAATAAACCCATGCAAAGATATATACAAATTCTCTTAATAGAGATGTAAAGACTTCATGTTCCTCCTCAGTGAGGGACATGCCTAATTTTATCCATTTTGGGTCTGATGGTGTCTCGCTATTCACCTCTATTGTATATTTGATTAGAAGGGTCAAACCATCTTATAAGATAGTAGGCAAATACTTGAACTATTAGACTATATCAGGGTCCTCTATTAGGACTTACTCTTTAATTTCTCCTATGCATGATGAATTTGATTCCCCTAATAGGAAATCTAGCCATGTGACAAAAATAGTTAGAAATTCTTGAAGAATTTGATCAAATACTTACTGTTGTGTAAAACTAAACTTGGATCCATAGGCAAGTTCATCATTGGTGTTCTCTTAGTCTAAATTTGAATAAGAATGAACACTCCAATGTAATGGGCCTAAAATAGGTTTTCACCACTAGACTAGCCTTTATCTTTACTTTTTCCCTAGTCAGAAAGGACCTCAAAGAGGTTTTCACTTTGGGACATCAATGTTTTATTTATTTTATTTTGGCTAAGGGTGTTCACCCACTCTCCAAAATAGGCTTCAAGATCTAATGTAATTAAGAATTATAATTTATGATCTCCCAATAGAACATGTTTCTAAGGCCTAAAAATTCATAGAATGCCTCATCATTCTAAGACTCATCAATCATAAAATTGAATTCTTGTTGGTCCCAATGTATCAGTTGGGGATAATATAATGGCAATGGGTTATTATGAATGATTAGGGTAAGGGTAAAAATGGTATTTTTATTAAATAGGTTAGTATCATCTAGGTCATCAAAGGTGAGGCTATGATTAGACTCTACTTCACTATCAGCATCATCATCACTAGCCACTAATGATGGAACTTGAATAAGATATGTGGGGTCACCCCTAAGAAGTTTAAATCTAAGTCCATAGGGTCTTTTGTATTTAGTCATAGATATTAGCTCAATGTTTCCTTGTTGATTTGGTCTGAGGTATCTTCCTTCATAATCTTGATGCTCCATGATCTTATTGGGAATAGGAACCTTTGCACTTTTATAACAATTATCTTGGTTGTCATTGTATAACCATGATTCATCCCCTTCAAGAGGGTTTGGTTCTAGGCCAGATACTAGTACAAATATGATAGGTCCTTTATCCTTTTTATTTTGTTGCCAATTTATGTGTGGGGTATTTTTAGGTTGTCCAAAGGTCTTTAGATTTTGAGGAAGATTGGTAATATGGAAGGTATCATGGGTCACATACTCCCTTGGGCTATTATTTGAAATATTGAAATGATTAGAAGCTTTAGGAGGCAACATGTGGGAAAGGGAATCCAAGGTATTAGGATCTATACAATTATCCTATGGAGCATCAATAATTATGGCCATTCCTTTATCTTACATAAAACTTAGATTCATGTCATATTGGTAATTATAGATTTGAAACCCAACCTCAAGATGTTTATAGTGTTCATATGGGTGTAAATCTCTTGGAATATTCACTTCCATCCCTGAGTGGGAGAACTACATTGGTGCAACATTGATAGGACTATATGAATCTCATGTAACCAAGGCCTACCTAGAATAATATTATATGGTAACTCAAGATAAAGTACATGACAAAGTGTATCATGGGTTAAAATCCCAATTATAATTGGTAAACTAATGGTTCCTTATGATTCTCTTTCTTGATTATCATAGGCTTTGATAGTTATCATTTCTATCTAGAGATCTACCATTCTGTACCCAAGAAGCTTGATGAGCTTTAGAGACACTCTGTTGAGGCCTAATCCATTATCTATAAGGACACATTTCACTTTATGCCAATTTATATAAAATTATATGTACAATGGATTATTATGGAGTGGGCTAAGGGAAGACATATCACTCTGGTTGAATGTGACTTGTTGGGCTAGAGCGAGGTGTCCAACCAAAGCTTGAAATTTATCAGGGGATATGTCACTAACAATAGTGGATTGGGTTAAAAAATCATTCAAAAAGTTCTTGTGGATTATTGTAATTCATAGCAAATCTAAAATATAAATTTGTGTTGATTTCTTTTGCAATTGTTCCACAATATTAAACTTATTATCTTGGTCATTGGTGAATGGTTTGGTCCAAGGTTTAACAAATAGTTAGATAACAAGCAAAGTGGTAGATGGTTGTGGCCCTGGGATAATGATATTTTACCTCTGAGTTGTGATTGCACAATTAGGATTAAATGTTGGACCATAATTACTAACAAATGTTGGGAATGGTGTGGGACCAGATAAGATAAGTCTTGATTGCTAGTGCACTTGTATGTGATCATGTGGCAAGGGTGTGTTATCGATATAAGGTCCAATATTAAAAGTCTCAATTTACTATTTTACTTGTGTGCGGTCCCAGGTCAAAGAAATATTATCCATGTAATTTGGTTGAGTGGTATTTTTAAAAAATGGTCTAGATTGATTAATGATCAGTCTAGGACTAATGGAGATGGTATTAATACTACCCCTTGCAATATGACCTATAACCCTATTGTAGTTATGTGTAACTGAATTGTAGGTTTGTTGGTTGTTACTATTCTGACCTTGGATTTATCCATTGTTCTAACATTATGGGTTTTTCTATTGATTCTAATGATTTGGCCTTTGATTTTGATACTATTGAATTTTTTATTGCATCAATTAGTGTTGTTATTGTTGATTATTATGTTATTTCTATGTGTTGTATTGGGGAAAGGGGTTTTTATAAATTATAAGAGTTTGATTGGAGGTGGAAGCACCATTATCCAATGTTATCTCCCCATTATCTAACATATTCTTAATCAAATGCTTGATTTACACATATATTCATAGATTATGCTCATTGACCTGATGATATTCATAGAATTCATTTTCATGGTACCAATCAGGGTAAGGAATGCCTTATAGATAATGGTTTGTTATATACCAACTAATTATATTAGTAGTGACAAGTTTGAAAAATATAGACTCAATAAGCTTTCCTAGGTCACTAAAGACATGATGAGTAGGCACAACTCTCCTTGGAAGAGGGGTTTGTAATGGTAAAGGTTATTTTATTTTTTGTGTAGGTCTCAATTGTGGTGCTTGTGGTATTGATTGGAGAGATTGTTTGGTAGGAGTAAAATTAAAAGGTGGTGTAGATCATTTTTTCACTATTTAGACATGACGTGACTCTGTTAATCTATTACCCATAACATTTCTATTGCAGTTGAATTTCTTTGGTCTATCTTGGTTATTAGCTTGTGTTAGTTGTGATGATTATGCTTGGATTAGATGTTAGTTTTAGCCACATCCCTGATTGGTACCTTGATTTTAATTAGTTGACGTAAGCTTGATGATCCCTTTATTAATAAGGGCTCACTTAATCAACAATCCTTTGTTGATGATCTCCTTGAAAGCATGTGCACATTGTATTTCTAGATGACAAACTATCTCACTATGTAAATTTTTAGTAGACATAGTGGCCAATTATTTATCTTATAAATTATGGGTGAATTAGCTTGTAAGAGCTCTTCATCATTGTAGATAACTTGTAAAACTATCACTATCTTTTTGTTTTGCCTATGTCAAGTCAATTAATAAAATCTCATGTTTAAGATTATAGGAAAAGTGCTGCACAAACTTATCAGAAGGATCATCAAAATCTATTACTAAATTCTTAGGTAACTTTAAAAATCACTCTAAGGCTTGTCTAGCCAAGCTCCTTAGAAATAAAAACAAAAAGTATATATTTCTATATGCCACTAGCTTAGATACAACAAAGAACTCACTTACATAGACCTTAGGGTCACCTTTCCCTTGTATTTTTTGAATTTTGATGGTTCTTATCTTGAAGGAAATGGTATCTAAAATTACTCCATATTGAATGGATAAGAAAACATGTCATCCAACTTAAACTATTTAGTTTGTTTTCCAATTTGAATGCTAATAATTGCATCCTTCATCTATTAAAACTATTAGGATAGGAAATTGGAAGGAACATTGGTTTGAGGAAGAACATTAGTTTGGGTAGATGGTTGGGAGGTTACAAGTGGGACACTTTGACTAAGGTATGATAAAGATATCTATTGGGGTGTATTGGTTTAGTTGGGAAATGGACCAGGAATATGCATATGTGGATTAGGGTGTACTTGAAATTACACATTTGGTTATGCAATATTCTATTTTTGGTTGGATATGAAGGTTTGACTTGGAGGATTTTGTGGTTGGGATGAATGGATATAACTATACTATGCCTACTGTAGTTGAAAAGGGACATGTTTCTGACTAATTAAACCTTGTTATTGAGTGGGAACATATGGAACAAGACCTTATCTCTATACTTGTGGCACATTTTAAACTGATTATTGTCTAGTAGGTACTTAAGAAATATGGGAGCCTCCCTATTGCATGAATCCTTATTGGTAAGTGAAATCTTATTCAATATTTGACATCTATTATTGACCAATATTTTCACATTGTTGGCTAGTCATCATTTGGTTTTAGATTGGTACACTAGTTTGCGACTGAAGAGGTATGTTTATCACTACCTGATGAGGTGAAACATTAATTACCCCTTGTTGAGGTGGAAATACATTTGGCCTCTATTTTTTTGGTATACTAGATTATTCATATTTTTGTGGAATACTACTCATCACTTTTTCAGGAGTAGGATTCATCACATTTTATTGTTGAGACATGACATTGATTACTGGTTGACTACCTAATCCTATTAGTTGCACACTTGATGAAGTAGCTAGTTGAGGTTGGGAAGTAAGTGGTGAATGTTGGGGTGCAGAAGCTCATATTCCTTGGTATGATGATCCACTCATTATATTAACTAAAGACACAAGTTGTTGACTAGTTTTTTATGCATTAGTACCACTTTTATTTAGATTAGACATTGCTTACACATTATCTACTATATTTTACTCATTATTATACATAAAAGCAAAAGACACTTCTTCAATAATTGGTATATACAACAAGTTTTCCATTGAAGTGTTATACAAAAATAGGTCTAAACTCCGATTATCTTCACCAGTTAACTCTATCAAAAATCGTATTGAAATAACTAAGTTAATAAGAGGTTTACTCACCATGGTCATCTGATTGAAATTGTGTTTTAGATTCAAGTAGGTTTGATATGCCATCTACATTTGGTTAAAGTGGTCTTCCATGAGTTTTTTCCTCTGTTAGGCATATTAGGTCCTAATACATTGTTTAGACTATACCCAAAGGATTTTTAGAATAAGCCTATTGATCGTAAATTATGTTGTGAAGCATTATTACTAGGCTTAGAAAATTTTCATGGGAGAAGTCTACTAGAAATTTGGCTCCTACCTCTATAGATCTAACCAAAATATCATCTTTTATCTAATAAATTATTATTAAATAAAAATGGATCATACGTGGAGGGTGTATTAGTAAAGCATGACTGTTGAAGAATTGGTTCATCAGTTGTGGGTATTGTAGCTAGGTATTGTGTAGTTTGTTCTTGGTCTTGTTCTGAATAAGGTGGTGTATTAACCAGATAATTAGCTAATTGATCTTGGATTTGTGCCCCTAATTTAGTATTGTAAGAGGGATACGTATTTGTCTCATAATCAATATTATCTATGTAGGGGTCTTTCACCATTTCCTCCTACACAACCACATTACTAATCGCAAAATTGTTCTACTATGAGTGTAGGAATACATGTTGAGATCCATAGTAAATGTTTTTGCCTTAAAAGGTCAAAGAGTTCTACAAACTCTAAAAAGATAATGTCTAAAATCCAATGTTAAAAATTGGTCTAAATTTGTCAAAAGGATCAAAAGGTTTATGTAAATATTTGTGATAACACAAACTAATGTTAAGTGTCTAACATTAAACATCTTACACATAAAGATTAAGTAAATGAACCAAAAATCAAAATGCCAAACTCTAAGGTTGAAGTGTTTCAAATCAATCTACTCTAAGAAATTAAAATTTACTAGGTATTTTGGTCAAAACATGATGTCAAAAGCTAGGCTCAAACAAGGCATGTGTTAGGACTCTTAGCCAAATGACATCAAAAGCTAGACTTTAAAATAGATGAAAGTTTAAATCTAACATATTTGAAACACTTCTAACAAACACTAGGGATTTGATTCTTGGACATGAAAGCAACCAAATAGGTATAAGGTATGAAATAAAAGGCATCTTAGAGATAGTTTGTTTTCTCACAAATAATGGTATAAAACTTGGTTCTTTTGACAAATAAGATAGACAAAAAGTGAACGACGTAACTGTGCTAGACAAAGGTTCAAAAAGGTATACTTAGATTGGTTTTAAAATGTAGGAACAAATTTGAACTCTATGCAAGAGGGCCTATTAAATAATATCTAATTTTTTTTGGTAGTGTAACAAAGCTATACTACCCCAAAGATGTGACAAAATGCTTGTTTTAAAAACTCTCTAAGGCAAAGATAATCTCTCACAAAGTTGATAGCATAACACTAATTTTTTTTTAATCGAAATGTTGTGGTTCATAGACTTAAAGTGCAAGTGTTTAGCACAAAATGACTGAAGTCTATCAAGAGGTGATTACAATCATGTGTCTTAAATGGCTTTCAACCCAAATTGGAAATTAAACCTAAGTTCCCTCATGTTTAGTGAAAATGACAAACCCACTAACACATCAACACTATGAACTTATAAAGGTACAATTTTGAATTTATATTATAAATGAAGGACTTAAACAACTTTGGAAAAGTTCTAGACTTAATTGGGCAACATAACTATGCCAAAGTGGATGATATGAATCCAAGTTTTGATTAATTTTAAACAAGGCAAATTGATGATTTCTCACAACTTTGATAGCATAACACTACATTATTTTAAAAAAATTAGGGACCATGTGTTTGGTTTTCATTATTTTTTTACACCATTTTTTGACTTGAAACAAGGCATTAATCTAGGATAAAACCAACAAATTAATTACTCTTTGATCGTAAACTGACAAGGTTGCTTGGTATTATTGGAATCCATTAATATAGGTCATTTGAGAGTATTTTAAGTTTTTATACAAAAGTAAATGCACATTAAATAGTAGGTTTTTTACACCCCCTTCTCTCAAATGATAGTATTATGACATGTACCTTGAGGTTCACCTTTCACCAACAACACTTCCATGTCAAGTGGTGATTTGTCTAAGATCTACAAGTTTTTAAATATTTTAGGGGAATCAATTTCACAATGACTTTCACGTCAAAAAATTAAAAATAAAATCATAGATCTTGTGTTTGTATCACTTGGATTCCTTTTTGTAACCACTACATCTTACTATTCACACAGTGTAGTGTGATGTCCAAAATGCCACTACATCCCCTCTACAACTCCAATAAGGAGCCAAATGAAGTCAATGTTGGGAGATGAAACCCTGGGTCAAATCTTCCCTAAAGAACTCATGGGAGGTAATGACATCCCCCTCACAAGCCAAGTTTACATGAAATAAAAGACTAATAGAATGAATTTAGGGGCATTTTCAAGGTCACCCAAACTTTGATGAGTTTTGGGGAGTAATTTAGATGAAATTATTTCTAAGCCTTGGACTAGGCTTTTTGAAATAATAATGGCACTTTTGATTCCAAGGGTTCCATAAAGGGGACAAATGAAAGAGCATACACACAATACCCCTCTCCTTTCTAAAAACACTAGATCAAATAACTATTGAAGACAAAAATGACAAGTGTGTTCAATTTTAATCCCAAATTAAATATTTGTTGGTGTTCATTAGACCCCTAAGTTCTAATTTGTAACTTTGAAAGCTAACTAACAGATTTAAGCAATAACACCCTAAATCATTTCCCTTTAAGCACCAAAATGAAGTGTTTGATGCATTTTAAAACACACTAAAATAAGTTTAAAAGGATCAATTTAAATCATGCTTTGATGATTTTTCAAGTAAAACCTAAAAAGCAAATGTTAGCTAGATGTTTAGCTTAGAAGCACTTTTGAAAATGAAATAACCAACTTATAAAAATGAGCTCTCAAGTTTGTTTAAAAAAGAACATAGCAACCATAATCAGTTATACTAACCAAAGACATTAACTTTTATGTAGATTGATGATAGTTTTACTAAACGGTGATGGTTATACAAAACAATGTTGGTTTTACTAATGCTAACTGGTGACATTTCTATAGACTAATGTTAGTTTACTCAACTGGTGATAGTTAGAAAATCAAATTGTGAAAGTTTTAATGATACAAACGAAGATTTTAGAGTTGTATAATGATATTATTCATGTTTGGGATGCATTTCATCCCACTAGGTATGCCATTATATAATATAGTAATTTGACTCAAGAGAGTATGGTTAGTATCGTGTTTATTTTAAAATGAAAACAAAATGAAAGAAACACACTAACTAGCATAACATATATAGGCCTAGACACTAGGCAGAGCTTAGTTAACAAACATGAATAAAGAGCACCACTAAAATGTAAAATAAACCTTATTTTACCTTCTTTGGATGCTTGAAAATTCTTGTTTTAGTGTCTTGCTTGGCTTATACTCATGAAGTCTTCATCAAAGGAGGCTTGACTATCTCCTCTTCTCCTTAGCACCTTGTGGATTTGGCTTGGCTTGTCTTGGAATCAATTTTGCATGGTAACACTAATTGAAATAGATTTTGGAATCATTTATGCATTATAACTTTGCATTATCAAGACTTAGAAATGATTTTCATGGCTTCTCTATTTATATATTTTTGAGATTGATTAGAATCAATCGCAACCATCCATCTCAAGATTGAGATGTGTGGATAAGGATTAATCTAATTATGTAATTAAAATACATAAATAGGCTCATCAATATTTTGGATAGAGGAGAAATTAAGAGGCATGGAGGGCTTTGATGAGGTATGGGAGGCATGAGTCTTGATATTTATGGCATTTATGGCCTAGGGATGTCTTCCTAAGAAATGAGGTCACTTGATGATACAAATATTCAATATTAACTTCCAAAAATAAGTATTCAACAAGTTTCAATGGAATTCTTAATTAGTCTCTAATTTGGTTTAACTAACTCTTAAGCATGATTAAGCACTTTGTGCACCAATTACTCAAATTGATCAGAATGCCTTTTTATTGGTCTAAAATTTGACTAGATTAGAATTAGAAGTCAACGCTAGATGTTTTGGATCCATTATATATTTTAGGATGTTACCAACAAAAAATAACAAAGGCATGTGTCTCATGCAAGATATTTGATAGGAAAGAACAATCCTGAACACCCAAGTGCAAAATTGGCATTTTGAATTGAAATGATCTAATCAAAGTTAGTTGACCCATAAATTGCATTTCCCCATTTAGGGATACCTTGGCCAAAAGTATCATTTGAATATGTTAGTTTCACATCATTTAGCATGTTTTAGTGTTTTTAGGTCAAATTGTGCATTTTGGGTGGAAATTGGCTGAAAGTCTAATTAGAGGTTTGGTGGCTAGATTTAGGTGTCTACACTTATGACATAGATTTATATGATGTGATTATTATGGTTTTTGTTCTTCTGCATAGGGAAAATCACATGAAGCAAGTTAATTAACAACACTAGATGTGAGAACAAAGAATATAATCAAGAGATAAATTTCTTAGTGAATATATCAACTAGTTATGAGAGGATAGGAATTGATCATGATGCTTCTTCTTGGGTAAAGACTAATACAAAACTAAATTTGGATTGGCTTAAGGAACATAAACCATTTGAATGCTTCACATAATCATTCATTAGTTGGTTAAAAAAAATTCTTTTTCACATAATGCTAAGTAAGCTCAAAATCTATTTCTTATAGGGTATAAAGGGAAGATGGATGAAAATGGAACCATCTTATGAGAATAACATGCCTCTTCTATAGGTTTCCAAAGAGTCAATATAAAAAGGGCTATGTCATACAAAGTGTAGATTGATAGATGCAGGAAGTCTACTTATGATAGTTGATTACAACTTTTAAAATTACTTTGCTTATGAGAGTTGATTGCAGCTTTCAAAATTATTTTGATTTTACTATTTGTTGATAATGGGTCCTTTGCTTTTTATTGTTGTTTCTTGGGGATTGGGGAATCTAATAGATGTGAGAAGTTTCCAATAAATTACTTATTTTTACAAATGCTTTACTCAACCATCCTTCAAAGGAGTGGTCTAAGTATATATGCTTTGTTTAATGTTCTTAATAGTTGTCTTTCAAGGGAATAGTCCACCTTACTTTGAGCAATTTCAAATATTTTTTCAACAACTATCCTTTAAGGGAGAAATCTATGAATTCATTGGAATGACCCATGATTGTTATTTGGTTTGGATTTTGCCTTTTGCTTGTTTGATTTTCCTTGACATAGACATGATTTTATAAGATTAGAGGTTCACCTTTATGAAGGAAAATCTAAAATCATAAGAAGGTTTATTAAGTGTAAAGAGGTTTAGGTGACAATGATCATGTGTATCCATCCTTGCTAAAATGGGTAAAAAGTAACATGAGAATCATGTTGTGGGTAAAGCCATTGTACCCATTGTTCAATATTAGGCTATGACTATGATGGATAGTCACATGAGTCAATTTTAATTAGTTGCCCATAAAATAGGGAGATGAATGTGTTTAAAATCAAGGGATGAGCTTAAGTTAAAACAAAAGGTAAACTTTATCCTTCTAGAAAAAGAATGAATAAAGATATGAAGCATTGAGAGGCTCAAGATCTAGGTTTCCCTCAAGATAGGACAACTGGTAAGCTCCTGATCCATACTTGTGGGATATGATATAAGGTCCAGGCTAATTGAAATCAAACTTTCCCTACTTATTTTTGTCCATAATGGTGACATGTTGATTTTCCTTTAGAATAAGGTCTCTAATGTTGAATTATTGCACTCTAAGGTGTTTTTTATAGGCACATTTAACATGCTCTTCATAGACATGATGATGGGTGAGAGTGATTAAACAATGCTCATTAAGTAGCTCAAGTTGGGATAAATGGTATTATCAATAATCATCCTAAAAAAATAGATCTTGTAAAGATATCCAGAGATATGGGATTTGGACTTCAAGAAGTATGACTACCTATACTCCAAACATAAGAGAAAAAGGGATAACACCTGTATGGGTTTGAATATGAGTATGATATGCCCATAAGGCAAAGGGGATGTGCAAATGACAATCTCAAATAGATGCATTAACCATTTTAGTGAGCATGTTGCTAAGAATTTTCTTAGAGGCCTTTACCTATCCATTGAATTGAGGTTGATATGATGAAGAGAAACTTAAATTAATCTTGAATGCATCACAAAGACCCTAGACTTGTTTTTTCTTAAAATATTTCCATTATTGGTGATAATTTTATGAGGGACACTGAAGTGGTAGATGATGTGATGGTTGATAAATTTGACAATATTTTCCACTTTGGTCAAGACTAAGAGGAATAACCTATACCGATTAGGTAAAATACTCAGTTTTAATGATGATATAATGGTGTCACTACAAATGATGGGGTTTAATTTCACCAATAAGGTCTAGAACCCATTGTGAGAAGGGCCAAAAATTTGTAGAAACATGAAGACTATGGCTAGGTGAATGATGTAGATTGGTATATTGTTGACACTTAACACACTTTTTCACATAATGAAAATATCTTTGGTTAAGGTTAGGTTAGTATAGCCTATATAAAAGATGCTCATGTCTATGATAAGGCCACTAAAGTGTCCCTCATAGATTCCATTATGCATTTCCTTGATAGCATGAGAGGATTCGTGACTACATAGGCAGTGGAAAAGGAAGCCATTAAAGCCATGTTTGTAAATAATACCCCCATAATGGTATGCCATGAGGTAATCTATATGAACACTCTTTTATAATTCCTAAAGAGCCCAAAAGGAATGATGGTGAGGTTAGGATAGTCAAAGATTTGTTGATACCAAAGGTCATGTTGGGTTTCCTCCACATTGAAGATGGTAGGAGAATATAGTTTGACAAAGAAAGGTTGGGTAAGTCATTAGATAATGATATATAGCTTATATTCATATGGTGTAAATGGGATCTAAGAGGCAATGGAAGCCATGGTATAATAAAACTTATTGGTAGATCGTAGGGTTGACTAGATGTGATAGTGTTCAAATGATGCTAAGAGTTCATCAAATAGTAGTTTGTACTATTATAAAAAATATTATTATACTAGTAAGATCCATTTATTTGATTGACCACAAGGTGGGAGTCACCAAAGATATTGATTGTTTTGAATCCCAAGGCTAAGGTCACCTGAAGGCTTATCACTAAAACTTTGTACTTAGCCATATTTTTTTAACATTTAATGTCCAGCTTGAAGGATAAAGGAAGGGGCTCACCATCAAAGGGAATAAGGATGATACCATCTCCCCCACCATGCTGGAATTTTTATCCATCAAAGTAAATGGTGATTTGATAGGTAAATTATGCTTGAGAGAGGGTCACGATGGACTCATTAGGGAACTCAAGAGGAGGAAGTTGGTTGTTTGGTAATAATGCTTCAACCATTTAGTTAGCAATGACTTTCCTCTTAATTTAATTTTTCCAATGGAACTCAAGATCAAACTCTTTTAAAATCATGAAACACTTGGCCATACATTAGTTTTGGTATGGCTTAGAGTGCATATACTTAAGTGAGTTGATATTGGTTATGACATAGCTTTTATGGATAAGAAGGTAGTGGAAAAGTTTGGTGTCCACAAAGACTAGATTTAAGAAAAGCTTCTCAATGTGGGTGTACCAAGTCTCATACCCTAAAATATTGTAGATAATATAATAGATGAATTTCTCTATATGTTGTTAATCTTGATGAGCAAGAATTGACCCTAGGGAGTGGTCACTGGCAGAGATATAAAGATAAAAATATTGGTCATCCTTGGGAGGGGGGAGGATAGGTGGAGATAGAATGTACTTTTTTCATCTATCAAAGGCTTTTTGATAGTCACTATTCCACTTGAAAGACACATCCTTCTTTAGAAGGTGGTGGAAGCGTTGGCATCGATCCAAAATTTGGGAGATAAAAAGATAGATGGATTAGAGCTTCCCTTGCAAACTATAGAGTTGCTTGAGGTTAATTGAAGGAAACATGTCAAGGATGGATTTTATTTTGGTAGGATTGACTTCAATCACCTAAAGGGAAATGATAAATCCTAAGAGCTTTGATGATAAGAACCAAAAATTCACTTCTTGGGTTTAAGGTGGATGTGGTAATGGATGAGGAACTCAAAGATAATATTGAGAATATCTAGATGCTCCTTCCAGTATTTAGATTTTCTAAGGAGGTCATCTACATAGTGTTCAAGAGTATTATGGATAAGGTCATGAAATATATAAGTCATGGCATGTGATAGGTTGCACCAATGTTATTTAGTCTAAAAGGCATGACTCTATAGTAAAAATTTCCCCATGGGGTGGTGAAGGTGGTTTTGTGTTGATATTCAAGGGCAATTAGGATCTGATTATAACCTAAGAATCTATCTATGAGAGATAACATTTCATGGTTAGATTTAAGATCAACTAGTTAGTCAATGCTTGGTAGAGAAAAGTCATCTTTGGGGAAAGCAAGGTTGAGGTCATGAAAGTCTACACAAATTCATAGTCCTCCTATATTTTTGATGATAGGTATAACATTTGAGACTAATTGGGGATAGTCAATGGGTTGAATGAAATTGATAGATAGGAGGCACTAAAGCTCTTATTTGATGAAGAGGGCTATATGAGGGCACATGTGCTAAAGTTTTTGATTGATGGGCTTGGCATCATAGTTTGTGACTATATTATAGGTGGAAATGGTATGTTCAATTATATTCATGTCACTATAAGACCAAACAAATTCTATGTTGTAGTCTTAGAGTAAGGTGGGAAAGTCCCAAAGTTCCTTTAGATTTAATGATTGGAAAATTTTAAAAATAGAAGGGTTGTTAAAAGTTACCAAGTTGATATCCATGGTGGATTAATTCAACATGGTCAAAGTTGTATGAGGAAGGGATTTTTAGATATAAAAATTTGATGCTCCAAGGTATGTGAGAATTAAATCATCATCTTGGCACTAAATAGTGTTAATGGTAGGAGAGTCATATCTTATCATCTCAAGATGGGTCATAGGGATGGTTATGGTTGTCCCCTCTATTTTATAAGTCAAGGGTCCAAGGTTGATCATGTTGAGGAAAAAAATCTAAGTTGGATGTTTTCATCATCCTCACATGTAGGTGGAGGAGAGTTTGGTGAGGAAGGGGTGTCTTCGTGAATAATGGTGGTGGTAGGTGGTTGGGTTTTCTTCTTGGTTAGTAGAATGAGACCAAGGACATGTTTCTCATGAGGATTTTTGGTCTCAATGTAAATCAAATCATGTGGGCCATGCTCATATCATCTAAGATAAAATCCTTTCCAAGCACAATTGTAGAGCTATGTCTTGGCAAAAATCAATTTGTCTAGATAAGAGAAGCTGAAGGTGAATGGTTGAGGTGAATAAGGGGAAATATGGACACCAAGTGGTTTTTTGAGTCCCACATACATGAAATGGGTTTTATAATGTGAATTTCCAAAGGGAATAATGGATCTGACATTGGGGTCATATCTAGGTTGGTGGTCAGGTTTCCCATACTCTTGGGGACTAGGGAAAGTATGAAGGGTGAGGAGGAAATATTCCCCTAGTGAGAGATGTTAGAATTTGGATTATAAGTGGTTTGAGATGGGGATTTGATTATAGGGGATGGATGATCTAGTTTATTCTTCATTGGTAGTATAAGGTATCACTTCCTCTCTCATGGTTGAGGGCTTATAACTGGTTAAGGACGATATGGTAGATGGGGTCAAGAGGATGTCATTGGGTTGGTAAGTCATGTTACATGATGAAAAGGAGATTAGATATATTGTATAGTGATGACATAAACTTCATTCTCAAATTTGATTCAATGGTGAAGGGTATAAGGAACACACCCCATGTAGTGAATCGAAGGTCATCCCTAAAAAAAATTATATTAAAATTTTCCTTCTACTACATAAAAGAATTCAAGGATCATATGGGACCTTAAATGGCTATGAAGGACAATAGTTTCCATGGTAATGGCCATGGTGTCATTTAAGGATCAAAGTATGATTGAGGTTTCGTATATGACACTATCTAATAGGTTGAGTTGGTGACAGGCATGGGAGGAGATGATATTAATACTAGATCCCCCATCAATCATGACCTATTTGATGCAAGATTAGTTGATGTATGTAGCAATAATGAGAGGAATATCTAGGTCATCAAGATGGATATAAGGTATTTCTAAATCTTTGAAGGTGACACGGTTGGAAATTTGAAGAGTGATAATAAAGGCAACTAGAGGTTGAGGATCTTTAGGTTAGGCCTCTATAAATTACCATGCTTCTATCATTGCTTGGTGATGATGAGGTGAAGTAGTAATCAACTCATATAAGATCATATTCATTGAGGTCTGATAAAGTTATTTGAGCATCACTCTCTTTATTGATTTATAAGGGTTGAACTGGGAAGTGCCCAAGATAGAAACCTTGGGTTTGGTTGAAGGTGAAGGTGATTGATTTTAGTTTTTTTGTGAGGTAGAAGATGGGTATGTCCATGGAATAGACACTTTGGAATTCCCCTTATCCTTATATTGAGTTTTTGATTGCATGACCACATGGATAGTATGGACATAGGGAAGAGTTATGGTAGGAGATCAACTTGGTTCCTTACAACTTTGAGGAGAGAGAAGGGGAGTAGGTAGGCATTGGGTAGTGGTTTTTGGTTGTAAGATTGATAACTGGTCCATGGGAGGTTATTCTATTAGTAGATCATCCTCATAATAGAGCCTATGGATAATGGTTTAGAGAGCCTCGCAATTCTTTGTGTCATGTCCTAGTGTCCTATTATAGGAGCATACTTAGTGGTAATTATACTAGATAGGATTTGGATTGAGAGGGTCAAATGGTCTAATGGGAGGTAAGGTTAAAAAAGAGGATTGCAATAAAATTTGGAAAATATTTGAATAGGATTCAAATAAAGGTGGAGAGGTTTTATAGGTTTTGTTCTTGGTTGGTGAGATGGAAGTCTTTTTGGCAATGATCTTGGTGGTAGGAGGTTTGGGTGAGGTAGTATTCTTATCTGATGGTTTGGGTTTTGGTAAGGTGGTGGTTGATAGGTTGGAAGTAATATGTTTTAGGGTAGGTAGTTTGGTTATTGATGGCTCAGTGAAGATAGGTGTGTCAAAAATCAAGTGTGCTGGTATAACCAACAATGTTGATTGGGTCTTAGTTGAGACAATCAACTTCTTGATTAAAGTGGAGGGATGAGGCCCCAAGATAGAGGGCAAGGTTGAGGGGGGTGGGATTTTATCCCTATGGAATTTGGTTAGCTTTATTTCCTTTATAAATTTGGTTTTTTGGTTGGTTGTTTGGTTTGGTGAGGTAAGATCCACTTTCATAGATGAGTGATTAAGGCTCCATGTAGGGAAGGTGCCAAGGTTTTTGGTTTTTTTGGTTGGTTTGGTTGGAAAATTTGATTTGGTTGTTTGAAGTTTATATGCATTATATGGTTGAGGAATTCTTAGTTTTTTAGAGGTTTTTATCAGCTTGGTTGGTAAGATAGGGGTTTGGATAATAGGAGTGGTGAGTTTGGCTACCAAAGGTGTGGTTAGAGGTTCTTTCTTGGTTATATAAAGGTGTCCACATTACTTCTAAAAGGTGACTCGATCCATGTTAGGGTTGGAGACAAATTCTAACTTTTGAACTAGTCTAGAGAATGGTTTATAGACTAGTTTTATTCACTGGATAGTGGATTTGAAAGATAAGCTCATAGCTTAAGAAAGGGGAATGGTGATATCATCTTTTTACTCAATCTAAGGATGTAAGTTTTGGATGGGTGACTTCTCTATTGGAGGTGTAGACATGGTGGCTTCATTTTTGGGAATGATTTATAAAGGGGGAGTGAGTTGTTTGGTGTTTTAAGAAGATGATAAAATGGTTACTTGTTCTAGTGTGTCGATTGAAGGAGGGTTAAGGGATCCACTACCTCAATAAGTGTAAGAGGAGAAATGGGTGCTTCATTGGTTTGGTTATCTAAAAGAGTAGAAGGTAACTCCATTACCTCAATAAGTGGAGATGGTGAATAACATATATATTGGGTGTTAGGTTCTTCAATAATGAGTATGTCAAGAACCATCTTGACAATATGGGCACCATGAGAACACTCAATATTTTTTCTCTCTTTTTTGGTTAGTGCATGATTGGGGAAAGGTTGCTTGAAAATTTTAAGGGATTGGTTTTGAGGTGCATTGGGGTTATCCAACACAAGATTCCCCTTATCAATGAGAGATTGTATAATGCTCTTGAAGGTATTACACCTACTAATTTCATGCACAACTACTTGATTGATAGCGCATAGGTCATTATCATTGTAACAACTAGGTGAAAGATGAGAAGAATCAAATTGGTGAGGTGGTTTAATAGGAGGAATTTATATGATGTTGGCATTTGGTAACTTCTCCAATATTGAATCATATGATTTTCCAAGATGAGTAAATTACTTCTAGGTGTTTCATTTTTTGTTTCTTGTATTCTGTTTTGAGGAGCTATAGGAATTTAGTTGGCTGATAGATGGTGGGGGAGTAGGTTTAAGGATAACCACATTTATAGTTCCCTTACTCTTTACATTGGTATTGGTTTGGTTGCTCAATTTGGAGGAAGAGGCCTCATTGGTTTTATAGGTAAAGTTCTTATTTCTAAGTTTTAGCTTTCCTTCATCGATGGCTCTATTTTCTAGCTTACATGCCATGGTAAAAGATTAATCAAAAGTTTTAAAGCTTTGGACACATAGTGTATAATATATGTGTTTGGCACATGCTCAAGTAAATAGTTCTATCAGGTTTGGTTGGTGTAAGGAGAAGGAAAGCTAATTGATTAGGCTCCTCCAATGAGATAAAAAATTAGCAAACAATTCATCATCAAACTATTGAATAAAGTAAAGGTTAGTGATGGAAAAATTCTTGGAGATATTTATAAAAAATTGATCTAAGAAGGTTTTGGCTAACTGGGTGAAGGAAAATAAAGAGTGTTTGGTTATGACACTATACCAGTCTAATGTTAAACCTGATAGGGACATGGGGAAGGTACGAAGAAGGAGGGTATAATTGTATGAAATCAAATAACATGCATGCTTAAATGCCCTGAGATGTTGTTGGGGATCCTCCTTTCTCTAAAACTTTGAGAACCTGGGAAGTTCCCACAAAGAAGGATATGGTCTGATAGGGATAGATGGGTGAATGGGCTCATTGTAGATCTAGCCATATGATAAGATGTTGTGATCTATAAAAATGGATGACTATAAGACATTCATTTTATCCATGAGCATATTCATTAAGAATTCTTGATGTTGTGCACCCAAAAGGTTTTAAGGTATATACCATTGTGGAGGTTAGGTGACATATTGATAATTGGTTGGAGGCTGAGAGGCTACTACATATTATTATGTGGATAATGGTGGTTGGATACTAGGTAGAGGTACATGCCCTTGTGGGTTAGGGATATATCCCAAGTTTGGTGTAATAGGCACTTACTGGGTAGAAGTGGTAGTTAGGTTGGTGATAAAAAGAAGGGTAGTGACCTTTGTGGTATTGGTAGTAAGGTATACAATATAGATAGCATAATATTTTGATGTGGGGTAGTGGTTAGTAAGTTATAGGTAGCCAAAGGAAGGTTGACATTTCTATTCATTGGTACTCCCATGGTGAGGGGAGTATAGGTGCCTAGTGGGTTGGGTTGTTCTTAGGGTAGATTGGTAGTTAGAAGTGGTGGAAGGTATAAGGGTGTTTGTAGGTTGGGAAGGATATTTTTCCATAGGAAGATTATGTATTCAATTGTTGGGTAGTGGCTGTGATAATAGAAGTATTTTAAATAAGGTGGGAAGGCATGCCATAAGGTGGGTCCATAGGTGGAACCAAAGTAGGGGTATCGTGAGGCATGGTGTTAAGATAATGTTGAAGGGCCATAGGATTATTATCTAGGAAGGTTATAAAATACACATCTACTTAGGGAAATTCTTAAGGGAAAGAAAGACTTCCTGAAGGATAAAGAGATTTTTTGGTATAGAAACATATTCCATGAATGAGAAGGTAGAAAATATTGATTGACTTGGTGATGGGATTTGTTTTTCTAGATTATTTCACTACTGGTGAGTTATAACCATCCAAGTTAAGGGAGAGGGAATATATAAACAATATCACCACTCAAATAGAGAGAAGATAGTAAATGATCAAGGAAAGCAATCACAATATAAAAACCACATTAAGTCCTAAAGGTTCTTTTTAGTCTCTCTTTTGGCTTATGCCTTAAGCTTTCAAGAAATTATGTGACTAAAAATGGCTTGTAGAGTAGGTACTATAAAAGAATTCTATGGTTGGTTTTATGTTATTTAGGTTCTCAAAAAAGATCTATATTATAAATCAATACATGGCTTGGTATTAGGGCCTATCCCCTCACTTCACACACCATAGTGATAAGGGTTTTAGGTTCTTAGTAAGTATATATCAATTTCCAAAGTTTATACTCAACCAACTAGTTGAGTTGGTTCTCCCCTTGGTAATGACCTCCAAGTAGGATAATCAAGAAAGGGTAACGTGACTGCTAGGTGATGAAATCCTAGTCTGGCCTTGTCTCAAGTTTATTTTATGTTTAATTGATGAAGGTGTTTTTGTTTAGTGTGTGCCAAAAAAGTGATGATACAATCTATTTACTTCACATTAATTTAAACTATGTGAGCTAAACTTGCCAAAAACTAGTGTATGCAGTCAATTTTAAGTCCAAAAGAAACTTTGATGTAATTTATGAGCATATAATAGAAATAAAATCATATAGATGCAAATAAGAGATAACTTGAGTAAATATTCAGGGTACCATTAGGTGTACCAGAATGTTTCATTGAATTTTATCTTATATTTCAAGAAAGGAAGAAGAAGAAACTAAATATGGGTATGGTTGAAAAACTTGTTTGGTTGTGCACACATTGAATCAGATGATTGTGAAGAAATTATCTTTGGCTTGGGAGGATAACCTAAAAATAAGACAACACTAAAAAAAAAGGTTCATTAGATAGATAGCTGACTGGATTATGTACCATGAAATAGCTCCCATAAGCAAGAGCTTTCTCGAGGGCTAACAATCCACATGTTTTAAATGATTAAGTTTAGAAAACATAATATAAGGTACTTGCATCAATGATCAAAAGGTACTAAAACTAAATATAAGAAATGCTTGATGGATAAATGGGCTAAAATGACTAATATATAAATAATCAAGTCAACATTAGTGCTAAATGGGTCAAGTGTGTTTTACAAAATAGGATAGGGGTATGTGAACAGGCAAGAATAAAAAATTGGGTTTGGTTGGGGTTAAGAGGGTGAAATAACTTGTTTTTTTTTTCCACAGTGACCACTGATGGCTAGGATTACCATCATTGGTTAAGGTAACCATCAATAGTCAAGGTGACCTTCAATGGTTAGATAGACCATCGATGGTTGTGACAACTGTCAAAAAGTATTATGTGTAGGCTTGGGTTGGTAAATGGTTAGATTAATAGGAACACAAAATCAATTTCTAAGAGATGGTTTGGTGTTAGGTTAATTTTGAAATGGAAATAAAGTAAATGAATACTAAGAAATAAATACTTGGCTCATAGAAGATTGATTAGATGAGTGGTTGACATGGTTGGCTCATTGATAGATTATGTCATGATTCCAATAGAGTAACAATACTTAGATATCAATCAATGGGTGGTGGTAAGTTGGCTCTCTATCATGATGGATAGATTGCTATAAAAAAACCTACAAAATAGATCTCTAGATGTAAAATCTCATGATAGTTGTAGATATGGTCCCTTTTCAACTCCTTATCCTCTCCTCTCATAAAAATGGAAGAAGAGGTGAAACAAGACGTTAACTAGGATTTATAATTATAATTTGTGCATACAATGGATTTCACACAGATTTAGATGAGATAATTTTATAAATACAAGGCAAGATGTTTGCATGTTAGTATTTGGTATGGTGGTCCCTAATTGTTAATGGTCAAGGTGACCATCAATAGTCATCCTAACTGTCAATAGTTAAGGGCCAAGACAAAAAGTGGGTAAAAGTGTAAGTTAAGTTATTTGGTCAAAATGACCATGGTTGGTCTTAGTTATGGTTCAAATAGTAAAATTGGTCCCAAAGGGTTCCTAAGGTGGTCTAGGGGTGTTTCAACATTTAAAATCATGGTGTGCATATTTTCAGTGTCTACACTCATAAGAAGGTTATTAGATATAAGTGCGTAATGGTTAAGAATGTACTCAGAAGGAGGAGGTGAAATACATTGGAATTTTTGTTGATATGAAGGAGAAGGTTTAGGACAAGGTTTCAAATCATGTTGAGATGATGAACTAGTTGGTTCAGATTGGTTTTGAGAACTGGAAGAAAAAGTGTTAGAAGAAATTTAATTATCATTAATATTAGAAGATGATTGAAGAGTGGTATAAATATAATGGAATGTGTTATCCAATGGGAAATAATAAATTAGATCATTAAAATTAATAATTTCATCTTGCCGCAACTTATTTAAAATAGTTGGAGAAGAATCATGGATAACATGATATGTCTTATGTGAAGGAGTGTAGATAGGATGGGAATCAATGAAAGCTGCCACCCTTTGAATATTAGTCATGATAGCCACATTCTCTTTAGATATTATCTCAAAAACACTTTATTCATTATTGGTGGAAGGGGTAGGCTTATCTTTATTGTCTTGAATCGATTGATGATAGGTAAAGGATCTTTGTAGATATCCAAATGAGCATTGGCTTGATTCAAGGCTTGAGTTTTATTATGTGATTTATAGTCATTGAAAGTAATTTCATAGGATTGTTGATGCTTACAAATAATGGAATCATGATCAAAATTAGGGCCAAGAATAAAATCCATGGCTAAATTATGAAGTTGTCTACAAGTCTCATGAGAATGACCCCAACTAGTGTGAACCAAATAAAACTTGTTAGGATCATACTAGGATTTCATAGGATGACTAGGGTCAAGCTCTTGTGGAAGAGGTCTAGGTAGAATTTAATAAATTTATTTGAGGATAGAGGTTTATGAATGTTGATTGTATTTAGTGAAAAAAATGAGGATTGGTATATTTTTGAGAAGGATTTGGTTCTAAAGAAGGGTTACGAATGATAGCTTGAACATTATGAATGGTGTCATAAGAATCAGTAACACAATAGTTAGTGATATTGTGGTTTTTTTTTATTAAGAGATGAAGACCCATAGAAGGTTGGAGTGGCTCAAATTGACACATTAGGAAATCTTATCTTTTAGCTTGGTCAATAGCCTCCTCCAAGGTAGATGAATAGACATTATGAACACAATGTTATAATTTAGTAAAGAGAGCATTTCTAAAGAGATGAAAAATATTGTCATCTACCATGTTATGTTCACATTTATTTGAAAAAGTTTTCTATCTCTTAACAAAGGCTTGGGTAGTTTTTTTTTCATGTTGTTTGTAATTAATGAAATGGGCCAAAGTGTTTTTAAGAAGATCATTAGTTTAGAATTCTTAAACTAAGGCATTTTCTAAGTCCTCCAATCTAGAAATGGAATGAAATCTAATTTGATTGTACAAATCTAAGGCATCACCCATGAAGGTTTTAGCTAGGATCTTGGTAGCAACAAAGGTGCTTAATTTGACTCAATTCTTGTAAATATTTCCAAATGTTTTGAGGTGAAGGTTAGGATTGGTTGACCCATTATAAAAAATCATAGTTAGCTATACCTCCTATATCAATGTTGACAATTTGAGTAGTGAGAGGTTTATTTTGTAGATTCTTGACGGTTTTATTGACTAAAAGAGTTTGAATAATGAGATTGCCTTGAGAATCTTGAAGAGGAGGGTGACCATTCTAGTTATGTGTGTCCCAATCCATTGGTTGTAGATGAGATTAAAGGTTAAGAAGGTGGTTTTACATTCTCATCATTTGATTTGTGTTATGAAATTGAAAGGTATTAATTTGATTAAGAGTTTTCAATAAAGGTTGATGTGTTTAGTAAACATTAAAAGTATTAGAATTGGTATTTGTGTTTGTATTAGTGGCTTGGGTACCACTATTAGTTTTGATATGAGCTTGAGATGAATTATGAGAATGTGAGGCACTAGTGGTAAAATTTTCTTGTGTAGCAAAAGATGGACTAGTGAATGGTTGAGAAGAAGAAGTGCTAGAAGCATGATTGCCTTGTGTGGTAATAAATGAACTAATGGAAGGATTAAGGATAGTGGATCTTATGAGAGGCCCACTAGATGATGAACCTATTATGTTAGTTGAGATACTAGGCATGGAGGTAGAAGAGGTTAGAGAAGAAGATGTCATGGCATAAGGAATCAAAATTGAGGGAAGAGGTTGAAAATTAAATAAAATGGTAACCCCAAATCTATTATTGAATGTAGGAGTAGGTGAATGAGGCTCTTTGGTTTAACCACTAATCATGAGGTTATAAATGGTAGAATGATTTTATCCTCGATATTGAGGAAATTTGGAAATAAAGAAGAGAATTTTAGGAGTATACTCTAACTTAGGTTTATCCTCTAAGAAAAGAGGAGGATTATGATGAAAAGAGGTATTTGTAGGGGTCCCATAATTCATTGTGAGAGTAGAAATATGAACATTACTAGCATCCATAAGATGAGCCCTACTATGTATATGGGAGACCCTATTAGGATAGGCAAATTTCATTATATTTGTTAACTAGAACTCAATGTTATCATCGAACAAAAAGTTCATGCTGAATGGAAATGAAAAGAGATGAGAAAGTAAAGGACAAATAGGTGAATAAAATAGTACAAGTTTGACTGGTTCAACCTTGCAAAGAAATAGGGATTATAAAACTATACAATTTTATATGGATCGATCCAGTATAGTTTACAAAGGGAAAAAAAGGTAGTAGGTCAACTGGGTCGATCTAGTATAGCAGATAGGGAACTCAATAAGCCTAAAAATAGATTGTGAAAATGAAACAAGATAAATTTTCAAATAATGAAAAATGATAAGTATTGAAAGGAAATATACAATCAATTAGATTAACATTAGACATTCCAATTGAATAACACAAAATAAAACTTTGAACTAATGCTAGCTAATGCATGCTTTTACACAAATAATTGAGAAGAGAGTAAGCAATCAATTTGAAAAGTGAAGAGCTAACTAATTGTTCAACCTAAATGTTTATTACATTATTAAGATATGATTTTTAATGTGATTGGAAGTTGGCTATAAGAAAGGTACTAGATATGAATCTAAGGATAGTTTCAAGTAGTTTAGGTTGAAAAGGAATATAGTGGAAATGATATAGTATTGGTATTAGGAATGAATCCCTCAATTCACACACCATAATGATAAAGGTGTTAGGTGGTTAGCTAGAATATACCATTAACCACTCTTTATACTTGACCAGAGCATCCAGTTGACTTCCCCCTTGATGATGAAATCCAAGTAGGTTGGCTTTGGGTAGATAAAATGTTAAAGTGATTATTTCAATTTTTATGATTTGTTGATGTGTACATAAAATATAAATAGTGAAACTACGTGATTAATTAAAAATACCCTTAATTAAACTATGTGAGCTATTATAAGCATGCAAGCAATAGAAAAAGAAATGTGTAAGATAATTACTAGCATATATGAGGTTAAATCCAACTTGAAATAAGGTATAATTTTGACACTAGATTCAAAAAATATAGAATACGTTCGACAAGGTTGAACCTATACAACAAAATCAAGGTCTAAAAATGAACTAGGTTGATAGGGTCAACCCAGTTATTTTAGACAATGCATAGTACACATAACTAGGTTGACAGGGTCAACCAAGTTGACTGTGCAAGGGAAGTTTTAAAGACTATAAATTATGAAAGGAAAGATATAAAAGAAATAAATAGAGAGGTATAAAGGAACCTTGGCAGATCAGAGATGAAATGAAGAAAGATTGTTGATGAAAAACCTTGGAGTATGTTAGAAAAACCTATAAATCATGTCGACATGATCGATCAAGCTTTATAAGAACCTACTATAGAGTGATACAAATTTATAGGGTTGATTAGGTCAACCTAGTGGGTTGAATAGGATGTCTAAATATCTATAAACCTATACTGGGTTAATTGGGTCAATCTAATTGCCTATTCTTGGAAACCTACACATAGAAGTCAAAAAATTAGGTTAACAAAGTCGATCTAGCATGATAAAAATAATGACTAAAAAAATGAAATTAAGTGAAATAAGTCTTGAAAGGGTTAGTTTCACATCAGGTTCACCAAGATGTATGTAATAATAAATGCATCATGTATGTAAATCAATCTTGTCTCAGAAAAAATAGAGCATACCTACACTCTTGATTGGGATACACTTGTTAAGTGGGAGCATGGCCAATATGGGAATCCACTAGACCTGATTAGGGGATCACTTGTCACAACATATCATGCAAGGAAGGGTTTCAAATCCTATATTCTACACAATCACACAAAAACCCTAATAGAATCCTAAGGTTTAAAATATTCACCCATTTTAATAACAAGAAAGTAAATATAATCTAGTGCACTTTAAATCTTGTGGCACAAAGTGGGGGTTAGAAACAATAAAAAAAACTAATGAAACATGTATTAGAAGACATATACTCATGATAATTTATATATAATCCTAATACATGGGATACGAATACAAATACATTATCTATATACTATTACAAAGGAGAAATAAAGTTAGGAATACTTAGCTTTGAAGACAAACCTGCCAAGCCTCAATCTCTCCCTTGGCCAAGGTGATTCACAAGATATTTTTGTGGTATGTAAATATAATGAAGATAAATTATCTCTAGGCTACATAACCTATCTAAGCATCCAAAATATTTCTCCATAATATAAGATCTATATCTCTAAATAAAGTATGGAACCCTAAGTTTTATTCCTCAAGTAGAATGGTCAATAAGTAGATATTAATTTGCACTTCTCTCTTAATTATTCTCTTATGAAATGGTGGGAAATGAACTTTTATATATAGGTGGATATTTCCTTAAATCATCCTTGAAACATTGGTTGTATAAGGTTGACCTAGTCAACCTAGTGTGTTTCTAGTGACAATTCACTAGGTCTGAGCTAGGTGACTGAAGGGATAACAAACTAAGAAAGAGAAAAGTACCCCTAAATTGTACTAGGTTGACCTAGTCAACCTATTACAACTGACTAACCAAAAGGAAATTAAGATAATAAAAATATGGATAAGGCATGAAAACTGAGAGGAATGGGTAGGACTAAGGAGAATAAGCATAGGGTAAATGGTTTTAGGAGACAAGTGTGTAGATGGTAAGTGGAAAAAGTAACAAAAAAATTTATGAAACATCAATGGTCTACCCACCCATTTCTTGATGCACCCCTTAAGTCATCCACATAGAGATATTGAGACTCAATAGGTTCTTACAAGATATAAAGTGTCAATAACCAATAAAAGTTTGAAAATATTATGTGTATACAAGAAGTGAATTGATTGCATGGTTTTTGATAGATAATTTTGGATTGAGATCCAAAGATGAATTCTATATTTTGGTTGACTCTAAATTCAATATAGGTATGAATTTGAACTTGAAAAATACTAAACACCCATAAACTAATGGATAAATAGGGTAATTTAACTAGGTTTTATAAGACCTCCTTTATATGTATTGCATGGATCAACAATACAAGTGGAAAAAGTGCATTCCAATGGTTTATTTTTATTACAACAACTCATACTAATCAATATTAAATATGGATCCCTTTGAGTCATTATATGAAAGGAGGTGTAGAACATGAAGAAGTTGGGATGGGTTAGAAAAAATGGTAGTCTTTGGACATGAGATGCTTTTAGAAATAGAAGAACAAGTTAAGATAATCAAGAAAAAATCAGTCAAGGCTAATGATAGACATAGAATTTATGATGATCTAAAGGGAACATATAGTCAATGTTCTATTGGTGATAAATTTTTTTTGATGGGTTAAGCCTCAGAAAAGCTTGATTAAATTTGGAAACTCAATGAAACTTTCACCAAGACATATGGGACCCTTCAAGGTTTTGGAAGTGGTCAATCTTATAAAATATAGGCTTTCATTACAACTAGGTCTAGCTATTTTTCATAATGTCTTCCATGTATCTTATCTTAAAAAGTGTGTTACTATTCCTTTACATGTGTTTGATTAGAATGTTTTTCAAGTTATACACCCTAGGATGATCAAGGTAGAACCAATCAGAGTAATTGATACTCATAAACTCCATTTGCATAATAAAAAAGTGTCATAGTGCAAGGTAATGTAGGACCAATATTCTGAAGATAGTGCCACTTTAAAAGATTATGATGAGTTTTACAATATATTTCCACATTTATTTGCTTGATTTTATGCTGCATTCAAATTCATAACCTGTATTTGAATAAATTTCATCAAGATGATGAACAAATTTAGGGGAGAAGGACGTCACATTCTGATTTATCTCTAGGATGAATAAGCATTTGATTTGTGGATTGTTATAGTTGATTAACTAATGTTTGATTAAGATTTATGACATATGTTGATTATGGGACAATTATGTGTTGCTTAATTTACATGATTATTTTTCTGAGTTAGTAGTACTTTTACATTATGTACATTATGATCATATTTTTTAGTTATACAAAATTATTTTATGGATATAATGATGTTTTGGGATAACTACCCTCATTGTTGTGAGGTGGATATAAGATAGATTCTTTCCTTAGAATATGATGGAGGGAGAGCATCATTAGATAGATGGAGATGTTGGGGGATGAAAAACAATGAATTTGGAAACCCTTGCACACACCACATATGTAATTCATAATTGTGTGATTAAAATTGTTTGATAGATAGTTGTAGTATTCTTTGTTTTTCATTTGAATGATAGCTTTGATATTTTATGTTTTCTTTATCCTAGTTATTGTTAAAGATCATGTTGATTGTAAGAAGTGATTTAGTTAATTTTTAAGATCATATGTAGCTTATCATTTATGATGTAATTATTTGACTAAATGAGCGAATCCTATATGTGCATAGTTACCTTACCA
>JARHVA010000257.1:3432500-3525000 GCA_037957365.1 Torreya grandis
TAATGGAAATTATATGTAGTGGGTGAATTCATACTTGGTATATTGTGTACTAGGGAAGTTTAGGCTACCACATATGATGGACCCTATATAGCCTTAACATATTGGGCACAACATGTGAGAGAGTAGTATGGAGAAGGAGGTGTGGGTACATTAACATAGGTTCATATTATCATCCCTTTTCAAGTGAGGGATTTTAGATAGTGATGATAATAAAAATGAGGAGATATGTGACTATAAGTTACATCACAATAGGATATACTAAAGCCACCACCACAACCATAGAGATAAAGATAGGTTCTAGTGTAGTTGAAATTAAATCCAAAACCATAAGGAGACCCATACACACAACCTAATTTGAGTTGGTCTATTATGAGGTAGATTCACCATTGTTTGTGTAATGATTAAGTGATTCAGCCTATTCAGTATAGAGGTTTCACAACATTGTGGAGTAATGCATCATAAGAGGTGGTTATTGATTACACAAATGGAGTAAATTTTGGTGAGTAAGATGTGGTTTCTTGGGATTATTTTGATTAAAGATAAAGATATATGATAGTTATATATTTTTGGAGATAGATATGTGAGAAAGAATGTGATTTTTGGTTTTATTTTTACATATTTTATAGTTAAGGAGACAAGATGGGTGATCATGGTGGAGAGGTCCCATCATGATATATTAGATGGGGTGATACCTCAACATGATACTACATAGATGATTGATCTTGTAAATCCATCAACACTTATGCTAGTTGGTTTTGATTTGTTAGTGAAGAAGCTCAAAAGTTGTAGAGACTATGTAGCTTTGGTAGTAATACCACTAGGAGTCAATGATGGGTTATTACGAGTTTGGTAGTCATTAGTTGAGGAGTGAGTCACACTCATGGATATAGATATAAAATTAGCATAGGTGTAGGGCCAATTAGACCATCTACAGGGACAAATGGATGGTGTATGATCAAAAATTTCAAGTGTGTGTCTGTGTGTCTACACACACACACACATTGATGACTCATGGATATATTTTTTTATAGCACAAGTGGTTAGTTGTTATATGCTATGATAAAATGTGGTTATGGACATTATGAATGCTATTATTTATATTTCTACCACGTGTTAATTTTTATATATGCTATGAGAAAAGATAGGATGTATGTTTTATTATTTTATATAAAATGTGATCAAATGCATGGAAAAATAATGATAATCGAAGAAATTGGAAGTAAATAAAATGAAAATTGTAATCAAAATTACTAATGTATAACACTTTTTAAAATTTGTTGAATGTGAAAAAAATGTGAATGATGAAACTTTAAATGATAATGAGATAATTATCAATGTAAAATAAATATGGAAATGAAATAAATATCAATGTAAGATAAGAACAAAAACAAAGATATGATAATGTAAGATAAGAATACAAAAAAAATATGTAAATGGAAGAAATATCAATGTAAGATAAGAATACAAAAAAATATATGTCAAGTAGAATAAAATATAAGAGATATGAAAGAGAGATGACAAATGAAACTTAGGGCTTATGCTAAGTTGTAATGTAAAATAATATGGCTATTTATATCAACACATGACATATAGTTCTTAGAAGAGGTTAAGGTAAATGCTTGAGGAAGGATTTCTCATATCTAAGGTATCATAGTGAAACTCATAAAAGGTGAACAAAATAGGTGTAAAAATGGATTTTATTTATAGTGAATAACAATATCTTGTGAGGAAGTCCTGATCTTATCTAAGATCTTATAGTACAACTCATAAAAAGAAAACCTCATGTGATCATATATTAAATGATAATAATTACGTAGAATATCGTGTGTAACATGACAAATAGATGGAATGGGAAAAATACATAGGCATTGTATAAATTATTAGTGTAAATGAGACACATTGAAATAATGTGTCAGTGATAAGAACTAATTGAATAACAAAGACCTAAAATACTCTAACTTGTAGAGGCAAATCTTGGGATAATAAGTGAATTACATAAATCATCCCATGAATGTTGTATATGCATGAAATATTAAAATGGGACTACCTTCCTATGGCATGTTCCCCTTCCTCAGGACCCCTTATAGAGTTATCAATCTATTATGAGTATTGGTTACTTGAATGAGAAAGTAGGTGGAACTAAATAGTATAATGAGACCTCCTATCCTAGTCTACTATATTAATTCACCCTAATGGACATAAAATATATTATGAGTCCAAATTTGGAGTTTGAGATTCAACTAGAATAGGTGATGTGCCAAAAAATAATCACATTTTTTGGTGTGATTTTGACTTTTGAATTTGTAATTACCTTTTATTTCTTTTATGATCTGGATTTTAATTGTTTATGGATTTTTTTATTCCTCCTTCATATGTATTAAAAAAACCAATCATGAGTGATATAATTAATAAACACAAGAAAGCTTACACAATGATTAAAAGAGAGAAGTGATTGAAAACTATGTCATCCATAAGATTCTTAAACTTTCCTACAAGTTAGTGTGAAATCTCAAGCCTAAAATTATGTGTGTTTTATATGAGAGGATTATGTGGAGAAATAGAAATCATAATAAATCCATTAATGTAATATATGGTATAGTGATGAGTATGATTTTTAGCTAATCACAAGGGAAATAAGAATTGTTGGGTATGCTATGATCTTCATGTCATATAAACAACTATATTATTTAACACATGAGTTAGCACAAATATGAATGTAAGGAGAAATCATCCCAAAATATGGGGAAGATAAATGTTTTCAAAGTAGAAATGAAATATAATTAAATAAATAACATTAAACATGTACATAAATGAGATTTATAAATGAAGAATCATGAATGTAAAGATAAAAGTGTAAAGATAGAGTAAATATCCATAATAACAAAATATAAGCAAAACATCACAAAATTCTAATAGTTCTTTGGTGTTTCAATATTAATTATTCCTTTGATATAAATAAGGATACATTTATATAATTTATAATGATCCAAGTATAGAGACTTCAAAAATCTAAAAGCAACACCAAAAATATATGAAATATCTAGCCTAGTAATGGTTAGATAAATCAAACTACCAAAAAGTTATTTATATAATGCAGGGTTAGCTTTTTCACATATAAGTTTTGGATCAAGTTTAAAACGAACTTCAATCGGAGTAGAAGAAGATTTATAATTAAGCATTTCAAACTATACAAGAAGTTTATGAGCATACTGATATTGTGATACAACAATAGAATGTTTATCTTGAAATATAGCCATTCTTAAAAAATGATGCAAAATGTCTAAATCAGTGATTTTAATAATGGTTTATTTTTTACTTATAATAATACCATTTTTTTGAGAAGAATAGGGATTTTGTAATTATCTTTGAATATTGTAACTAAAACAACAAACTCTTTACTAACATATTCACCACCATTATCAAGTTTTAATCTCTTAATAGGAAAATTAGATGAATTTTCAACACTAACTTTGAATTCCTTGAATTTAGATAACACATCAGATTTATTTTTAATGAAAAATTAATATATCATTATAGTGTAACAATCAATAAAAGTAATAGTATAAAAATAATAGATAAGAGATACAACTTCAAAAAGTCTTGCAACATCACTATGAATCAATACTAAAAGATGTGAGGAATTCACATCATGATTCTTATGAAATGGGTTAACATGTTGCTTACCACATAATTAAAATTTAAAAATTTCATGATGATATAGGATAAAAATAATTCTAATAGAAATATTATTTATAGACATATCATGTAATATTATAAAATTAACATGTCCTAATATTTCATGCCATAATTGAGATTCATTCTTACTATGGAATGAAAGAGAACATGTAGAAAAAGGAGAGAAAAAGTATAAACCATTCTTCTAAACACCTTTAACAAATCAAAGATCTATATTATTTTATAATTCACCAAATATCATTAAGCAATCCTACAATAAAATTATCATTAATAAGTTGTGAACAAGATAATAAGTTTTTATTAAGATTAGGTACATAGAAAAACATCATTTATAACAACATTTAAAATTTAGCTTTTCCTTATCTAGTTGCTTCTAAAAATTAATTATCTCCTAAGAGAATATCTCAAAGATACCTCTAGAATCACAAAAAATATTAGAAAAGTAATTTATATGGTGTGATGTATTTCTATCTAAAATTAATTCATTTTCATTTGAAACAAATAAAATAGGCTATAAAGTAAGAACATTGTGATCATAATTGTTATTCTGATTAGGGTTTTGATTCTTCTAAATATTTTTATTAGATATTTTATTTTTGTTATTTTTAGAATATTTATTGTTAACTCTATCATTGTTTTTAAAATAGGTTTCCCTTCTATGACCAAATTTATCACATATATTACAATTCCCATTAAACTTAGGTTTATGATTCTTATTGCCATATTTTTTATTCTTATTTGAGTCAAAAGTAGAATTAGGATGAAGAAAAGGGAGATGCACAAGCCTTCTTCTATCTGCATATTGTCATAGACCCAAGCATTTATCCAAGTATTGTACAATGAAAGAGTGCATATGAGGCATGGAATACTTTAGAGACTTCATGTAAATGATATATTAATATAAGATAAATAAAAATACAAACCCTTAAAATAAATTTTTATGATTTGAGAATGTTAGATAATAGTAAATGATCTAGTACATAGAATGAGATTTCATGAAGAAACTATCCAAGATAGTGTTATAGAACTAAATATTTTTATATATTTAATTAAAATATGGATAAATTTTTTTATCACTCTTTAATAGTTTAAATAGATGACCACTATATATTTTTTTAAATTAGTGAGTTCTCCCTTGTCCCATGACGATAAGATGAGATCATATGTAGGAGATCTAAAACATGGTCTTCAATAAACACTTGAAACTAAGGAAAGATTTCAAATATCAAAGATTCAAAAAAATAAATATATTTTTAAAATAAAAAATTCAAATGGAAATTTTCAATCAAAATTCATAGGTAATATAAATAAATACTTGTCAATACTACAAAAAACTAGGACACATGATGGAAGATTATGGGATACTAGCAGTTAAGAATCAAGCCAATCAATAAACAAAATATAATGATTTAAAAGTTTAAAAAATTAAGTTTCAAGAGAGATCAAGTTATTTTCACAATTTTTTTAATATATATAAATAAAATAATTTTTTGTCTCTTGGCTCAGGTTACTCAAATCAAGTGACAAGTCATAAAGATGATTTTAACAAGTTAGATGGTTCCTTCAAAAACCAAGAACAATTATGAGATGGAAATTTCATCCAAGATTAATCAAATGGTAGAATTAAAATCACCAAAAAAATGAAATATAAGGTTTATATAATTAATCCTAATATTTTTTATCAAAATTTCATAGGTTATAGTGATGACATTAAGGCATACACGTTTTATAATCCTACTAGTATATCCACAATTATTTATAGAGATTATAATTTTGTTTAACTGATGTGTAATATAAATATAAATATGTAATACATAATTTATAATTTTATGTTTGAATAATATATATTTTTTATGTCTTACATATTCATACATACATTTCTATTTCAACAAGAAATAATACTAGCTCTTTGCAAGAGACTAGTCATCCATATTCATCAACTCCAAGAAAGAACAAGATTTTTTTGAATCCTCATTTAAAAAATATAATATTTGATAGTAATTATTTATTAGGATAAAAATTATACAACATCATGAAATAAAATTATTTTATTATGCTTATGATGAAAATAGACGATATGCAGAAGCTAGTCGAAAGAAAGAATGGGATGATTTTATGATATTTGAGATGGATTAAATTGATATAAATGAATAAAATAATTTTTTAATCCTAAATTTAATAAATATTTCATTGGTACAAAGTGGCTCTATAATATGAAGCTAAAAATTTATGGTATAGTTGACAAGCTAAAAGTTATACTAGTTGGAAAAATATTTACACAAACATATTCAGTTGAATATGAGGAATCATTTAATATTGTGCCAAGTAAAGATATTATAAGAATAATTATTTAATTATATAATAATAAAGGATTTAAAATCCATCAAATATATGTCAAAATAACATTCCTTAATGGAGTGATTAAATAAGTATTTATGGGGTAACTACAACATTTTAAGGTAAAGGGTACATGATTTTTGGGTCTATAAATTGAATAAGGATATTTATGGGATAAATAAATATTTAATATAATATTAATGATTAATTTATATCTATTTATTTCATAAATTATTTTTAATAATTCAAAATGAACCAAATCTTTATATGCAAGCATTGAATTCTAATATTTTATGTGTCTATCTCTATGTAGATGACTTGATCTTTACAAATAGATTGATGGAGATGCTGAATAGATTTAAGTAAGATATGAAATAAGAGTTTTAGATAACTAAAATTATACTTATTAATTAATTTCTTGACATGTAATTCCCTCAAAATAAGATAGGAAGTATTCATTTATCAGGCCAAGTATGCCCATGACATATTAAAGAAGTACAATCTTCAAGATTCAGAATCCATAAACACACCAATTAAAACTAGGTAAATTATTATGATGGATGATGTAATTAATTAATCTTATTAAAAAAAAATTATAATCACATTTAGAGGTTTTATGTATCTCACTATGACAAGCCCTATTATCAGTTACGGGGTTTCTAGTTTCTATATTTATGGGCAAGTCATCACTTAAGCATTTGAAAGCAACAAAGATAATTTTAAAATATTTAATAGGTAATTATAATCATGTTAATAATTTAATAATATAAATTTATATATTTTATATATATATCAATTTTAAATTAGGGAGGATCTCTTGATGATAGACAATCAACTTGAGATTATTGCTTCACATTGGCAAGTGGGTTGGTTTTTTGGTTTTCACATAAACAAGTTAAATTTGTAGTATAATATAATAAATATGATTATAAATAAATTAAATAATATTTAAAACAATTAATATGGTTGATATTACTATATAATATTTATATAATACTCATAGAGATGATAGGAATATCTACTCTTTGCATGAAAGGGGGGAATGTTGAGTATGGTGCCAATATGGGCACTTGAATTATATTATTATACTTATTTTATTTTATTTATTTAGTTTTTTTATAGTTTTATTTAATATACTTATACAATTCATTATTTTTTTTCATTTTTAAATACTTTCCAATGATTTCCTAAAAATAGTTGGAACTACCAATTAACTACTAGTTCACACCAGTTCATTATTTGAGTTCTTAGTTAAGTCCAAGACATTATCCACTTATTTACAAATATTTTGAAAAATATTTTTTAGCTATATAAATTAAATTAGATTGAGTTTAAACTATTTTACTTCAATTATCTTAGTTGGGGAGCCTAGGTTGGCTAGGATTATTTTTTAGTTACATATTTGACTTTACTATGAAAGAGGCTTCTTACATGATGTCCAAATATTTATAGTAATTTAAATTTATATTATTTAGTATATTTTAATCTGATTTATTATATTTTTAGTTCAATTATTTTTCTATTATTTCTTTATTGTACTTTTGCTTTTTGACTTTACTTGCAATGCAAGTTTCTTTGTAACTAGTTCAAGACATCTTTTTTTAATCAATAAAGTTTCACACAATAGAAGTGTGGTGCATTAATTTAAATTTAGAATATTTTTTTATGTTTTATCTAAGATATTATTCTAGGTATACATTAATATATATGTTAAATAATATATTTTCAATTTTGAATCTTTTCAATACACTTTTTGATAAAAAATTTGACCCAAAACACAACTAATTTAACAACTAGTAATTTTGGGATAGTTTTGTTAATACATAGATTGAATTTTAGAGAGATATATTTTTTTATTTTCAATACTCCATATATTATATTAATAAGAACCCATATATCATGATTGTATTAATGGACTACATGGAACTCATAACATCTAGGTGTCACTTTGAGACTTCCTTGAAGGTCATCCCATAAATATAATTATTATTTTAATGTTGTTTCATGTATTAACGTATAGTCTATTAAAATCCAAAAAAAATATGAATCTATAAAAATTATACTAATGTTAATTATTAAATTTTAATATATAATCTTTTAATGAATAACTAGATCAAGGTCAAAATATAACACATCTATCCATAAAAAATGTGTAGTTTAGATCTAAATAGAATATATAATATATTAGTTAAAATAAGGCTTAATTGTAGAAATATAAAAAGATTATAATATAACTTAAATGTGTCAGAGGTACAATCAATGGGGACTGAATCAGTGAGTCTAGATAATCCAAATTCAATTTCAAACCTTTCAAAACTCTTAATCAATTACCACAAGCATTCATGAAGCATACACATCATTCATATAAATGAACAAAAGAGACAATGCATGACATATGTGGGAAACCCTCTCGGGGGAGAAAACCCAGTAGAACCTAAAATTGGACTACAATATTATAATAATAAGAACTAATTTAGATTAGTTATAAATAATCAAGTAAATACCATCCTTTATTTTAGTGAGACTGCAATCCCATAAGGAGCTACTACACATGTCTAGCTAAGCTGCCATAAAAACTAGACCTTTAACAAGTTTCACCTTGTAAGGAGGATACAACCCCCTAGATGTTGAGCCACCATAACAAAACCTATGAATAGAACATCTCTTATAAAATTGATTTCCTACCAATCTGATGGATATATAAAGTATATCAATGCTCTTCAACTCTACACACTTAATACATCTAAATCCACCTTTTGAATCACTCTTCACTCCTCAAAAACAACTCGATCACCATATTAATAACACAAAAAAATGGTCATACACATAATCCAAACTCAGATATATCTCTAAAATCAACCACCAATCTCACACAGACATCATCTATCCTTCACTCACACTCAAAGCATCTAAAACATCCTTTTGGATCACCCTAGACCTCTTTGCTCATCCTCACCCTGCAAAAACACTATTACAACATCAAAAACATGACATATATGTCATACACATAGTCATAAATCTACTCTACTCATAAACTCATCTACTTGGAACTCTACCTCTCCTTCATCCACAACTCTCACATGCACACCCCTCTTGCAAGTCTAGAAACCATCACATTTGGTTTCACTATTTATAGAGCATTCATGATCGTCACCATCTTGGTCAGCCAATAAGTATGAATTAACCCTTAAAGAATATATCACATATATAAACAACTCAATACCATCCATATAGGTTTTCCATATCACCCATGGGTTACCCTTAAGAAACTACACCTTTCAATTAGGCCCTTGTAGCTCTTATATGTCTCATGAAGACCTATTCACCCATTTAGCACTTCATTGAGTAGAAAAAAAACACAATACTAATTTAAAATACATGGTTCCACTCCTTATGTCCCACTATAAATATTAAAGTTCTTATAATCATCTTTTCTCACCTTTTCATATGCTCAATCTACTCACATAGTAGCTTTGTACACAAGATACAATGAACGAGCACACAGTCAAATTATTAGTAATTGTTCATACTTAATGCAAATTATTCAAACCTAAAAAGATAACATAGATCATCCTCATGGAGTATAAAATACTCCTAAATAGATACTTCATCATGATATATTAAAATACCATCAGAACAAGCTCAAATATCCTTCTCGAGTTACTTGTAAAGCAAACACAAAAACATAGTTAACTTTGATTGTACAAACTTTAAGACCTTAAAAAATATATTTAAATTTTTTCCTTTGATTCCTCTACAAATTATATTTTTACACCATGAGAAAATTATATCTAGATCAAAATTTATGGACAAAATATAGAGCACTGGTTTTCCATTTATAAAATTCAAATAGTCAAATCCCAACGATTATAGTTAAACCTTGGATACTTTGTTATCATCTCATGTCATCAATTATTAGATCAATCGCACACTATATATATTATTTTAAGGATATAAAAATTTAATTATGTTAAACTTTTAATAGGTTAACCACTTTTACTCCACTCACACTATCGATCTCAATTACATGATTAAATGTGAACTATTAGATCCTTATCTTTTACCTTTGTTCAGTGTTACACTTTTAACACTTATTACCATAATGTTGAATAAGAACCATTATATGAAAATTTTATGATTACCTATGAAATATTGGATATTCATTTCATTTGAATATTTATGAATTGCAAAATCAACTAAGTATGGGAACCATTGCAATCTACCTAAAGGGCCAACTTTGGACCTCAACAACTTTTTGCGCACTTAGACGCATGATATAAAATTTGGACCATGTGATATCCTCACATATTATCATACAAGCATATATAAAGTTAATCATGTAACCTTTATGTGTGAAATATATAATTCCATTAATATGCTCACTCATAATTTTTTACCATAGAGTGAACTATGCCTAGAACTGCTTGGAAGGTCAACTTTGCACATGCATATCTTTTGATGCACTTCATTACATGACCTAAAATTTATCACATATCAAATAGGCACAAAAATTAACAAAAAAATATGATCATATTATCTTAAAACTACCACATGTGCAAAATATTACTACATCAAAATACCTACTTAGCTTTTTTTGCCACGTGCAAATTTGGCTAAGTATGGGAAAACACTATAAAATTGTTTGGGAGTCAAACTTTGCACTTCCATATATTTTTTCATGATTAGTTGTATAACCTAAGATTTAATACATAATATATTATCTCATAGGTTAATTCAACCATATATCAATCTAATATTTAAACTTTCTTATGTGTGAGATATGATGCCACCAAAGTGCTTAGTTGGCTTTGTTTGAACATAAAAAAACATTGTCAAAATGCCTAAGAACCCAAATTTTCACACACATATATTTGGTTGTGATATATCACATGACTTGAGAATGGGATAATATTAACTTTGGAATAATTTAATCATAAAAATATTACGAAATCTCCCTGACTCATCTACATGTGGCAACTATGATGTCATCAAACTGCCTACTCAAATTTTATACCATTGGACCCAAAATGTCTAGATGAAAAATATAAACAACCAAATGGATTTCAATTATACACAAAAGAAATAAATTCATTATTTACCTTTTATAGTACCTATTACATAAGATAAATACTTTGGATTCATCCCTAATCATCTTTAAACATTCAAGCTCTGAATATTAACCAAGCCTGCTTCAAGCATACTAGGATAAGAATATTACACACATTTTCATTATCACTTAGAATAACAAGACACTTCATCCACTCACCTATAAACCTATATAACATCACCATGACATAATTGACAACTATCTAATAATATCACCCTTTTTCATTGATGTCAACACCCATCATATAACAATATATCTCACCTTCCTTCTCTCTCTTGAATCACTCCCACAATAGAAACTTTCTCCCCCTTTGGCATAATGACAAAGTGGGAACTATTTTATTATTTTAGGAAATATAGTGTTTGGATCCTAAGTAATAAAGGTCTATAATTATAGGTAAAATCTTCTCTAACATATAAAATTATAAACTTTATCTGATAATTATATAAGATAAAGAAGAATTAACCTAGCTAGATTTGTGCTAAAATGGAAGATTTTGAGTCTGGAATTTGAAGAGCAAGATTGGGATAGTATCTAAATTTTATATTTATTATATGTTTCCTTATTGTATAGGATCAACAAAAATAGGACACCCTAGTTTTTAGTGCTATATTCCTTTCTTGACGTTGTTGTTCTGAGGCTAAAAGCTTTTGGATTTTGTTCATCTACTCAGTGTGACCCTACGTACCAAATTTTAGGTCCTAGAAGTCACTATAGATCACTGTAGGTATATTTCAATCTTTAATACCTATATTAGTCTAAAAACATGGAAACAAAAAAATAATAAAATAAAAATGGGGGAAAATAGGTTGTGGGAATAATAATCACATAATCAAGAACCCCTAATGTTCTGATTGCTACCTACATTAACCCTCAAGCTAGGGTCTCAGATTTGAGGTAGTTATCCCTTAGGAAATGTGCATAATAAACACACATGATTGATACAAGAATGAAATTAACCTAGGCCATTCCATGATCAAGCATGAAAATCTATCTGTGATGTAGGGAAGCTGAGCTATACTATTGATTGATTTTATTATGTCTAATGTGCCAAAATATTAAGTGCTATATATAAAATGCCTTGTGTAGTCCTTTATAGAGGAGACTCATTATTTAAAATTTGGGAGTTTGATTTGAATTTAGATGACATTGGGAAACTTATAAATGAAGTAAAAAAATGGGTAAGAATCATCCTATGAAAGAAATTGACCATTAGGACCAAATTGCTCTTAGACAATAATGCCAAAAATTGGACACCTTGAGTTTCAATGATGTAGTTCTATTTGGGCACTATTGTCCAAGAGGTGTTGGGCATAGGGAGATGGGTTTGGATTAAAAATATGTACTTGTATCTAAAATGGTTAAGTATAGAAAGATATGGATGACCAACAATAAGCAAAATGATGTCTAGGGAATGTAGTAAGCCAAAGATAAGTCAAATAAAAGGACATGGCTAAATGTGAATATAAGGTCATTATTTTTAGTCAAAGTATCCTATAAAAGGATTGTGAAAATATATAATATGTGTGTTTACTTGACCAATTTAAGGTGTATACATTTTCCCCCTTTTGATATAGTGATGTAATGAAATGAAGAACTTTAGTAAAAGAAAGAAATAATATGCTTATCTAAACTTACCTATGTGAATATAAGTGTGATAGAAAGGATCCAACTTCCTAGCTAGGGAAGTGGATAAAGAACTAAAATAGTGCTTGAAGAAATAAAGAATCCCTATAATAGAAGCTACTTGTACTATATCTGAATAGTACCTAAAAAAGAAATAATACCTGTAATAGATGCCCTTATACTAAATGTAAATAATTTAAACTAGATTTGAGAAGTGATCAGAGGTTAAAAACCAATGCCTATCCTCTATCCTACATAAACTCTTATGTCTAAGTTTGAGTAATATTATGGACCAATCACTTTAGATGACCATATGGTCTAACCTAGTGATAACCTGAGTAATGCATGGGTGTAAACTATAAGTTTTGGTAAATATATAAGAGGAAAATGTAATGTCATACCATCTCAATATGTATAATCCTAGAAGATGAAGGACATGAACATCTATGCCATGCCCCCAAATTTGGTATGTGAGTGACGCGTCTAGATAATCTATAAATCTATATAAACATATGTGATATGATCTATCATGTCATGTCCCATGTACAAAACTAGAGATCAAAATAATGTACTCTATGGTATGCTTATACTATGCTATCTGATCTATAATTGTGTCATGTTATATGAAGCTACATGTGTGAGACATATATTAATGTACATGATCCTATATTTGGTATCTAGATAGGTTGTATATATATGAATAGAATGTGTATCCCTCTGAATATCCTAGGTGATGTTGAGTGACCCAATGTAATCTAAATCAATGTATAATCTTAACCAAACTAAACTAAGTGATGATAAGTGACCCATATAGTCTAAACCTATGTATAATCTTGACCAATCTAAACTAAGTAATGATGATAATCTGAATATTGGAGGTGTAAAAACTATGCTTAGTGACCCATTTAGTCTAAATCACTATATGTTTTGATTGATCTGAGTTAAATCTGATAATTTGACTACTAGAGGTGTGAGAACCATGGTGTATCCATTTATTATAATGGATAGGTGTGTTGGATATGTGTAGAAATAGGAATCATGCACCCCTTTTGGGGAAAAGGATAAAATTTGTGATAGAGGAGGTTGAGACAAAAGTTATGACTAGTGATGGAATGTATAAGAACTAGGTTGATATAGTTTAAATTTATTGAGAGTCTATTGTTGAATTGGTGACATTGAATTACTGGGAGTGAAATGTATCTTTGATTGATTAGGATCAAATCTTATATTTGGGTATAATAGAGATATAGAAACATCCATGCTGTGGTAGGAAAATGATGTAGTAATAGATTAAATGGAGTGAAAGGTTGATTTTTTGAATAGGATAGGTTAATTAGATGTTTTGAATGAATATTTATTGGTGAAGATGAAGTTTTATGAATGTTGAACAAGTATGGATTGGTAGGGAGGAATTTATATGTATGGGTATAAGATATGTATGCATGTGTGTGTGCATGTGTGCACATGCATGTGCGCATGTGAGCATGCACCTTTATATGGAAATGATATAATAATAGATTAAGGCCTACTTTATGTTTAAGATGTTTTCATCATGATTTTGATAAACAAAATGGTTTGTTAAACAAATCTACAGAGCTCAAGCTATGGGCAAAAGAGTGTTTTTTGTTTGAATAGAAGAGTTGGTTGATATAGGAATTGTATTTGACTTTGGGTTCATTTATGTAGTGAATTGTGTTTGACTTTGGGTTCATTTATGTAGTGATTTTTTAAGATATTGGAGATCTAGAGTTTAAAATGCTTAAGAGACGAGCACCTTTCATGACCTATTTTGATCAACTACCAGCTTAGATTGAGGTCAACAAGGAGATTAGCCTGGTAAGTATGCTTATCACTTATTTTTACCTATTTAGAAGCCTATTTTGGTTATTTTTGAGCTATTTTAAGTAGTTTGGAGAAGATTTGACTAAATCTAGTGCTCTTATCCTTGATTTATCACTGTTATCTAGGATGTAGTGTTATTATCTAGGTTTGAGAACTATTTTCTAGTGCTAGTGTCCTTTTGTAGCACTGTTGTCCACTATAGATGATTATCAAAGTTTATGATTTGTTATCTATTATTGCATAGCTTTAGTGTTGACTTAGCATGGTTGTCTAATATATAGTCTATTTTTTGGTATTTTCAAGGTGAGGTGTGGATGTAAGAATTTTGTAGAGGTTAGGTGATGGAGACATTGAAGATGTTACCATTATCTATTGATGATTGTGTTGTTATGGATAGGGCTAGATTGGGTCATGCATGTGACATGGGTATGATGCAGTGGGATAGGTATATGATTATCATCTTATGTGAGAGGTGGAATGTTGATACATGTACATTTTGGCTTCCTACTAGAGAGATCACTATTATGTTTTAGGATGTGTACCACATTTTTCATTTATCAATTAGTGGGAAATGAGTGACATTATAGGATGACATGGGTGTAGCTACCATTGATCGTGCATCTAGATACTTTGCTAGGGTGCCCATAGGAGTACATTATTAAGGTAGTGATATTGATGTGCTATTATTATTAATTGTATTTAAATTGTACCTATGTTTGTGCTTTAGTTTATATTTTGAATGTACATATATAATGTACTATTGTACTTCTAATGTGTGTAGGCGGGATGGGAGGTGTATATGATAAGGCACATAATAGGGTAGCCAAGGGAGATGATGAGTTTTAGGAGACCATCATTGAGTTGACAATTCATGAGCTGACATGACATGTTCTTGATGATGCAATGGAGGGTTTGATAGAGAGAGTGATAGTTACAACTAATGTGTATGCTCATTTATTTGACTAGGCTACTATAGATATAGTTACATATGTTAGGGTAGCAAGAGAGAGGGATGAGCTTAGAGTTGAGATGGATAGGTGTAGGATATCTCTACATAATTATGGTATGGTGAGAATGAATATTGTAGATGACTATATGGATCTTTAGTAATGATATGTAGATTTATGTGAGGAACATGGTCAGTTACTAGAATGGGATAATTGATGTAAGAGGCATTTGGGAGCTTGAGGAGGTGAGGGTCATCGAGTGCTAGACAGGATTATGGGACTAGCACTAAAGGAGAGAGTGAGATTGAGAGTGAGGTAATGACCCCTATACATGATTGATTATACCTTGACATGATTTATATGTTTTGAAAACTTTGTGATATATATATATATATATATATATATATATATATATGTATATCTGTTAATTTGCTTTGGAAATCATGTATTCATGCTATGGATTCTAAAATATGTTGATATATGTAATTTAAGTGGTTGATTTTGGAAATGGTTGATCTAGTATTGATTTTTATTATCACATTTGTTTGGTAAATTAGCTCTTTAAATATGTGATTTGATGTTTTGATATTTTTGGATTTGATGTTTTTATAATTACAATGCTAAACTTATTGATTTTCAATTGTAATCATATGTAGGTAAAAATTTGTTTCTTGTGGTAATTGGTAATCTATTTGGAAAAAATTGAGTTGGTTCGAGTGGGAAATTGATTGGATAAGTTTGATTCAATAATATCTAGACTTTGATAATTTGGCTCTAGCTAGGGATGGATATCTAGAATTAGGAATGTTAGTTGTTAGCAGGGGAAAAGTAAGATAGCATTGTGTGTGTATTACTTCCACAAGAGTGGCTCAAAAATGCAAAGGGTAGATAGACCTTTGGCTCCATCATTTCCCTACTAAATGAAGCTATGAACTGATGTTGAAATGAATTTATGACATATCACACTATGATATATCACTATCTGAACCCTATCAATGATATTAATAAGTACACATACTATTCATGCTATGTCTGAATGTGCTCTGTAGCTAAAACTATCTATTGTGAAGAAGGCTCATCTATTTGTAATTGAATACCTTATGGACTCTGTTTTGATGTATACAAATTTTCAATATGTTGAGATGGAACTTAAACCTATGTTGAGGGCTCATTTAAGTTTAATCATAATGGGTTGTTACATGAGATAAGACCCTAAAAAATTAGTTGTAATGAATATTTATCTAGAATATTACTAATGTGGGTTCAATTAGTCTTAATCATAGTGGATTCTTATGTGAGATAGGACCCTAAAATCTTGGATATAATGAATATCTCTATGAAATAGTACTTTGATGTGGTGCTTGTGACTCTACTAGATATGTCTATATAACTTCACTATGTATTCCATGGACTATAATACTATATGTGGGTTATTTGTGTTGTATTGGTTTCCAAACTTTTTGAATAGTTGTAATAAGAGATCTCCTATGAGATTTTTTTCTAAAACTAGAATTTTACTCACGATGAGTGACTAATGATTCATATAAAGGAATGTCCTATTATGACTCAATCATGGAGAAATAAATTCTAGGGTTACATAATGAAAGAGATCTCTATGCCCCCTATGTGAATGCTTTAATACCATTATCAACATATCTAGTAATGAAATCTTTGAGTTTCAAATAGTCATTATCTTTGTGTCCATAGATGTGATGATAGTTGCAAAAAGGTCAATGTGGCTATCTACGTAAGAGATGTCCATCTCATCAATGAATATAAGGTAATTTGATTAACCTCCTATCTAGTAGATTTGATAACATGATAGATGGGATATCCCTATCTTAATCAAACTGTAGTGGTGTTTTGTTGTTCTTTGTAGTATATAATATAGGTTGTGTTTGAATAACTTCATCTTTGTTCTTGATTGGTTGCTTTTTTTGTTATGGTATCCTATCTTGTCTAGGAATTTGCATATGCCTAAGTAGTAGGAGTTGTATTTGAATATGATACTATGAATTCTATAGTGATTTAATCAATTGAATCTATCTCAATCAATCCCAATTTATTTTACAAAGCTAGAATTATGTAACACAAATATCTAAAACAAGGCTCCATCTGATATAGTAGATGCTCGTTGAGAGGTTGGTAAAGGTCCTTAATGAATATATTTTGAATATCTAAATTTATTGGTTTGTATATCAATCTTATCAAATGATCCTTAAATCTAAAGATATAATCACTAGCTGGCTAAAAACAATTCTGATGTAGTGTGACAAACTTCTCATATGTAACATGAGAGCCCATGTTGATAATGTAGTTCCTAATAAATGCCTCCTCTAAGTCATCATATGTGTGTAATGAACCAATGGGTTGTAGATGGAAGAACCAATTGTGTGCTTTCCCACTAATGTCTATTGAAATAATTTGAGTAGAATCAAAGGGCTTACATGAGGTGTCAAAGCCTTCTGAAAGGCCTAAAGATGTGTGAATTGATGTCCATTTCCATCAAAGTGAGGTAATGATGGTGTCTATAAATTCTTAGGTAATGTAAAAATTATGAATGTCTTTTGAACATGGTTACCATGTAGATCATTGGCATACATCTAAGATTTATAACCTTTATTTTCCAAGGTAAGGATATGTACTTGGTGTTGTAGTTCACCAACTCCATGCATGAAAGAGATGATATCATGGGATGGTACATATTATCTTGAAGTGGTTCATTTAATCATTTAATTTGATTTTTAATTTTAACCATGGTAATGCTACATTTAGCAAGTGAATCATAAAGAGGGGGTGTGCTCACTTGAACCTTTAGAGTAATGGTAACTTGGACCTTACTAGATGGATGTGGGCTACCATTCTCTTTAGGTGAGGAGTGATAATTAGGTTTTACTGTAGCAAGGGGTGGCATAGAATATTCATTGGTATCTATATGTTTTAGTGAATCACATTATAATTTAGTAGAAGATGTGCTATTAACATTAAAATGTGCATCATTTGACCTAGAATCATTAATATAAGTAGAAACATCATTTATAATTTCATTAAGTTTGAGAGGAGTGAGAGAAGGGTGAGAAGGATGAGATGCATTTTCTTCTTCACTATATGCATAGTAGTCATCACTATTCCATGCATTATCACAATCTATATTTTGTTCATTTGAAATAGAAGAATTTGAATTATCATTTTCATATTCACTTTCATTCTCAAATTCATTTACATATTCACTATCATATTCATCATCACTTCCATCATTGTTAGGGAGAGGTGTAAGAGAAAAAGTGAATTTCTTTCTAATATGCAATAAGTTATCATTGGAATTTGAAATATCATTTGTGTCTATGCCATCCATGGATGGATTATATGCATTTTATTCATTTTTGACATGAGAAGGAAGTGTACAAGAGTTATCATTTGAAAACTATTTTGAGAGAGTAGAGTTAGGAATACATAATGCATCTTTTAAACTATGCTTTGGTAATTTGATTCTATTGCATTTATATAATTTTATTTTGAACATAGCAGTGGTTAAAGGTAGAGAGATATTAGGTTCATATGAAGCAAATCATCACCAATAAGAGTTTCACTTGGAAGTGCATGACTAATTTGTGAATTTGGTGCATTATGTCTAGGATAATGAGGTGAGAAGTATCTTTCCCATTTATCAAAATTATTTTCATTAGAAGGAATAAAAGAGATGGGTTTAAGAGAAAAAGATTCATCTATTTATGATTCACCCTTGTCATTACGTGTATCATCATATCCTTCATTAAAACAATATTCATTATCTTTGATATAAATGAAATCATTTTCTATAGTTTTAGCTAATGTGTAATTTTGAAAATTTGTCCAATCATTGTCATAATTGTAAGAAAACTTTAGAAATTGATATATGGGATGAGAAGGAGGAAATGCCTTTGTGGCCATTTTATCACCAAAGAGAATTTTAAAAATTACTATGAAGAAAATAAATGCACAAAGAACTAATAACATTTTTTTTTTGAAAATTACTTTTGATAACCCAAATAATTTGTAATAAATTCAAATTATTTTTCTAAAAAATTGTAAGGGAGGGAAATTTGAGGTTTGAGGACCTAGTTTGGAAATCTAGGGTTTTAGAATTTTTAATGATTATTTAAATAATTTTGAATTCTAACAATTGTTTTTTAAATAGGATAAATTTACAAAAAATTAATACAAAAATCAGAATTTAAATAATTAAATTTTTGCACAAGATAAGAAGTAAAAACCCTAAGTGTGGCTAGGGTTTTAGGTTTTCTGTTTGAAGTAAGTCAGGTTCACCAAATTTTGTATTATTTTAGGAAATATAGTGTTTATATCCTAAGTAATAAAGGTATGGAATGATAGATAAAATTTACTATAGCATATAAAATTATAGATTTTATCTAATAATTATACAGGATAAAGAAGAATTAACTTAGCTAGATTTGTGCCAAAATAAAAGATTTTGAGTCTAGAATTTGAGGAGTAGGACTGGGATAGTGTCCTAATTATAGCTCTATTATTTGTTTCCTAATTGGATAGGAGAAGCACAAATAAGACACCCTGGTGTTCAGTGATATAGTCCTTTCATGATAGTTTTGTCCTAAGACTAAAAGCTTTTTGGGTTCTGTTCGTCTGCTCAGTGTGACCCTACATACCAAATTTTAGGTCTTAGAAGTTATTGGAACTCTTTATAGGTATATTTATATATTCATTACCTTTATTAGTATACACACATGGAATTAATAAATAAAATCAAATAAAAAAGGGGGAAAATTAGGTTGTAGGAAGAATGATCACACAATCAAGAACCCCTACTATTCTAATTACTACCTACATTAACCCTCAAGCTAGGGTCTCAGATCTGATGTAGTTCTCCATTAGGAAATGTTCATAGTCAATGTGCATGATTGATGCAAGAATTAATTTCACCTAGGCCCTTCCTTGATCAATAATGTAAATCTATGTGTGTTGTAGAGAAGCTGAGTTATACTATTGATTGATTTTATAATGTCTAATGTTCTAAAATAGTAAGTACTAGATATAAAATTCCTTGTATAGTCCTTTATATAGGAGACTCATTATTTAAAATTTGGGATCTTTATTTACATTTGGCCAACATTGGGAAACTTAGGAATGAATTAAAGAAAAGAAGTAAGACTCATCTTATAAAATAAATTAACCATTGGGACCAAATTGCTCTTTGACAATAGGATCAAAAATTGGATACCCTAGGTTTTAGTTTCGTAGTTATATTTAGTCATTATTGGCCAGGGGGTATGTGACCTAGGGGGATGGGTCTAGACCTAGAATATGTACCTGGGTCTAAAAGGGTTAAGTGTAGAAAAGTTGGATGACTAGGGATAAACAAAATGATGTCAATGGAATTTAGTAAGACCAAGACAAGTCAAATAAAAGGACATGGCTAGATGTGAATAAAATCTCATATTCTCTAATCAGATTCTCCTATAAAAGGACTATGAAAAGATATAATATGTGTGTTTTCTTGATCAATTTAGGGTGTATGCAAGAACCAAATGATCTTGAGGACCTAAAATGTAATAGGATAATACCATATTAGAAAGATAGTACAAACTCCCCTTACTTTGAGCTTACCTCCTCTTCCCTTGATAGCATCCTTTTACTCCAAGCCAACACACTCTTCAACCAAGCACTAAAACCAATGAATAAAGAACACACAAAAATACTAAAATATGATGGAAATCACCAATAAACATTTGATAGGGACTCCCTATAGTATTTTTGATAAATTTTACCTTGTGATCATCTTCATATCTGGACACACCATGAAGAACCACCATACATGCTTACTAGCCTTCTATCTCAAGTTATCACAATGACCACCAAAAAAACTTCATGCAGCTCACCAAATAAAAAAATGCACTAAAACAACTTGATAAATCTCCTTGAAACACTCACGCCTTTATCTTCTGGATAAAATGAATAAAAATCACTCTTCTTATAAGGCTTGTCTAGTCTCCTTGTAGACCTACCTATAAATTGTAGAGCCCACAAATTTTAGAAGACACACTATCAAAACCTAAAACTTCATATCTAGAGCACTCTCATATGCCCCCTCAATCACACCAATTCCCATCATCTAACTTATTCTCTATAACATACTTATTTCACAAACCTACTAACTAATTAGGCTTCCATCTTGACAAAAACATGAATAATTTGAAAACCAAAAACCTTTAGATCTCTATAAAGCTTGAATTTACAACCCATCTAGCCCATTAAACCTATTAGGAATCCTTAGACTTTAAATCATAATTCAAATGACTTTTCTAGCATAGCCTAAAACCCTAGAATCTCAAAACAAATAGAGTTAACAAACCTCTTTCTGGTCAACATCCACCTCTAAAACTTTTTGTACACTTGGAGATAACCATTACACACTTCTAAAACAATATTTGATATTCCATATCTTTGGAAACCTATACATCCCGCAACACATTGTAGGTCCTACATACTCTTAAGCACAAACTAAGAAATCTAATTGTAAACAAAAATTCTCCAATTACACACAAAATATCTTCAAATCTTGAAATCACATTGAACACATCATAAATAAGTGCACAAACTATTTTAAACATCAAACTCTTATTCACATTGCATCAATCTAATTAAGCCACCTAGAAACACCCATTCTAAGCCTAAAGACATTATGTAGTCATATAAAAGGTAAAAATTGGTAACTTGAGCATGGCTAATGACACCCAACCCATAGGTCCCTCTTGATAGATCTAATGAACCTCATAGGTTTGTTTTCACTAATTCCTAGTTATTAGTAGCCTTCCAGATCTGATCCTAGTTGAGCCAAGACCTTCTTTTTATGACCAATCCATCCCCTTAGGTCTTGTCTACCTAGGATACTATCACCAATTACACTCTTATCCACTTTTGATGTTGTTGTCCAAGCTCATTTCTAGCCCCAATGGTCAATTTATTTCAGTTCCCCATCCTTCTCCTTGTTGGCCTATCACAATCAAATTCAATCCATGACTAATAGATCACTATAAAAGCACATTGAAAGATAATTTGGAAAGGGTTGGCAAATATTATCATGAAAGCAAGAATATAAGTGATGTTGTCCTTATCCACTTCAGTCAAATATAGTTTAGCATTTCTTGCATTCTTATATCACAATTACACCAAAAACTTTGAAAGGGAGAACTACATGTGGCTTGATCCCTCTTCAGAGTATTGGTGTATAGGTGTGCACCCACATATGGAATGTGAAGCATGTCTAGTGCATATTACACATAGTAACAACTTTTCCTTATTGAAAAAAGCTTTATTCAAGTACATTGAAGTCATATAAAATAATAAAATAATGTATATAAGGAGTATTGATGATAGTAGGGCTTTACAAATTCAAAGACAGGGTCACATAAACCTGTCGAGCAAAACCTAGAAAGTTCAGATCCTCAGGATAATAGCATCAAAAAAGGACTATAGTGTCGGTGCCACTCCTATCCACTTTTGTTACTCCTATCTAATCAAAAAATAAAAGTTAGAGTCATATTTATGATAGTGTCCCAAGCTTGCAAATTGAATATTAGACCCTATCTTAGTGAGATCAACATAGTTTAAGCTAAGTCTTATTTTCTCCATCTTATTATTAGTTTTAGAAAATCTCTAGTTACAAATAAATTTTAGAAATCAATAAATTATTTATTTCATATTATTTATTGATTTATCAATCCAGACCCTTTAACTATATTAGGAATAAAACACTAATATTCTCAAAAGTTGTTATAAACATTTTGTGAACCCGTCTTACATTGTTTGTGCATAAAAACCCTAGAAACCCTAGGTTAAATTTCCTACTATTTTTTCCAATAATTTTATAAATTTTTACTTGAATATTTAAATTAAAAATTCATTTCAAATTTTAAAATTTAGTAATAATTTAGTAATAATTTTATTTCAAATGCTAGTTACCCATACTAGGTCCCAGTAATTTTCCAACATTTTTTTAAATTTTTAATAGCATATTAAAATTAGAAAATCCATTCAAATTTGAAAATTCAATAGTAATTTCAAAACAAAATTCTCAAAACCCTAGTTACCCATACTAGGTCCTATTCAATCAAGCATTTTCCAATATTTTTTTAAAATTTTAGTTGCATATTTCAATTATAAATTCACTTTCAATTTCAAATTTTCATAGTGAAATTTCAAAATAATTATCTGTCAAACCCTAGTTGCATATATTAAGCCCTTATTGCTTCTTGAGGTATCACCTTACATGTTTGTGAGATTTGTATCCTTTTTATGCAATTTCTAATTAACTATTTTTAGGACTTTACATTTCCTATATTTGGTATTTTATTTATATCATACTTTGCCCATTATAATTGTTTGCAAAAAAATCAATCAAATTTTAACTTGTTTTCCTACCTTAACAATGGCCCAATATAATAGTTTTGATGAAACTGATAAAAAGGAACTCTAAGAACTATTAACTAAACACCCTGGTATGAAAGGTGACATGATTAAAATGCTACAATAAGAACAACAAAGAGTGAATAATGATCAATCTTCTCAAACTACATAGAAACTAGTTGTAAATTACACTATGGGAGTAACTATGTCTCAACAACCCCTATAGCAACCCAACCTACCTCTATGCCCCTAGCTATAGCTAGTACATCCCTATATTTTGATGTAGTAGCCCTTATGTAAGAGATAATATCTCTTCAATCCAAGGTGATACATGAGGCTAAATAATCCAAATTAAAATTTAAACCTTTAAAAAACACTTAATCACTTACCACAAGCATTCATGAAGCATACACATCATTTATAACAATGAACAAGACATACAATGTAAAATCATGCACATAACACATGACATATGTGGGAAACCCTCTTGGGGGAGAAAATCCATAGGAAACTTCAATTTGACTAATATCCTATAATAAAAAGAGAAAATTTAGACTAAATTTAACTAATTAAGGAATTTCCATCCCTTATATTAGTGAGACTATAATCCCACAAAGAGATACTACACATGTCTAATTGAGTTGCCACAACAACTAGACCTTTAGAAAGCTTAACCTTGCAAGGAGGTTGTAACACCCTAGATTTTAAGCTACCATAATAAAACATATGAATATAAGATATCCTATAACATTTATTGCCTACTAATCTGATGGAAATACAAACTATATCATCTCTCTTAACTTTGCACACTCAATGCATCCAAAGCCACCTTTTGAATCACTCTTCACTCCTCAAAAAAAAAAATTTCACCATATAAATAACATGAAAAAATGTTCATACACATATTCCACACTCTTATATATCTCTCAAATCAACCATGAAGCTCACACAAACAACATCTATCCTTCACTCACACTCAAATCATCCAAAACATTCTTTTCGATTATCGTAGACCTCTTCACTCATCCTCAACCTACAAGAGAACTATTTTGTCATTAGATACATGGCCCATAGTTCATAAAAATATTATTAAATATAATATACTAATAAAATCATATAATAGTCACTCTACCTCTCCTTCACTCCAAAACTTTCACATGTACACCCCTCTTGCAAGTCTAGAAACCATCACATTTGTTTTCACTATTTATAGAGCATTCATGATCATCACCATATTGGTCAAAAAATAGGCATACATTAACTCTTAATTAATCTATCAAATCAATACATATCTCAATAATATCAACATATGTTGTTGATAGCACCCATGGGTCACCCTTAAGTAGTTACACCTTTCAATTAAGCCCTTGTAGCTCTTATAGGTCTCATAGAGACCTATTCACCCATTTATCACTTCATGAAGAAAAAAAAACACATGAAAAATTTAAAATAAATGTTTCCTTTCTTTATTTCCCCTTATACATATTCAAGTTCTTAAAATCATCTTTACTCACCTCTACATATGTTCAATCTACTCACATAGTAGCCTTGTACATAAAACACCACGAATGAACACATAGTAAACTTGTTAACAATTTTTCATATTGAATGTGAGTTATTAAAACCTATAAATACCAAAACAATTATCTTCATAGAGTATAAAACACTCCCAAATATATAATTCATCATGAGACATCAAAATACCATCAATATGAGCTCAAATATCCTTCTCAGGTTATTTATAGAGCAAACATGAAAACATAGTCAAATTTAAACATTTATAAATTTGACTATACATACTTTCAGACCTTTAAATCTATATTTATAGATGTAAATCTGAGTCCTATACAAATTTTATTTTTACATCATGAGAAAATTATGCTTGGATCAAAAGTTATGGACAAAATACAAGCACTAGTTTTTCCCTCTATAAAATTCAAATATTGAAATCGTAATGGTCAGAATTAAACCTCAAACACTATGTTATCATCTCATGTACTTAATGATAATATAAATCATGAATCATTGATATTATTTTAAGTATATAATTCTTTAATAATTTTAAACTTTTAATAGGTTTACCATTTTGTCTCCACTCTTGATGTCGATCTCAATCGCATGATTAAATGTGAACTATTCTATCCTTATCCTTTACCTTTCCTTAGTGTTAAACATCAAACACTTCTTAAAATCTCAATGAATATGAAATATTTTATAATCCCCTAAGAACTGTTGGATCTTCATTTGGTCTTGATCTTTATCTCTTGCAAAATCAACTATAGGAACCGTTGTAATATGCTTGGAAGACTAACTTTAGACCTCAATAAATTTTGTTGTACTTAGATGCATGATCTAAATTTTGGACCATATGATATAATTACATAGGATAATCCAACCATATATAAATATACTCATTGAATATGTATGTGTGAAATATATATAACCAATAATATGCTCACTCATATTTTTTGCCATAGAGCCAACTTTTCACATGCATATCTCTTGATGTGTTTCATTGCATGACCTAAAATATACCACATATCAAATAGGAACACAAAGTAACAAATGCATACGATCATATTCTTATAAAACTACCACATGTTTAAAATATTACAAAATTAAAATGCCTACTCAACTTTTCTTGCCACATGCAAATGTGGATAAGTATGGGAAAACACTATCAAGTTTCTTGGGAGCCCAAATTTACACTTGCATATATTTTATCATGCTTGGTTTCATGACATAATATTTAGAACATTACCAAACTACTTAGATGGCTTTGTTTGAACATATAAAATACTATCAAAATGCATGGGAGCCCAACTTTATAGACATATATTTAGTTGAGATTCATCATATGACTTTATAATTGGACCATAGAAATTTGGGACTAATTTTATAGTAACCATATGACCAAATCCTAGTGACTCATCCACACATGGAAATTATGATGTCATCAAATTGCCTACTCAAATTTTATGGCATTGGACCCAAAATGTCTAGATGAAAACTATGGAATACCAAATGAATTCCACTTATACACAAAATCACTAAAATAATTATTTACCTCTTTTAGGACATATTTCACAATCTCAATACTTTAGACTAATCCCTAATCATCTCTAAATAGTCAAACTCTGGAGATCAACCAAGCATACTAGGAAAATCCCATTACACACTTTGTCATTGTCACTTTTACTATCAAGGCACTTCATCCACTCATCTAGATACCTCAAGACATCACCATGACATCATTAAAAACTCTCCAAAAAAATTTCCAATGCTACGACTATAATAATAATAATAATAATAATAATAATAATAAATTTCTAAAAATATATAGATAATTGATAGAAATTTTGTGCTCCTTTGAATCTTGTGTAACTCCCCTGATTACTACCATGAAAATTTGTGAATATTATATTATGAATGAAATGTGAAAATCTATGGATATGAGAATAATAATAAATTCATAAAATTATATTAAAATTAAAAACAACACTTGTGTTCCTTTGAATCTTTTACACATCCCCTTATTTCCACCATGAAATATTTTAAAGATCTTGGAATAAAAATCCAAGATGATGTGTCAATGACATAAAAAAAATTCATACATATAAACATATAGGTAAAATTTAAATTTTTTTCTTTATTTACATAAAAATACAATAAAGTAAATTTTGAAATAAATGAGAGAAAATGAAAAATAGGAAAGAATACACGTGAATTTATTGAAAATGTGAATCCATCTCAACAAAATGAATATATCAGATTTTGTCTTCTTTGAGTGTGCACTTAATTTTAAGGAGACCAAATGGAAAATTACTATTCACTACCTTGTGATTACTTCCATATTAATAATTAAGGGGAGTATGTCATGTATCAAATTACAACTAGGATCTTCAAAAGTTAAAATTTGTGGATGATTTGTCCCCTTTTGAAGCATGGGATAACATTATGAATTACATATCTCAAAAGAAATGGATTACTCATAACATGTCTAAAAATAAAAATCAAAGCACTAATATATAATTAGAGTAAGGTTTTATACTGAAAGGATGCATGAAATAATAAATTTTTCTCATGAATGACTGAGTCTAAGTCATATAGGTAAGATATTATCATGAAATCACCAATGTATAATAAACTAGTAAATTAACTTGTGTATTTAAGTTTAAGTCATATAAAAGAGATATCATCATAAAAAATGTAAATAAAGTTAACTTTAGTCATGCATTTTTGAGTATAATAAATGTAAAAAAATTGGTAAGGAATATACCATGTGTGGTTAACGCATAAGTCATGCACTCAAACTTTAAATATGACACTATACGGGAAAGATATAGTCAATGTAGGTGTATAATGATCTTGATCGATGGCATATATATAATAATAAAAAATTAAATCCATAATATATTTAGTATTAGACACCTAATTTTTGTAGAAGGATTATTATTTTAATATTTTTATCATGGTTTTATGTATATGGATCATAGGTTCAAAATAGGTACATATTGGTGCTCTTTATTTTGTTTTCTTGTGTTCCTTCTTTGTGTGGCTCCATTCTCTTTTTATTTATTTTTATCTATTATTTGTGTTTTATTATGCATGAGGATCCCATTTATATCTTATTTTATCATTTTTTAACTTTGACATTAATTGGTGGTCAATGGCTATGGTTTGACCATAATTGACCATTTTCAACTATGGTGAGTTTATTTATGTGGACCTTTTCCCCTTGTCCTTATTTTGTTCATTGTGTGGGTATATTATGTTACTTTTATCTCTTTTATTTATTTATATTTCATACACATATGCTAACAATTTATAATTAGATAAGTCTATATTTACAACACATTATAAGGAATTTCAATAAGAAGTAATTAGAAGTATCAAGGAATGACAATTCCAAGGCACATTATAAAAATTTATTTTTTATCCTCAATAATATCAAATGATTATAAGGGTTTTTTATTTGTACATACTTATAAAAAATAAGTGTTAATTTAAATTTCATGTAGTTATACTTGATTCTCTAGGGGGAGAAGGTGAAGTCCTTTATCTCACTTGAGTTGGGAACACTCAAAAGCACTAGGACTACACTGAGCCTTGATTTAAAGTATGTGGGATAGGTAGTTTTATCTCTCAATGTGGCCCAAATTAATTTAATACTCATATGTTCTTAGGATGTGACTATGTATACTTTAAGTGGAGACAAGATTAGGAAATCTTATTATGCCAATTTCCATATCTAAGAGAAAAATTTATGCATTTGTTGATTATGAAGGATCTCATAACTTTTTAGATAGTGAATAATAATAGTTCCACATTCATATAAATAATTATAATCAAAATAAATTTTCCATAAATAGTAACCACTTTTTGTCTAACCATAATTAGCAATGATTGATTCTAGTCATATGCACAGAGTATTGTTTGAGTTCTATATTTCATTATACATAGTCCCAACATGTTACTCTTTATATTTATAAGAATTATTAAAACCATGATATTTTTTACTCATTTATTTATTTATTATTTTATTTTTGCTTCTATAAAAAAATTATAGCATTTTACTTATTGTTGACCCCTTTGGTCATAGGTAGATTTTAATCTCTATTTATTGTTGTATTTGGCTATATTTTCCTTATTTTATATTTTCACCTAATGAACCTAGTATTATTCACACTTGAGTCAAAATCAAATATAAAAATTGGTGAAATAAATAATATTACACCTTCTATGGTCATCTTATTTCTTTCTTATAAAACTTTGTGAAATCAATACTCTTACACCTTTTATGGTTAGCTTGTTTCTTTCTTCACCTCCTAGGGTTTGAATTCACCTTTCAATTTTTTTATATTAGATTTTAGTGTTTTATTATCATTTTGTTTATCCTTATCCCTTTTTTTTTTTAACTCCACAAATATAATTTTTTCAACCCTTCCATATTCTATTTTTCACCCTAGGGTTTGTTTGTGGTCTTGTTTCAAAATATATTTTTAAGGATTTTTTTTCATTTTTTATAACTTGTGCCCTTACTTATCTTACTTCATGGTTTATATTATAAAAATTGAGTCTTCAATGTGAATGATAAATATTTTTTCAAGGAAAATATGCATGATTTGAATATTTATACATGTGATGAAAAGTATAGTGTTTTTTTATTAGATAGGGTAAATGCTTTATAAGCCACATATATGAAGTATAAAAGTGAGGGTTTTTATTAATAGACCCATAATCGAGAAGAAGAGTTTTGAAAAACTGTACCACAACCAAGATATTTTAAGGGACCTACAACCATGATTCCCAACTAGAGGGTTTTAAGGGTTTCAAAACCATGTTAGGCATAACAAGAGGGTTTGATGGATCACAAAACTATAGTAATTCAACCAATGAGAGGGTTTTACATATATAATAATATATACAATATGTTTTTAAGGATACCAAAAGCTTATCAATAAAAGGAAGGTAACTCCTATAAAAATATAAAATATAAAAAATAACTATCACTCTTCTGTAGAGCTTCCCTAAAACTTTTATTGTAGAACAAAATTCAACTAGAAGAAGACTATCTTATAATAATATTCTATCTCCTTGAAATGTCAACACAACTTCCACATAGATAAAACATAACTAGCTATCATTCACACAAACTAATCAAAATAATAGCCACAACACAAAAGACAATAGGTAAATCATCCTCAATCATCTAGTAAATTATAAACAAATTATCATACTTATATAGAGCTTCCTTGAAACTTCCATTATAAGACAAAATCTTTCTAAGATCAGTTAGTATTATACTAATATTTTACCTCTTTGGAATATCTACATGGCTTGCAAATAATTTAATCATAACAAGTGGGTCTACACACCCATTAAGAAATCATAATAAGGAAAAATCCAACTCATCCTCAACCATATAACAACCATTGGATACAAAATATGAATCTTCAACCCATAATAAATCACCATAATCTATAATTTTACTAACTAATCCTCATAAATATGTCTACCATCATCCCTCTTTCTATACTGGTGTTTGGGATGACCATTAGACAATGGGCCAATAAAATAATATAAAACACAAAAAGGTTTTGAGATAAACCTAAAACATAGAAGAGACATGGGTGAAATCCTCTAATATCCACCCTTCATAGAAGGACAACAAAGTGGAAACCTATAACATCCATATAAGGAGGGAAGGGTTAGATTCATTTATCATCCACCAAAACCCCAAATATTTTGACAAGGAATCCTATAACTTCCTCCATCAAGGCCCACAAATTTATATCCCCATGAAGGTAGAGAAATTAGAAGAATAGTCATCTAATATCCACCTTATAATACTATAAAATATTTTCCTAAGTCATAGGGTTCACATTAAATAAAAGGGAGATAGACTCCATTTTAATCTTGAATTTAGATAGTCAAACCCTTAGTAGTCTATTAGTAGATTGGTACATGGTAGAAAATAGATGATAATAGGAAAAACAACTGATATTTATACCTTTCTCAATAGGAGAGGGAGATAAATAAATAGCCAATATAATATGTGAAATAGACTCCCATATAATAAAAAATAAATAAAATAGGATCATAAAGGGAAAATAATACCACTCTATCCCTAAAATAAGTAATTTTCCTTTAGGATGAAATGATCTCTAGATTCTAAACTTATGCTAATTTATTATCTTACTTAACACAATGAAAGTCCTACAAATTTTCCACCAAGAGATAACAAAATTTATGATCTAAAGCCTTTGGAAGAATACCAACTTTATGATATAGGTATCCTATCGATATGATGTATTTCTAGACATAGTCTTAAATCTGAGTCTACCATGTAGCATGAACTAGTCTTCTATTATATGTTTTCTATCAGATCCCACCTAGGGTCTTTTGCTCTAGTGTATGGTACACACCAAGCATCCAATATAATTCTCCCACCCAATGGGACATATGATCTTTTATAGGAATACATTGGGGATTATATCGATCTATACTCTTATCATTCATAATTTAAAACCTGTGTCTATCACTTAGATTTAGCAAATCTTCCACTCTAGTTTCTTCTAACAAACCCCACCTAGAATCTTCAACTTCAAATCTTAGGGTCTACCAATCTTTTTCACTAGATATTTCCCTCCCAATGAGACTTTTCACTATAAAAATACCAACTATATTTGTGTTTGGATCATGTCCTTCACACTTCCCCTCTTCCCTCCCAACCCCTAAATTCAAATTCCTACCTCCCCTACTTCTCCCACTCTAATCCATGTTAAACTCCATAAGGTATTGAATTTTAATAAGAAATTTATGATAAAATTCCCATATATTTTGATAATTATAGTGATGATCTTATTATAAATATTGGGAAATGTGTTACGCAAAATACTTCTTCCTTTGGTAAAATTATGAAAATGGTGAAATAAGTATATATTTTACATTCTTATTATGTAATTGATATTTTTTAATGCCTTGTGATTATAGTTATCCTTCTCATTTTTATTCTCCTAGTGGTCATATATTCAAAATTAAATTAACCTCTTAGGATTTTTATTATTCATACTCATGAGGTATTTACCATGATGAATGTGACAGGTGACTTATAGAGACATGTGGATAGTTAATCCATTATTTCTAAGTCCTCCCATTCTAGGTTTGATTCTTATGTTATACCTTCTAATCTCATTTATTGTGATGTATGCATATTACTCTCCATCATGGTTCTATTATTACTACATTTTCTTTACTTATGGACATGGAGATTAATTTATACATCTTAAAGACTTTTCTACTTCTATTGGAAACTACACTCATCAGGATATACTCTTAGTTATATTTTTCCTCTAAGCTTGATTTATGATGCCTTAAATTTGTTTCATGATTTACATAGTGGATACTTGTATACTTATCTCATGTTACAATATTTTTTCTTATATAAATTTATCACTAATATTGGATGTTGTGATAGATTTAAATGTATCATATATATTCAACAAGGTCCTAATGAGAGAATTTATAGTGATAACCTTAGATTCATATGTTACATGGATTATCTAATCTATCCATCATCAAATCTCTAGAAAATATATATATTTAGTCATTTAATTTTAAATCTATTCAAAGGAAAAGTGCATTACATTGATTATCCATATTATGATCATGTTAAATTTTAGTGGCAAATATTCATTAATTCATGAATATTCTAATTTTTATTTTGGTAATTTTTTGGGTCGATAGATGGGTCTCGATCACTAAAAATTTTGGAATATAAATTATGTTAGGGGTTAGGTCACCCACTATTTATAATAATATCTTATATTAAACTTTAATTCATCACATATATATAGTATAACTACCCCCTAATATCAAACAAGTCAACAAGAAGAACCAATACTGACAAAGTTATGCAATCAGAGGACTGCAACACTGAATGGTAGCACCCAAATAGAGGAACTAGATGGTGATATCGAATAGAATTAATGCCAATATAAGGAATTAAATAATAGTGTAGAAATACAATACCTTATAATAATGTTGAGTATGAGTTTTAAATGGTAATATTGAATGACAATGTTGAATGGTGGCTTCTAATCTATGACCATTCAACAAAATTGAAAAGTAGAATGGTACTACCACCAAATTAAATAACCAAACTATATCATCTACTTTGTGACTAGATAATAGAATTAGATGGTAGAATTGAAGTGTTGCATCCTTGATCATCATGGCATCTAGTGGGAACAATAAAAGGATAGGCCAATTATCAGGAAAGTTAAGGATATTATCTTATCTTCAATAGCCAATCAATAATCCCACACAATCACAATGCACTCAAAATATAGGTATTTATTGTTTTTTAGTTTCTCATAAATTTGAATTTAACTATTCAATAATATTAAAATAATTTTACATGTCGAAATCCCCATTGATATCTCACCAAAAAGAATTAACTAGAATAACATGTCACCCCTTGAAGAGTATTTTCATGATGACATGCCACCACTAGAAGATGCTCCTCCAGTTTTTGATGACAATGATCATGACACTCAAGTGGCATAATATATTGATGGTTCTCACCAAACATAAAGTTTAGCTAAAAATTTCACTCAAAAATATTTGTGAAGGAAAAGAAGTAGATGTAAAATTAGAAGGTCCTTTAAGGTGGATTGGGCAACAAAATTTCCATTCATAGAACCTATAAAGCCTAAAAATACTAATGATACTCCAATAGAATGCATATGTACAATATGTATCTAAAAAATGGGAAAGGAACACATAATGAAACTAAAACTGGACATGATTTATAAACATTGTGGAAAAGTATATGTGATAGTGAAGCACCCAAATGGATTGATAACAAGAACACACAGGTGGAAAAATTCAAATGAATGCATGCATGTAAGATATGCACACGAGTATGAAAATGATACAAAATGTCAAAAAAAAATTATTGAGAAAGGTAAAATAATCAATGAAAATTTTGGAAAAGTTATGAAGTCTCATCTAAAGGCCAAATATATACAGTTCTCTACTCTATACCACATTATAAAAAAAGTAGATCTATTTCTAATTTTTTAGATTAAAATATTTTATTTCACCATAATAGATTTATAGATATTACATAATCACATTGGTTAGACAATATTAAATGGGAAATGGAAAAATTTCTAGTAATGGTTGAGAAGAAAGATTTAAAACAAAAATTTCAAAATTCACTATTCATCTCACTATCCATTGATGAGGTCATAGTAATTGACAACACATCCTAGGTCTGCATTCATGTTTATACTTTTGATAACTATTCAAGGAAACCTCATCTACTATTAGTTTATAAATTGGTATAAAATTGTAATGCATAAAATCTTCACAAATTAGTTGTATCTAATTTGAAAGATAAAGCTAGCATGGATGATTATATGATAACTACAAAGCTAGTGTGTGTTGGGGCTGATGGTGAATTAGTTATGCAAGCGCATAGAAAATGGTTTGTGTGTTTGACTGTAAATATATTTTCCCCCATATATGATTCTAATTAATTGCATGCTTGTAAGATGAATCTTGCATATAAACTAGTTATAAAATTTGGTAATGTGGCAAAAGTGGAGGAGCTCATTCATGACTTACATCCCTATATGTCAATTAGTCAAAAAATATTTTTAGAGTTCTAAAAATTTACAATAGGAGTGATTGATGGTAAGAAATTTTTGAAATATGTTGATATAAGATGGATTTCTATGTATGAACCTACATGCCAATTTTTTGAATAATATCCGTCATTAGTAGGTTTTATGTATAAATATCATAGAAAAATTGACAACAAAAAATATTTGTTGTACCATTTAATAAATTTGAAAACACTATTGACACTATGTGGAATTATCCCAATGATGAAGAAAATGAATTGTATAATGAAACATGATTAGGAGAGATCCATTTATATTGTTGACTTCATAGAACTAAGAAAATGAGTATGTCAATCTATAGATATACTATACACATCAAATGAAAAATTTTAAGGCCTTATTTTTAGTATTTGGAAATGTTTGATAGATATAATTAACCCTAAGATATATTTGAAATTGAATATAAATTATCATATTTGTGTCATTGTTAATGGAAAGGAGATATCAATGCACACTTTCTACTAAAAACCTGATCTTGTGGGAGATGAATTTGAATAACTGCTTATAAAACGTATTATATATGATACTATTCTATTTGAAACCCAAATGAATCTAAGTATAATTTCATAAAAATTATTTGTAGAGATTAGAGATCATTTTTAAAGGGATGATTTGTTGGAGGCCATGGTAGTTGTGAACCCCATTTTCTAGAATACTAATAATAGTCAAAAGTTGATTAGCAATTTATTTCACAAATGCATGGGTTGTCTTGTAAATAATTTTGGTAAATATATATAAGTAATGGCTTTGAAATAAAAGGTATTTTTTGAAAGGATTTACTGAAATCTTAGTCAAGTAAATCTATAATTTCAATGTTTAAACAATATCATCTACTAAGCAAAACAAAATAAAATGGGGCAATTACATGGCTATGTAAAAATCTTTATCCTAGTAATATATTATAGGAAAGTCTAAGTGAATATTTATGACTATATGGTATTTTCCAAACAATGATTTTGTTCTCAGTGGAAGATGAAATAGTATTCACTACATTATCATTCATTAATTCAAAACATTAAAACATGTTGGATAAAAATTTAGAAACCTATTTGAGACTGTATGTTTCACATTATGCTATGGACATGTTTCTCTATGAAATAATTGAGTTCTCTAACTAAAATAAGAGGCATCATCAATACAATAATAAATAGAGACTATGTAAATAATAACACTGACACAATAGATGCAAATGTCCTTGGCAATGATCAGGAATGTGTATGATTATTTTAACTATTAGAGTATTAGTTGTATATTTATTACAATTATTATATTCTAAATTCCCATTTCATATAATTTTTTATATTATAAAATGTTCCTAATACTAAATTCATTACAATTATGGATAGTATTATCATTTAAAATATTTGATCCATTCATCTTACAAATTTCCCTTTTATTTAATTGGTTTTTAATTATATTATCATTTGAAATAACTGTAATTTGATATTATAGCACCATATTAAGAGTTTTAACTTTTAGCTTAAAAATATTAATTTAAAGTCAAATACGATGTTGATAAAACATGACAAGCCTATTGAACAACATGACCAAATTCAAAACAAAAAAAACTTAATCTAAACAAACATAATAATTGAAAAATATGAAAGCTCATCAAAATTAAATTCATGCTCAATCCAAATCCAAATTAAAAAATAATTTTAGTCCATAACTAATTTCAATATTTTTTGAAATACATTAACTGAATAAAATCATATTTAATACTAATAAATTTACAACATCATAAAATCAATAATCAAATTCATACTCAATCATACCTAAAAATTCATCATAAAAAACAAATGCAGTCCACATCACTATTTTGTTTAAAATACAAAAAATGAATAATCTCATATTCATATCAATTCTAGCTCTAAATCCATCACAAAAAACAAATACAATCCACACCATTATTTTATTTGAACTACATCAATTGAATAAACTCAGATTAAATAATAGTGATTTACAGCATCATAAAATTCAAACTAAAATTCATGCTCAATCCTAACACCAAATCCATTGAAAAAAAAATTGTAATCCATGTGGCTCATCCACTAGTTAAAACTTAATAAATTGATCATTGTAAATCCAAACATCAAATTTTCATTTAAAATATATTTTTTAAAATGAAATGTTTTTTTCAAATACTATAGAGTTTAAAACGTCATAAATTAACAGTTTTTTGGGGTTTCACTTCTTAGCTACTTTCTCAACAACAAAATCCTCTATATCATCCTTCAATATCCCCACCCTTATAAGATCCTTAGTGCCAAATTTAATATTAGCAATATATTAATTTTCTTCTTTTACAACATCTCCTAGAGAAAGTAGACTTGGATCAACATCTATCTTTTGATTAAATAAGGAATTGGGATCCTATCCTTGCTCATTAATGATTTTTTAGAGTTTTTTGTTCTATTTATTCAACAAAACAAGATTCTCCTTAAATTAAATGGCATAATATAAAAAAATTCATGCATTTTTAGATGCACATTGAGAACCTCATCTTGTTTTTTCAAATTTTCATATTTTACCTACAATTTAAAATGAAATCTAATTAGATATCAATAGAAATAAGTATGACATGAAATTTAACTATAATGAATATAAATTACTAAATATTTTTCTTTCGTGGCATTCACAATCACAATAAGGTTGATGTCTTTCACCCATTTATTAAAATATCCTTAGGCTTCTGCATTCAAATTCTCCAACCTGTTAAGCATAATACTCAACTCATTATCATTGTAACTATTACAAATATTAACTAACCATATTTAGCTTGGTCAAATAAAGAATCATTCTTTTTGGGTTCTTGTTACACCAATGACAAAAAAAATTCTTATTGGGAGTGGTTGTGATATTGGTCTTTTATTTCTTTAATCAATGCCTTCACCTAAAACTCCCAAACCAATACATTTTTTAATTCATATATAGATCCCTTTTTTAGGATTTAAATTAATACTTTATGATAACAAATTTTTTAATGTAAAATATGTAATAACATCATTAGATAAGACAACATTCACTAGTGGGAGTATGGGTGAAAAGGTACAAGGTTCCTCTTGAGAAGTCACATAAACATATGATCCCTAGATAGCATAATGTGGATTGAAAGTTGCTATACTAACTTCACCAATTTCAATCCCTAGATATTCCTCATCAAACTAATTTTTTGTCAAAAAATTCAATCCTTAAAACCTTGATATACATCTAATAGACAATTTGGGCAATTTAAAAAATGATAATTGTAGCATTATTCTACTAGCTATTGACTCTTGTGGTAATGGAAGAGTCTTCCCCTTGAGTGAACTATGTTTGGGAATAGAGGTTATGGCATATTTTTCCTCAGAGATTGAGCATACACTATAAAATGTAAATTATTTTTTAAAAATGGTAAATTTTAAAAATAAAACTTTATGCTTATTTGAAATTAAAGGTTTAGTACTTGTATCCAGAGATAGTGTCTCCTCTAATATATGAATCATATTGTGAGTGAGGGAGTGGTTTGAGCTAATACATTACATACACTTTCAATCATAAAAAACTATAATAAAATTCTATAATAAAAAACCAAAAAAACAAAAATATGAAATGTAAAATACCTTACATAAAGGGTCTACAAGACACACTAAATGTCAGGGTTTTTTGTGGTGGTGGTTGTTCCATAACAACATCAACTAATACCGAGCCAACTAAAAAAAAAACTAAAATAATAAACTTAAAAGATAAAATATCATTTCAAAGTCTTAAATAGTAAACTTGCATGTAGAGATGATGATGAAGAAACTCTTGGACATTTTGAAATCCAAAATGATTGAATAGATGATTTTGTAGACTCAGAATATGCAAATCCTTCAAATTCACAGTATCCTTTTGAGGAAGATTATTTTCATGAGGCAAAAAAAATTACCTATAACAAAAAAAATTCAAACGTATATTAATCCTTAATTTGATAATGGTTTAATAATTAAAAAAATATTAAACCTTAGTTAAACAAATAAACTAACCTCCTCTTCATCCACATACAATGCATTTGTGCTCATCTTTAAATGAATCATAGTTGGAATCGATGTTTTTTAGAGGTAATATAAGTCTTCATAGTTTAATACTAGAATAAAATTTGAAAAATAAATAGTGGAACTAGAATTGGTAAAAGAATAATTTAATTCAAGCCTTATCCGATAGGAAATAAAAGTGTACCAGTCATATCTCAAATTAGAAAGAGTACAAAAAATGTAAACCAATGCCCAAAGGGAATATATAATGGTCTTCCTTTCAATACTAATCTCTAAAGGAAAAAATAACCTATTGCTTTAAAAAAGGGCCACAAATGTCTTCCACATGGAGGCCCCTCTTTCGAATATCTAAAATGAAATAGAAAAATGAGGAATTTACATATCAAAAATTGAATTTTGAATAAAAATATAGAATTACATAATAGTTTAACCAATATATAAGATGAAATATGACTCAAAATACTTATTTTCAGCATCTATCAACATTAATTTTGAATTCATAGGGTTTTCATTGTGAAAGGAAGACCTACCAGATTGTGAATCTATTCTGGCAAAGTACCAAAGCAAATCATTTTAGAGTCTAGGTTCACAGTGAAGCTCTTCTCGCTAGTGTCATAGGAAAACATTAGAAATTTGAGTAACCCAATGTATATTTCATAGAAGGGAATGTACATCAGGATACCAAAGATGCATTTCAAAATCTAATCATTGTACATATTTGGCTATTGTATAATCTTTAAAATATATGGGCATAATAGATTGTTGAAAACATATTTTCTTTCCATGGCTAGGGAATTTATATGGGTGGGGTAAAGGGGTATGAAAAATATACTATACATAATCTTTAAAATGAGGATATAAGGTGAGTATTTATAGGACAAGGGAGGTGATCAAATAACTAGATAGCATACCAGCCAGATTAGTCACCCGACAATGCAGCCCAACATCACCATTCAACAATGTTTTCTTAGACTACCACTTGGCAGAACCATCTAACACTTTACATTTGGTTCACACAAAAGTGTACCTACCAGTAATCATAGTTTTTATCATAGCTATTTGTCACATTTTTTCTCCATATCCATTTTGTATAACCATTCAATACATCCCTTTATGTGCATCTATTTGGTGAGATTGTTTTGTGTGAACTTTTGGTGGTTCCATTCGACATCTATCTTTTGGTGCATCTAAATGGTTGTATGGAAAAATTACCACCTTCTTGTTTTCACTAATTCATAATCATCATAGATTTTCCATAGCTACAAATCAAATTTTCTTAGATTTGCCAAATATTTCCAATAGATTTTCCATTAGGGCCTCTTAAAATTAACCTTGATTTTGATCATCCTTTTTATATTTATGAATCACTTAAGGAATATAAAATTCCATCATGTGAGACTCATACTTTATATTTTTATAATATTAATATCTCTAATTCTCAACATAGGCCATGTACCTATCAAAAATAAATCTCTATCATTGGCTTATAAGGAATCAACATCTACAAAGAATATTACACTTTCATTTAATGTATCTTGGGAACCCTTAAGTTCTTTGAACATTAGAGTGAAATATTTATAAAATTACTTGATATGTAATTGATTATGTTTCCATCTATTAGACATTATTATTTGAAACATCTACCAAGAGCTTATGATGAAAGTAAAATTTTTGAGTATCATAAAATTGAATAACATGAAACTAATAAATGTGTTTTATTAAAACATAAGATTAAAGATCTTATAGATGATGGTATTTTTTACCTTGATACATCTAGTAATAAACCACATGAATATAATTAAACTCCTAAGATAGAATCACATAAGAATGAAAATGCTCCAATCCTAGTTTCCAATGATCCTATAGAAACTCATCCTTTACATGTGAATGACTTGGTCATTATTGATTTTATGGAAGGAATAAAAATAAAATTAATAATGGTAGATTTAAAATCTCAATTCAATTAGTATTATTTCTTTCCTTAGGATACATGAGTATGATATAGAAAATTTTACTCAAGACCTCATATTAAGATGCCGAACATAAGATAGACAAGGTCAAATGTGGTTATTGTAAGGGAACTATACATTATGAATAAAAATGCATGAAGAAGTTGATAGAAAATTTAAAAAATATATATGGAGGAATAATATAAGTGTCCTTTATTATACCACACAAAGTTAATCAACTTTGTAGTCTTATATGAAAACTATTGTAGTAAAGGTAAATGTAAGGGTAATGCCTTTATTTGAGTTTGATTTCATCCTTCCACATGGGTGACTAATTTGATTCTTTGCATCACATGTATTCATCATGAGAATTTTTTCTGATCCTCATTGATATGTTATATGCCTCCAATTTTGATAGGTGATGATACTTTTGTAGAAGTTTATGGGAGAGGGTTTATTGAAGTGAGTGATGGAGCATTTGAGGATGTTCTAAGTGTTCCCTCACTATCAAATAATCTCCTATCTATTTATAAATTCACCCACATTACATTAGGAAAGAGTGTTGAGTTTTCTCCAAGTTTTATGGTCATCAAGGAGTTTCACAGTAATTATATAGTGGCAGTTGGGAAATCAAGTCACTAATAATGGTTGTATACTTTATGACACTTTTCTCTTGATCACCCTTCTAATGTACTACTCACTCACTCAGATGGGGTGAGTAAGATATGGCATGAGTGTTTTGTCCATCTTAACTATCACTAATTTAAACAAATCAATTAACATGATATGGTTACATTATTTCCTCATGTCCATTTTTCTAAGGGTGTTTACCAGGGTTACATACTTGGTAAACATCCTAAAGAGAAGTATGGAAAAGTAAAATCATGGATAACTACATATATTTTGTATCATGTTCATAGTGATATTTTTATTTCATTTCCATATCATTAATTTAGTAGGACCATATATATTCTTACCTTAATTGACTATTTTTCAAGGTATGCTTGGGTGTACTTAAAGAAAAGTCTAAATTATTTGATATTTTTAGGATTTTAAGGATCTTGTTGATAAATTGTCAAGGAAAACTATCAAGGTTTTACATAAATAATGGTGGAGGGTATGTCAAATATTGCTTTGAGAAGTTCTACACTTAAAAAGTGATTTTTTTACAACATATAGTTTCATACAATCATCAACAAAATGGTATGGTAGAACACAAGGACAAGTCCTTGAAGGAAATGGAAAATTGTATGATACACTCTAAATATCTTGCACCTCAATACTAGGCATGGGAAATTAACTATTATGTTACATATATAATAATATTCCTCATTAAGCATTAAAAATAATCACTCTTTTTAATCTTAGATTGGTTGGAAACCCATAGTTAAGCACTTTTAAGTGTTTGGAACTCCATTTATCACCCACATTACTAAAAGGAAATGTAAGTCAATGGACCCATATAGTAAGCCATACATATTTATTGTGTATCTAGATGGTGTTAAGGGATACATGATTATTCATCTTACCACACATGATTTTATCATTAAGAGGAGTGTTAGTTTTCTAGAGTGTCCTTCAATCTCCACACTTGACACTTATTCCTCTTCCTTGGATTCACTAAGATTTGATAACAGTTATGATGATTTAGATCACCTTGATAATATTCTTGATGATGAGGATTATTCCTCTAGTTTATATGATGATATTAGAGTTAAATATTCATATTCTTCTTTTTCTAGTCAATTTTAATAGTTTGAATAATCTCATCCTAACTCTTAGACTTCACAACCTTTATGGGATATGCATCCACTCAAAAGTGTAGGTGATTAGTTTAGGGATCCATCAGATACTAGGTGGGTATGTTCAGAAATACAAGTTATTATTCATGTCTTAATTTCCATTACCTCTAATCCATAGCACTTTATTGAGACTTTTGGCACTTTTGACTAGGATACATCCTTACATGAGGACTATATCTCCTTGATTAGGAACCACAATTGGGATTTGGTTCCCCTTTATAAGGTAAGGAAACTTATTTTATGTATATGGGTCTATCAAATATAAAAATTATTAGATTGGTTAGTGGATAATTTTCAAGCAAGACTATTAGAAAAAGGTTTTTTGTAAGTTTTTGGCATTGACTAAAATGAGACCTTTGCACCAATTACAAAGATTAAATTTATTTGAATCATTCTTTCCATTATCTCAAATCACCATTGGGATGTTCATTAGATGGATGTGAAGAACACATTTTTTCATGGAAACCTTGAGGAGTAAATATATATGGAGTAACTATAAGGTTTTATGAAACATTTTCCCTTAGTTTAAAGACTTCATAAATCTATCTATGGTCTCAAATAGGACCCTTAGGATTAGTATGCCAATATTTTTTCTTCATTATCATACTTGGATTCACTATATTACATTATAATCTAAACATCTAAATTTTATGGTAAGATTACTCACTATTAATTATCATTTTATATGTTAATGACCTATTGATCACAGGTAGTTCTTCATCCTCTATTAAAGTAGCAAAAATTACATTGCATGAAAAATTATCCATGATTGACTTATATTTTTTTGTCACTTGGATTTTTACCCTTTGAGGATATTTCTTAGCTCTCCTCATCCAAGTGGAATAATTGAACACCTCTAGGATGTGGGTATCCTAGATATGAGGTGAATCTATAGATAGGGATAGCTCCCTTGATGTACCACATTTAGATCACTATTAGACCTATGATTGTAAGGAAAAGGGAGAGAAAACTAAAATTAATCTATCCTAAAAGTAGGATATAATAAATTTATTTATGAATACAAACCAAATACATGTCACACATGAGATCAAAAGGCTAACTAGGCATACACATCTCTAATCTGAATCTGCTCACATCAATATTTTAAAATGAGGTTGTGATGAATTTTTAAGATATAAGTACTAGAAAAGAGGCCTATAATGGAACTATTTGAATATACCAACTCACTTAACCTTGACACTTCATCAAACACTTCACATGACTTGCAAGAAGAAGCTTTCAAGATGAAAATAGGTGAGAGAATGAGACAACAATGCTAAGGAAACAAAATTCATCACTAAACAAGATCAATAATTCAAGTTAAAACACTATGAATAGTTATAAAATAGGTAGAAATAATTAGTATTCATTGATCCATGGTATGTAAATGAGCAAGGCTTTGCCATACATAGGTGGATCATCATTTACAAAGGCCAAAATGGTTAGTTATTATATAAATTGAGAGAAAGAAGATAATAAATAAGTATAAAGGTCACAAGGAAACTTGTAATGATAAGAGAATAAGTTACATGGTTACATGTTAATAATAATGAATTAGGAGATAGACCATCCAAGGTCTGATAGGACAAATGGCTCTCCAAGCTATGCAACCCATGAAACGTGGTGTAGGAGTTCTCATTTTACACAAAAAAACTACCTTCATCATTCACCCCTATTTGAACATCCTAAAAATAAATATGGATATATTTCATGATTGGAATAAGAGTTTAGGGCTATATAAAATCTCCTCCATGCATTGGTTGCATTCTTAATCACCTAGATTCCTTGTAAAATGAGCCATCATAGCTTACACTTAAAGAATACTCTTATTTCACACACCTTTCACACTTAGCTTATAAAATGTATTTATTTTCTCATGAAACTACATAAAATTGGGTTAATTAAATGTTTTAATACCATCCATGGCCTTTGAGGCATCAGGTGCACCTTAAAAAGACTTCCACTTGAAGTTTTCACCCTTCTCATTATGTCAGCTCAGATTGACTAAGATGAGATCTTTGGTAGGCACACCTAGGAGTTTTTATGAATCATTAATTGGAAATTTGGAGTTATATTAATTATAAATATTATTTCCAAAGTTTATTTCATCTCTTGAAAACTCCTAGAACCTGTATAATGCACAAAATTATCAAAAACATCCTATGTTGTACGCCTTCCATACAATTTTATATAGTCCAAAAGGATGGTGAGTATCCTAATATAGTCATATACAATTTTAAATAAATTTAATATTCATTATATTAAATTTGGATACATCTCCATCTTTGTTTTCCTAATCAGATCCTTGTCTAAGGTTTACACAAGTTTTGAGTCATTTAAGCCCTTAAGGATTGTTCATGAAGATTGGACATTAAAAAAATAAAAAATTCCACTAGATAAAATTTAAAGACATAAATAAACCTCCAAAAACTCATTATATTCACATTCACAACCCCCAATAAAATTTTATCATCTAAATTTGCTTACTCGAGCCCTTCTTCCCATTTACATAGGCTTAATGTTGTCTTTGAGCCCAAAGATGGATTCCTCATACTTCCTCTACAAGGTGAATTATTTAAAACATGTATAATAAATTTAAAAAAATTAAAAAATTTATTTTAATTATTACCTAAGGATATAATTTAAATTTACCTCCCATTTAGATTCTAGGCCTAATTATGCCTAACAGGCTAGCTTGCATACTTGAGGGTCTAAAGCACCCTATTAAGTTTAATCCTTATTTAATATGTTTTTATTATTTTAATAGGTTTTTTTCACATCCAAAAATATAATTTTAAGTTAAAATAAACTCTTGGTTCATTAATTTATCACCTTTTCTATAAAATGTGGGGTTTATGCACAAAAGGAATGCCCTTTGTCTGAGACAAAATAGAGGGCACTTCCACTATTTTTATAGACAAAGTAAATATTATAGGGGATTATATAATTTATTGATACCATATTAACCAAATTTAATCCCCTTTTCTTATCACTTAACCGTCCAATAGCACTAAAATCTAAGACAGGCTTAGAGAAGAGATTGTCTATAGGGTTTTGACATGTGGATTGCGTATTACTTGATGTGAGTCCATTCTATGCATGATTTTCATATGAAAAATCCTATTAAATATTATTTTATCTTGATGAATGTATCTAAAATCCATTAATCACACTATAATTTCATGTACCCCTTCATATACCTTTAACTCTTAAGATTAAGTTTTATCTCTTGATTGTGTTTTGTGTCTTGGAAGGACATCTGTAGGGGAACATGTTTATTTGGGATTGAGGATAGTGTCTAAAAATATACATATAATAACTTAGGATAATTTTTTACTTGGTTTAATCCATTATTTTCATCTTACCTAGGCTAGACTACATCAATAACCCAATGTCTTGGTTCTTTACCCCTTATAGTCAGCTACAGCTAACTATATGGGATCCTGTAGGTGTAACTATATGATCTAGGCCTTTTTTTAATGTTTGATATCCCCCTTGAAGTTTTAAAAACCATAATATAACTTATTTTTTTTACTTTATGAATGGATTGAGGTTCATTATCAAATTTATCAATCCCATTACTTCATGGTAATCCTTCAGCCAGCCTGTAGATACACATTTTGTGATGCAAAAGAGACCTGTCGGTGTGTATAGGGTATAAAAAATAGTAAACCATCCTAATTAAAATACCCTTAGGTCATGAATACTATATTAAAACATATAAAATCATTCAAACCTAGTGTAAATTTCCAACATTACAACTTGGTTTGAAAAGATCCCTTTATAGCTCAGATTCTATAGATGATAGTGAAGGAATTTAGTGTTCAAATGGCAACTTTGAGGAGCTCAATTACTATCTTCCATTAGTCATCTATCCTCTATATTTTTTAAATTTTCATTCCTATGATATGTATATAGAGTTATTATATAGAGACTGGTCAATACCCTTGGTAACCTTTCCATATGAACTCAATAAAATGCTTAGGTGCTCTATTTTCCTATTTTAGGGAAAAGGTCCTTAAATATAGTCATTGTTTTGTTTCATGGTTCGTAATAGTATGCCTACCAACCTATCCCTCCAAATAGGTTTTCCATACTCTCTAAAACACATTAGGACTTTAATAATGATTCCATCTCATGTCTTAACTTTTCAAATTGGTTCTTTAGATCTCTATGGTACCACCTGTAGGTGGATATTTTCTAATGTATAGGTAATGAGATAAAGTGTGGATAATGTGCATTGTATTTTTACTTAAATGAGTTTAATCTTATCTCCATACCTCAAAATACAGTCTTCACACTCTAAAGGCTCTGAAACAAGTGTTAATACTTTCTTGCAATGTGACTTCCTCCATGAGAACACCTATAAGTGCATTTTCTCTATTATATGACCGTGTAGCTGACTATGTTGAATATCATAGTCACTCTTACATTAAGTGAAATTATTTATTAATTTATCCTACCATGAGAATGTTCTCAACATTTTATGACCTCTAACATAACTCCATAGATGTGTCTCAGAGCTTTGCATAACTAACTTGGTTCACTGTGTATGGTAGTCATATGCAATTGATTATATAACACTTTATAATTGGATCCTCATGGAGTATTATTTTATATATTATATTTAAATTTAAGGGGAAAAATAAGGACAATTTAAACATTATAATTAACCTATCATCACCTTCATAAACCATTATTAAAGCATGAAAATTTGAAAATGGTGGAAACATGTCTATCATCCTCGATGAGAGCAATATGCAAACCTTAGATGATTTACTTATCAAAAAACATTATAACACTAAGCCAAAAATTTATATCATGATTTTAATATGTCCATGTCCTTAGATTCAATATTAGTAGCTAGATTATATGGACTTATTCAAACTAAAGTAAAACCTATAGGGTGCATGAAATAGTGATTAAAAACATAGTCAACTTGTTAGAGATGATTCATAAAGCATGGTTCAAAAATCATTGAAAACTTATTATTTAAATTAGTATATATAATTTTAGTATCAACCCCCAAATTTTTTGGGTCTGAAACTTCCCAACTAGATTTACCAAGCATAAACCTACTAACCACTTCAGTGTGTCTAGAAGGGTGAAGAAAGAAGAAAATGGTTTTGGACCTTTTATTTCACTTTCAGAGAATTTAAAATTAAAAATTGAGTCCAAGGAAGCTAAAGAGTCATATCACAACCTTATCCCACATGTCACATTCTCTCATGGACCGTACAAGTGCCAAACTCTTCCCTTTTCCCATAAAATTGCTCTTTTTTCTGAAGAACCTACCACTTTTTAGTTAGACTCAGTTAGTTAAGACTTATTAGGAAACATGGGGTGTTAAATAACCTTTTCAAACCTTCATATTTATCAAGGATGACATATAACACATTTAATTCTTTATATTGACCCCCAAAATGGCTCTAAAAGACATAAGGATTAAAATGACTAATGACCAAGGCTAATATGACATGAAATGACATAAAAAGACTTATAATACACCATATGAAATAATATTAGACCCATAAAACATCCTAAAGATTAATTTTTTACCTATAAGCATCCCAATTTGACCTATAAGATTAAATTTGGTTAACAAATTGGTGACTCATTTGGGGAATATGCCTACTATTCTAAAGATCGGTAGCCTTATCCTATCCATGGGCTTAGGGAGTCATCTAAAGTTTAAGATAAAATAAGAGGACCTAATAGTTGAAAATAAGGCTTTGACCAAGATAAGACAACTAATTAACTCAACCACACAAAATAAAGGACACGTATAAATAAAAGGAAACACACTAAAAAGACACACATGTGTGCTCAAAGCACTTAAGGTAATAAAAAAACAAAAAAATATACACAAATAGTAATTAATCATACTTCCTTTCCAAGATCAAAAGGAATTTTCCTTGAATCTTCTTCTTCATGAGATGAATCATAGTGCCAAGCATGTTGCTTCTTAGATTGGATGCTTGTTAGATCAGACATATTCCATGGAATTTTACTTGATCTACTCTCAAGTATCTCATACTTAAATAGGTATCCAATGTAAATTTATTCCTCTTGAATTTGTACATGTAACTCGTACTACTTCCCACTCTTCATCTCATGATCAACTTGCATCTTCTTTGTAGGCATGCTTTAAAGAGGAGTAGTTTATTTTTCTTTAGAATATTGAGGCTAATAAAAGCTTGTTTTGACATTAAAATGTTGAATTTAACTTTGCTCTGGCTTATCTATGACATTTTGAAAATTTTCATCTTGCTTAACATCACTTGCAATCAGCTCTAGGGAAGTTGTAGACCCCTTGAGAGACTCAAACTCATTACAAATGTTTACAAACTACTACCAAAAGTCATTATCCTCTCTTTGATTAGCATCATGAAGGGGAAAAACAAGAGAATATCTTTCATCCTCTTACTTCATCCAAGATTTCTTCTTTCACACAAGGAAGGCATTCTTCATTATCAACAAAATAAGAATACTCAACATAAGGACTCATTTATTCTTCAAAATTTGGAAACTCTGAAGGACTCTCAGGTTTTATATCAATTTTTATAATCTAATTTGTTTTCTCAAGGGCTATAATATCCTCAATTTCCTTAAACTTCTTGGTGATGCCAATGCTATGCATTTTATGATCATGTGACCTAGTCCAATGAGGCTATCAAGGAGCTATGTTTTATTCAATCAAGAGTTATAAATTATTTTCAACCAAATTCTCTTTTTTAGGTTCCCATAACATAGGTACATCAAGGTAAAGGGTGATAGGATGAGGAAAATATGAACTAGTTGGTGGAGGTGACACATAAAACTCAACATCATATTGCAAATAAATTGTAGGGGATCCCTTTAGGAGTTCTTAAGGAAGGGTAGGTAAAACTTGGGCTAAAATAGCTTGGTTTTATTCATTCCATTTTAAAATCACTTACTTGAAATATAATTTATCTTAAGGACTCTCTTGAGGAAGGTTATATGGGGTGTGTTTAATCCTAGGATCTTATTTTGGCTCTAAACCTTCCATCACACCTTGACTCAACAATTTCATTCTCAACTCTAATTCCTCAATTTTTTGTATAGGTTCTCTTTTAAAATTCTCTCTTGAATTTTATAGGCATATTCATGAAGATAAGGATTAGAATAGGGTTGATATGGAAAATAAGAGGTTTCTTGAGGAAGGGTGGGAGGAGTTTACATAAGATCAAGCTCTTTCTCAAATTCACACTTTTTATCAAGGATTTTATCATCTTTCTTTTCCCATGATTCCAATACCTTATTCCAGCTTAGGATGTTAGGATTAGGAGTATCTTCTTGAGTTAGTGATGAAATTTGAGGAGTGGAGAAATTATCCAAGAACCTTGGGATCTCTTTAGGCTTGGATTCTCCACCTTATCTACAACTTGGGATTTCATATCTGGAAGTCTCTTCTTGAGGTGGTGATTTAATAAGAGAGGGAAATGAGAGATTAGATTCTACTTCCTTTGTTGATGAGATTGATTTATTCATTTTATTATCTAGCTAACTCAATCTACCTATAAAGCTTTGCTTCAAAAATAAGTCTTATATTTCCAACTCTCTCTATCAAGTGATTGGGAAAATATGACTTTTATAAGATAAATTGGGGTCATTAGTAGGGGGGAAGAATGATTGAGAGAAATATTGGGGATGTGGATATGAGGGTTTATATATTTTGTGAGGTTGTTACTCATGAGTTCTTAGCCTATCTTTTAAGGATACAACTATACCACTCACATCTAGCATCTCACTTGTGAGCCTTTGCCAATTTTCTCTCTCAATAGGTGCCCATTCTCTTTTGACTAGCTCTAATTCATATATCAAATTATGAATGAAATTACTATGAAAATCTTGCCCATGTCCCCTTAGTGTGTCAAGTTATATCATGTACCTCTCATAGCCCAAGAGAGTTTACTTGAAGGTTGAAATGGATTGATTTAAGAAGTGTCTAGGTTGTCTAGGAGGAGAAAGATATTGATAAGGATGGTTATAGGGCTAGTAAACTCATTAAAATGTTGATAAGGGTCATACTAGAGCTAGTAAGCATCATGGTAAGGCTGATATTAATCATACAAATGCTGATAGGGAAAGCCATGAGCTTGAGATATCTTATCAACTTGTGTAAAATAGTACTTATAACCAAAATTAGCCATAGAAATTCATTGGGAAGAAATAACACAAATGAAAATTACCAATAATATTCAAAAGGAAAACTTGGGCTCCTTGACCATCTGATGTAACGTCACAGTTTCCATTGATGTTTGGTAGATGCTTTAAAAGCTTGATGTGTTGAAAAATAACACCCAAAATCTTTCAACTTATTAGATAATGAGACCTATTAGGCATGCCAAAAACTATTTCCACTTGTATTTTCACCCTTTTAGGATATGTCTCAACTATCCTCATCTAAGTGGCATAATTAAAACACCTCTAGGTTGTGGGTATCCTAGAAATGAGTTAAATCTCTATATAGGGATAGTTCCCTTGATGTAACACTTTTAGATCACTAATACACCTATTATTTCAAGGAAATGGGAGAGGAAATTAAAACTAAACTATCCCAAATGTGGTGATACACCAAATTTATTGATGACTACCAACCAACTACATGTCACACATGAGATCAAGAGACTAACTAGGCCTACACTTCTCTAATCTAAATCTTCCCACATTAGTATTTCATTATGAGGTTGTGATGAGTGATTAGGCTATGTGGACTACAAAAGAGGCCTATAATGTCACTATTTGAATATACTAACTCACTCAACCTTGACACTTAAATGAAGTAATGTATCAAGAATGACCTACAAGAAGAAGCTTTCAATCTATAAATATGTGAGAGAATGAGACAATAATGCTAAAGAAACAATAGTCATCATTAAGAAAGATCAATAATTAAATTGAAACACTATGAAAAGTCATAAAATAGGTAAAAATTGATAGTCTTCATTGATCCATGGTATGAAAATGAGTAGGGATTTTCCATACTCAGGTGGAACATCATTTACAAAGGCCAAAATGGCTAGTTCTTATAGAACTTGAAAGAGATATAAGAGAAGGTAGAAGTCCAAAGGTCATAAGGAAAATTTTCATGTTGATATAAGGATTTACATGTGTATAATAATGAATTATAAGATAAAACATGCAAGGTTTGATAGGATAAATGGTTCTCCAAGCTATGTAACTCATGAAAATTGGTGTAGGAGTTCTCATTTTGCATAAGCAAACTAAATTCATCATTCACCCTTTTTTTAATGTCCCAAAAATTAATATTGTTAGATATCATGATTTTAATTTTAGGTAAGGGTTTTATACATGATCTTACATGCATTGGCTACATTCCTAATCACCTAGATTCTTTTGAAAATGAGCCATCACTACTTTTACTCAAAGAAAACTCCTCTTACACACACCTTGCACACTTATATTCAAAAATAGACTAATTTTATCATTAAAAACCATAAAAATTTATTAATTACATGTTTCAATACCATCCATGGCCTTAGAGGCATTAAAACACACCTTAAAACGACTTCCACTTGAAGTTTTCACCCTTCTCACTATCATGTTCATTATGTTATCTCAGACTAGCTAAGATGAGATCTATATAAGGAAAAAATAGGAGTTTTTTTATCATTAAATGTGCATTGGTAGTTATCCTATGTCTAAATATTCATTTCAAATTATATTTCATCTCTTGAAACTTCTTAGAACTTGCACAATGCATAAAACTATCAAAATACCCTATATTTTACTCCATCCATACAATTCCATATAGTCCAAAAGTATGGGGAGTATCATAATAGATTAATATATAAGGTTTAATTAATTTAATTCTCATTCTAGTCTATTTGGATACATCTCTTTCCTTGTTTTCCCAATCAGGTCCTTATCCAAGGTTTGTAAAGGTTTTTGAGTCTTTAAAGCCCTCAAGGATTGTTCATGAAGATTGGACATTAAAAATACAAAAAAATTACACTATATAAAATTTAAATACCTCCATAAACATCCCATAATCCTTATATTTCCATGCACAACCTCTAATAAAATGTGAGCATCTAAAGTTGCTTATTTGAGCCCTTCCTCTTATTTACATAGGCCTAATGTTGTCTTAGAGCCAAAAATGGATTCTTCATGTTTCATATTCAAGGTGAAGGATTTAAAATATATTTAATAACCATAAAAACATTTCATAATTTAATTTAATTATTACCTAAGGATATAATTAAAATTGACCTACCATTTGAATTCTAGGCCTAATTATGCCTAACATGCCTGCTTGCATACTTAAGGGTATAGATCACCCTATTGATTTTAATCATTATATGAAACATTTTTCATATAATATTGGGTGTTTTTAAACTAAAAAAACCTATTTTCAAGTTAAAATCAATTCCTATTTCATTCCTTTATCACATTTTATCATAAATGTAGGGTTTATGTACAAAGGGAGTGCCCTCTATCTGACACAAAATAGAGGGCACTTCCCATATTTGTGCAGACCAATTAAATATTTTAAGGGATTATAAAGGTTATGGAGATAATTTTAACCATATTTAATCCATTGGTATTATCACTTGACCCTCCAATGGCACTAAAATCTAAGGCAGACTTGGATAAGAGACTATTTGTAGGGTTTTAACATGTGAACTATGTATTGCTTGATGTGAGTCCATTATATGAATTATTTTCATAAAAAATATCCTATTAAATCTTATATTATCATTATGGATTTATTTAAAATCCATTAATCACACAATACTTTCATGTACCCCTTTATATACCTTCAACTCTCAAGACCGAGTTTTATATCTTGACTATATTTTGTGTCTTGGAAGGGCACTTGTACGTGACCATGCTTGTTTGGAATTAAGGATAGTGTCTAAATACTTACATATAATCCCTTAGGATCTTTTTTTACTTTTATTAATCCATTTATCTCATCTTACCTAGGTTATACCTCATCAAAAACCCAATCCCTTGGCTCTCTACCTCTTATAGTCAGTTATAACTAACTATGTGGGGTCCTTTAGGTGTTACTATAAGATCTAGACATTTTTTTGAATGTTTTATATCCCATTTTAATTTATCAACACCATAATATAACTTCACTTTTTCCTTTTATTCTTGGATTGAGGTCTTTTATCAAGGTTATCAATCCCATTACTTCATGGTAATCCTTTAGCCAGCCTATAGATACACATTTTGTGATGCAAAGGAGACTTATAGGTGTGTATAGTGTCTAAAATAAATTAAACCATCATAATTAAATGAAAATTAGGTCATAAATTATCTATTAAACCATCTAAAATAATTGAAATTTGGTGGAAATTTGTAATATTACAACTTGGGTTGAAAAGATCCCTTTATAGCTTAGATCCTCTAGATGATAGTGAAGGAATTTAGTGTTTAAGTGGCAACTTTGAGGATCTCAACTATTGTCTTCCATTAGTCATATGTCCTCTATCTTTCTAAAATTTTCCTTCCTATTATAGGGACATATAATTAGTATATATATATTGGTCAAGACCCCTAGTAACCCTACCATATGACCTCAATATAATGCTTAGGTGCTTTTTCTTTTCTTGTTTTAGGAAAAAGGTCCCCGAATATAGTCATTGTTTTGTTTCATGGTTATTCATAGTCATATTGCAAACTTATCCATCTAAATAAGCCTACCATGATCTCTATAATATATTAGGAATTCAATAAGGATTCCATCTCATGTTTCAACCTTTCAGAGTAGCTCTTTAACTCTCTATGGTACCACCTATAGGTGGAGATTTTCTAATATACAGATAATGAGTATAAGTGTGGATAATGTGCATTGTATTTGGCCTTTAATGAGTTTTTAGATTATCTCATTCTTAAAAATAGATTCTTCACACTCTAAAATATCTAAAACAAGTTTTAATGCCTTCTTTTCAATGTGACTTCCTCCATGAGAGCACCTGTAGGTGCATTTTCTCTATTATATGACTATGTGGGTGATTGTGTTGACTATCATAGTCACTCTTCAAATAAGTGAAAGGATTTATTGATTTATCCTAAAATAATATTTTTTTAAAAAAATTATGACCTCTAACACAACTCCATAGATGTGTCTCAGAGCTTTACATAGCTCACTTGGTTGACTGTGTCTAGCAGTCATATGGTAACTAAATTTATGGCACTTTATGACTGCATCCTCATGGATTATTATTTTGGATGTTATATTTAAATTTGAGGGGACCAAGAAGGATAATGGAAACATGATAATGAACTTATAGTCACCTTTAGAAACCATTATCAAATCATGAAAATCTTAAAATAGTGGAAACATGCCAGTCATCGTCAATAAGAGCAATATGCAAACTTGAAGTGATTTAATTATCAAAACACCTTGAAATAATTTTAAAAAATGGAGATAATGATGTGAATATGTAAATTTACTTTAGATCCAATCTTAGAAACTAGATTATACATAATTTTTTAAACCAAAGCAAAACCTATAAGGTACATGAAAATGTGAGTAAAAAAACTTAATCAACTTGTTAGAGATTATTAATAAAGTATGGTTGACCAATAATTTAACACTTATTGTGTAAATTAAACTCTTTGATTTTAATACCACCCCTTAAAGGCATTGAGTTTGAAATTTCTTCAAATGGCCATATCAAGCATAAACTTGTTGACCACTTTAGTGTGTCTAGAAGGCTAAAAAAGGAGTAGAATGGTTTTGGACCTTTTATTTCACTTTAAAATAATTTAAAAAGTGTAATTGAGTCTATTTAATTTTAAGAGGCATCTCATAACCTTATCCCACATGTTACACTCTTTCATGGGCCATACAAGTGCCAAACTCTTCCCTTTTCCAAAAAAACTACTCTTTCTTCTAAATAACCTACCAATTTTTAGTTAGAAATAGTTTCTGAAGAATTATTAGAACACATAAGGTGTGACATCATATTTTTAAACCTTCACATTTCCTAAGGATGGTATACAACTCATTTATTTCTCTATATTGACCCCCAAAATGACTCTAAAAGACATAAGGATTAAAATGACTGATAACCAAGGCTAATATGACATGGAATGACATCAAACGACTTATAATACATCATATGACATAATATTAGACCCATAAAATATATTAAATGTTAAGTTTTTACATATAGGGGTCCCAATTTGACCTATAGGGTCAAATTTGGTCAATTGGTTTGTTGTACTATTTCCTTGGTATTAAGACTTCATAGTTCAAATCAAGTATCAACATTGTACAAATCAAGGATGATCTCAATTTTATCACATAGTTTCACATGGTTGACTATAAGCTAGTTTTGACTCCACTTCTTTCTAGAGTAAAAAATAAGTCTACATTTTATTCTCAATTGGTTGATGCTACCTTTTATCACCAACTTATTAGTAGCTTCATCTATCTAATCATACTAGACCTAATATTTCATATGTAGTGAGCATGGTCTCTAGGTTTATGTAAACATTACATGAGTTATACTAAAAGTAGCGAGACAGATTCTCTACTACATTCAATGTACTCACATTTTTTTGGATGCACTATGAATCATACATTGATGTTTATTGATTGGCTACATATATTCATATTGGGTTAGTGATATTCAAAATCATAAGTCCTTTCCAATATATAGTTTCTCACTTAGTTCAAGTCCAATTTTTTAGTCTAGAAAGAAGTAAAATGTTAATTTTTTATCATCTATTGAGATTGAATATAGAGGAGTTATCAATGATGATATTAAGGATATTTAGATTTAGGGTATTATTACTAAGTTTTATATATAATTTATGTTACTCATAATCATATTCTTTGACAAAAAAATCACCATCCAAATCTATAAGAATTTGGTCAAACATAAGTGGATCAAACACATAAAATTCATATGAAGTTCATTAAAGAAATCATTCATGGATAGGTTATTGATATCATATTTTAAAATATTATAGACAGTGTAGTTGATATTTTCACCAAAATCTTGATCAAGAACAAGTCTCTTAACTTTTGATCTCTTCTTGGGGTGTAGGTGTTAAGAACCCAAGTTACGACATGTGAATTAGATTGATCACTTATTCTTTAAACATAGAATAAAATTGGATTGAACTATAGGTTTTGGGGTTCTTATATTTAGACCAAAACTCTAAATTATGGGGCTAGCTCCCTTGATATATCAAATTTGAATTATTTTATTAAAACTTATTTTTCTTTGGGGGTAAAAAGAGTTAGAAAGACAACTTAAAATGGAAAATATATACTAGTGATAGAGATGGACCAATCATTTAATGATACTCTCTTAACCTTGTCCTTAAGCACACATACGAATTAAATTCAAATATTTTATCATTTATACTTTCTTAACATATTCCTAAACATGAGTATTTCATATGAAGGTTAGATAAAAGGTTTGCAAGTTGAAGGTAAAAGAATGGAGGTCTAATTATGACACTAAAAAATAACTCTATCTTAAACACAACTTATATATCTTACAACTTCATATGACCTATAGATCATGAAAACATAGCATTAGGTTAAGGATGGTACCTAAAAAGGAAGATTAATATCATATTTTTATTCAAGTCAACAATCAAGATACACATTAATAACAATTAAGAAGTCTGCAATAGTCTTTTCTCATTAACTCAAGGTGCAAGTTACAATTTCAACAAAGTTTTCTTATACCATCCTAATAGATGACCAAATTGGGCCTTCAAAACTCAATAAATATAAGTACATTAAGAGATAAAAATGTAAAGTGTCATAAAAGTCCTTGGATAATTCAAAAGATGATAGCTACCCTACATGATAGTTACAACAGTCTTCTGTACATTAAAGTGCTTTCAAAGGGTGTTCCTAATATGGTAAAATCTTAATTTTCAGTAAAATTTACACATGAAAGGTTTATATTTTTATAATTTTATTTATATTCATTTATTTTCATTAATGTGAAGGTTATCTTAGTACATAATACATTAATGACAAAGTGATAGGTTCCAAGTGCATTTGAGAGTGCATGCCATGTGTACAAGACTTTGAGGTGATTAAAAATGTTTGAGGGGAAAAAGTAGAGATATGTATTTCTTATCATATGGAATAGTCTTGTGAAGGTCTAGGTGATCCTAGTCATCTCTTAGTCAACTTGGCAAATCTTCTTTAGTATACATATTGATGACATTCAAATTTACATGTGTGAAGGTTTTAGAAGAAATTGGTCACATGGGTTTGTCAATATTTGTGCCTATATAATTTGGTTAATTTTTTAGGTATTTATAGTGTATATAAAAATTTATGGTGGTGAAACATTGGTATCCTATGAAAATTTCACTATTTTCCATACTTAGCCAAATTTACAATATCAAGTGAAGAAAAGAAAACCAGTTAGTAGTATTTTATTCAAATTTTTTAATAATGGATGAATTTTATGATGGTGTAAAAATAAAAGTGGTCTATTAATTCAATTTATATACATTAAAATATATTATTAGGTTTTAATGGTCATACAATTGCATTTATTTCATGCGAGATTTGACTGTTGTTGACTGTGTTTTTCTGAATAAGCTAGGGTGCAAAGAGATGATTCTAGAAGACAAATTATTGATAAAATATTATTCATATAAAAATAAAATTGGAATTATAATACATATATACCATCCTAAAAGTTATTTGGAGTTTTTAATATTAGTAAAGGTGAAGTTATTTTAGTTCAAAGTTGACATTTGTTGACTAATAATTGTAGGTTTGAGTAATCTTCTTACAGTGGTGTTTATGATCCTTTAGAGGCTAAATGAAGGTGTATTATGGATTTTATGATTTCTATAAGGTATTTATATTTATATACATATGTTTTTTGTACATGTAAATTTTATATTTGGGTATTTTGAGTGTCATTTGTGAAGACAATATTTTTGGGCTAGTTAAGCCTAATAAGTCTTTAAGACCTAAAGGAGGTTTTAGAGTATGAGTTAATGATTTGATGTTTACTAAGCATGAATAAGGATCATATATAATTAATTTAAATTTATTTAAGTGTTTTGGGTCATTTTTAAGGTCCATATGGAACATAGTGTCTTAAAGTGTTATATGAAGGTGAATTAGGTCTCCATGGGACCTATTGAAGGCTTGAGGGATAAAAAAGGTTTCATAAGGTGAGCAATTTACTCAAAAGTGTTGTATTAATTGTTAAAAATAAATATGTAATGTATTAAATTGTGTTATAGTGTTTAAAATGGTTTAATATTTATTTAATGTCTATTGGCATCTAAGTGTAATGTGTGGCTTAATGGAGGGCTAATTGCTCAGGTCTTACTTAAGACTAGTGTGTTGTTTTGAGCCATTTGAAGCATGACCAACCTAATAATTTGATATAAATTGTATGTAACATGTAATAATACATAAATTTATGTTTATATAAGTGGGATATATGCCTTAATGGTTAATTAAAGTGTTTTTTTATCAAGATTGATTGGACAAAGAATAATGCATATGTAGAAGGCCATTTTGGTCTCATTATTCTAGTTAGACAATGGAAGAGTGAAATGAATTATAAATGAATTTTTATAAGGGTAAGAGGATATGAAAAACATAAAAAAATCATGTTGAATATGTGATATTTTTCTAACATTGTTTATTTTAGGCCATGATCAAGTAAGAAGATTTGTGTCAAGGCTTTTAATCTTATTTTGCTTTGGTGACCTAGTGCAAAGGTTTTGATAATTAAGGAATTAAGAGAATGTTATGATAGTTTTAAGAATTTTGAAAGGTAATGAAAAGAATAATAATATAATTTTAAAAATTTCATAGAGATTAGACAGTGGTGCTAAAGGTAATCAATAAGTTTTGTATTGATTCAACACATGATTAGGCCTAGTTTGTCTAGATGATCTAGAGTGAAGAAGTGCATTGATTATATGTTGAAATATTAATGAAAAGGTTATGTATGAATGTTATTTATTATATCTAAATAGTTTATTTACATATAAAAATATTATAGTATGAATTAGGAATGGCCTTAAGGTCATGAGCATGTGTATGAGGGGTAATGAAGAGAAATAGTTGTTGTATGCCTATGTAAGAGGCAAATTTGTGTTTGTATGAACTACCATCCCTTGTATGAGGTATAAAGATAGGTTTTTAGGTCATATTAATAGATAATACCATTATTAGGTGTGTAATACATTATATCAGATTTGGAGATCAGTTTGGAGGTGATTGAGTTGGTGTTTGATCATCTAGGTTGTTGTAGCCTCCTTGTTAGTTGGTGCCAGCTAAATGTCAAGTGGGCGTTTCAATAAATTGAGGGGTGCATGTTCATTGATCAGTTGGTGATAATTTAAATTTAAGAAATAAATTTATAGGATATTATTCTAAGTCTTTTTCAAGTGGGTTTTCCACCCCATGAGGGTTTCCCACATAATTCGTGTGTTATGTGCTTTGATCTTTCATTGTTTTCTTTATTCATTACAATGAATTAGTTATATGATTCATGAATTATTTTTTTGAATGGTTAATATTTTTAATAATTGGAATTAAATTTGATTTTATTGCATCACTAATTCACCCCACCTTAGTGATTGTGCTTTCAAAAATTGGTATCAGAGTAAGTCCTTTATGAAGTCTTGATAGCAAGAAGTTGTTCCTTGAAGCACAAAATTGATAATCAACTAAGGAAAGAGAATCAAGAATTGAGATTGATGGTAAAAGGTCTTAAATATAATATTATTTATTTTGAGATAAGGTGGAGTAACTCTAATTCCAAGGAATTTGAATATGAAAAGATCATGAAAAAACTTAGGGAGTAGGTCAAGTCCTCTATGGAATGTGAAGGAAAGATGAGTCATCTTCAAACTAAGTTTAAGATAATGATGGAAATAATAAAAGAAGATAAGATGAATATTCATGATATTAATAATCATTTAGAGGCTGAAAATTCAAGTTTAAGGTCAAACAAGGCCAAGTGTGATCAATTGAAAATTGAGCTAGGATCCTTGAAGTTTGAGCATGAAAAGGTATTGGTCAAAATTAGCAAGGTTGAGCACGAGAAGCTAGTCATCAAAATGAGAAAGGTTGATCAAGAGGAATTAAATAAAGTAAAGAAGGATGATATAATCAAAAGTAAGGTGAGAATACCAGGAAGGCATCCTAATGCTCTGAGGTTTGTCAATTCATCTCATGAATAATGTTATGCATGTAATCAGTTTGGTCACATTGCAAGAGATTGCAAAAGAAGAAGTAACTTATCAAAAAGAGATAATAGACATAATCAAGCAAAAGGTATGAATGAAATTATTTGTTTCACATTTCATATATTATTTTAACAATAGGTTGAATGAGTTCTCCAGAAAAAACAAGGTGTATGGATCTCCTAGTGTGCAAGGAAGAGGTTATACATGGATATGGAGACATAAGACTATTAAGAGAGATTATATTGAGACCAATAATGAATTATTTGTTGAGAATATAAGTAAATATGGTTTTTTTATTATGGTAGATATGAAGGTGAGAAAAAAATACTATTTATCAGGGCATGTTGACAAAGGAGTCAAAGAGAAGATGGATGAGCCAATCAAGCCTATGAGGAGGCTTAGAAAAGACAAACAAACTAGTGAGAGTATGGATAATTGGGAATATCCTAAGTTTTAGGTTTTATAATTAAATTTGAATGTGATATGTCTTTACAAGGATTTATAGAGGCATTACTCAATATTTTGAAGCATCATGGAATGATGTTATAAGGTTGATAAGTGAGAAACTAATCAATGAGTCAAGGTATTTCTTTATCTTTATATAAATATAGTTGAGTATGTATTCTTTCAATTGATTTAAATATTTTAAAACACATTTATCACCTATTAAGATATATGAAAAGGGATTTGAATGTTGGAATTTTTTTGTGGAATAAGATCTAACTTTGAGTATCCTTGGTTGGCATAAGGATTTTAACACTATAAACCCTTGACATGGTGTATCTTGGGTTGTATAATTAGTTCAGTCACCAAACCTAGTGAGAAATTGTAAAATTATGATATTAAAGTATTAAATTATTTTATTGTATTATAATAGGAATTTTATTAATATAAAGGTAAGATATTTTGAAGTTATGTATCTTGGTTTGCAATATATCTCTTTGAAGTGACATAGTAGAGGAGTATATTTTTTTGTGCAAGAGAGAGGTTGTAAAAAGGCCAATATTGGGAAGGCAATTTGAGATTTAATTATAATTAATGTATTAATTAAATAATATTTCATCCATAGATAGCCTAATGAGGTATCTTATTCATATTGGTAGCTTGAAGAGCTCTTATAAGCATTGATTCAGGTAAATTTAGTTGCTTTTCATATGAGAAAGTTTGTTGAGCATGTTATTATTGTTTAGATCAGTTTGATTGTTTTATTCATATGAAAAAAAAAATTATACCATTTAAATAATTCATTTGGTACCAATAAGATCATCATTTAATTTGGTTATCTCATGAAAAGATGTTGGATAGTTGTGGTAACCTTTGTGTGGATGAAAATGGCTCCATTCAAGGTATGTTCTTGTAAAAGAGTTTACTTATGTATGTTGGAAATATTTTGGTTTTATTCAGATGGAATATGTATTTATGAGGAGATAAATTAGGTTTATTTAGGAGTATGTGAAGTTTGGGCATGTCTTATATAAGACAAGAATCAAGGAGAAGTTCAGATAGATGTATGTTCTCTTCAATTGATAATATACAAGCTATAAATAGAGTCAAGGGGAGAATATGTGTGATGTTTAAATTCCAAGGATCTTGTATGGTTGATTATGGTTTAATAACAGGTTCTATTATATGATCAGGCTGTTATGGGGAGCTTTCAAAGCTCTATGAATAGTTTGACAAGTCCAAGGATCAAGTTGGCATGTTGAGGAAGAGACCATTTGTCATTAATGTGAAGGGGGAGAAAATTTAGAATGAAATTGTTGTAAAATTCTGGAGAGAGAATTATAAAATGTGTTTTCAATGTATAAAAAGGGTGAGATTGTTTATAATTTTCTTAAGATGCATTTATTGTCACTGATGTCAAGGTGATCTTAGTACATAATGCATTAATGACAAAGTGATAGGTTCCAAGTGGATTTGAGAGTGCATATAATGTGTGAAGTAATTTGAGGTGATTTACCATGTTTGAGGGATAAAATTAGGGGTAATTGTTTCTTTGTGTAATTATTTAATTTAAAATAATCCATTGGAATATTATTGTGAAGGTCTAGGTGATCCTAGTCATCTACTAGTCAACTTGACAAATCTTCCTAAGTAAGAATATTGATGACATATAAATTAGCATTCATGAAAGTTTAATAATAAATTGGTCACATGGGATTTTTAATATTTTTTCCTATATTAAGTTAATAAAATTTCAGGTCTTGATATGGTTTCTATAAAAAGTTATGGTGGTGAAAATTTGGTCTCCCAAGTAATATCAAGTGAACAAAGGAACTCCAGTCGGTAGTATTTTGCTTATAAATTTTGATAATGGATTAATTTTATGGTGGTGTAAAAATAAAATTGGTATATTAATTCAATTTATATCCATGAAAATTTATTATGGGGTTTTAATTGTTTTATAATTTCATTTATTTGATGTGAGAGTTGACTATTGTTGACAATTTTTTTTAATAAACTAGGGTGCAAATAAATGATTATAGAAGACAAAGTATTGATAAAATATTATTGGTATAAAAATAAAATATGAATTAAAATACATATATATGATAAAAAAAATTATTTTAAGTTTTTATTATAAGTAAAGGTGAATTTATTATATGTCAAAATTGACTTTTGTTGACTATAATTATTGTAGTTCTAAGTAAGCTATTTGCAGTGGTGTTTATGAAACTTTGGAGGATGAACAATGGTGTATTATGGATTTTATGATGATCATAAGTTATTTATATTTCCATAAATATGTTTATTTTACATGTAAAATTTATATTCAGGTAGTTTGAGCCTCATTTGTGAAGACAGTGTTTTTGGGCTAGTTAAGCCTAATAGGTCTTTAAGACCTAATGGAGGTTTTAGAGTATGAGTGAATGATTTGATGTTTATTTAGAATGGATAAGGATCATATAGAATAAATTTATATTAATTTAAGTGTTTTGGGTCATTTTTAAGTTACATATGAAACATATTATTTTACCGTGTTAAATGAAGGTGAATTAGGTCTCCATGTGACCTATTGAAGGCTTGAGGGCAAAAAGAGGTTTCATAGGGTGAGCAAGTCACTTGAAAGTGTTTTATGAATTTTTAAACACAAATATTGAGTGTATTAAATTTTTTAAATTTTTTAAAAATGGTTCCATATTTTTTTAATGGCTAAAGGCATCTAAGTGTAATGTGTAGCCTAATCAAGGGCTAATCGCTTAGGTCTTGCTTAAGCCTAGTGTGTTGTTTTGAGCCATTTGAAGCATGACCGACCTAATGAGTTAATTTACATTGCATTTAAAGTTTAATAATAAATATATTAATGCTTATAAAATTTTTATATATGAATTAAGTGTTAATTAAAGTGTTTTGGATGAGCAAGATTGATTGGAGAAAGAATAATGCATATGTAGAAGGCCATTTTGGTCTCATTGTGCTAGTTAGATAATGGAAGAGTGAAACAAATTATATATGAATTTTCAAAAGAGTAAAATTCCATTGAAAACATCATAAAATAATTTTTAATATGTTAAAAGTGCCTAACATTTTTTTTTGCATTTCATGAATAAGTAAGAAGCTTTGTTTCAAGGATTTTAGGCATATTTTGCTTTGGTGACCTAGTGCAAAGGTTTTGATAATTAAGGAATGAAGTGAATGGTATGAGATTTTTTATAACTTTGTGAGGGAATTAAAATAATGATAATAACATGTTGAATATTTCATAAAGATTAGATAGTGGTGCTAAAGGTAATTAGTAAGTTTTGTATTCATTCAAGGGATGATTAGGCCTTGTTTGTCTAGATGACCTAGAGTGAAGAAGTGCATTGATTATATGTTAAAAGAGTAATGAATATGCTATGTATGGCTGATATTTATGATTGTTCAATAATTTATTTACATATAATAATATTATATTGTGAAGGAGGAATGGCCTCAAGGTTATGAGCATGTGTATGAGGGGTAAAGAAGAGAAAGAGTTGTTATATGCCTATGTAAGAGGTAGATTTGTGTTTGTATGAAATACCATCACTTGTATGAGGTAGAAATGATTATTTTCATGGGTTAAAAAAAATTAAATACAATAATAAAGTGTGTAATATATTATATTAGAGGTGGAGATCAGTTGAAACTACACTTAACCTAGTGAATGGGTGTTTGACTAAATTTAGGGGTGTTGTTCCTTGATTAGTTGGTGCTGACCTAAATTGAAATAATAACTTTATAGGACAATATTCTAGATATTGTTTCAAGTTTATTTTATCCTCCATTAGGTTATTACATGTAATTCATTTTTTATGTGCTTTGATCTTGTATTTCTTCTTTGTTCATTACAATGAATGGTTTATATGCTTTGTGAATGATTTTGTTGAATGGTTAAGAGTTTGAAGAATTAGAATTAAAGTTGATTTGCTTGAATTACTGACTCTCCCCTCCCCTTAATTATTGTTCTTCCAATATTATGAGATACATATTCATTTAATTCCATCTCTCTAATCTATTACAAACATTAAATAGTCATAAACAACCATCCTCCATGTAACACCAACTGATTACCTCTTCTTATGGGTTGACTATATCCATATAACTACCAAGAAACCTTCATGAATTCTCATAAATATGGAACTTTATTGCTTCAATGATAATAATTAATGTCTCTAGATAGTGCATTAAATCCATAAATATATTTTATATACCCAAGATCTTCTTCATATGAAATTTAGTCCTGTTTAAATAATTGGGCCATTTGACTAGTCTCACAGACTAGATGATTATAAAAGGGTTAAATATGCCTTTCCATACATGTTTATAGACATAAATGACTTGATGAAGTGAAAAAGGTCTTGTAAAAAGACCTCCCATGGTTTTCAACTTCTTAAACTAGCTTGTAGCTCTTTTTCTACTCTTTTTCATTGAAAACACTATTTTACGATAGGTATGTATAGCATCCGTACAAAAAGTACCATGGTTATGACCCTATATGAGTGTAATATAAGATCTAGGAATTTTTCAAGTGATTTAGATATATTTGAATGACTTTTCCATCAAATCTTCCTAGTCAGGTCTTAAGTAGGGTTTTAGAGAGGTTAAAGAGTGATCATGAATCTTAATAATGATTCAAAAAGTTTAGGTGTTGAATATCTAAAACAATTAAATAAAACATTAGTAAAATAAGCCCTCCACCTATCCAAAAATTCCTATCCTCACATGTAAAATATTCATACAATAGTTAGCATGTGAAGTCACCTCTTAGGGAAGAAACATGCTTTTTGAGTAATATTAGGTGTCATAAGTTCCAAATAACCATCTATAGTATCTATCCTACAACTTAATCTATCATACATCCCTATAAAAACTTGATAATCATGTTCATGAAGATTGGAGTTGTACTTATGACTTCATCTTCACTTTTGTTGCCCCTTTTAAATGGTATTCTTTAAGGAGGTTAACATATAAGCTATGTATATGTAGGGTTCTTAGAGTTTTGACTTCACTATGAGTTTTAGGGATCTTACCCACTATATTTAACATTAATAACATCCTTGAATTCCTTATAATTAATGGTGTTGACTTGACTGAGCAATTTACCCTCTATTTACATGCATATAGTTTCCTATCTAGATACCTAGGTCTATTTGCCTATAGAACTAGTCATAGAGACCCCTGTCGATGATTATTTCAAGGTTATTTAGTGAGTTCAAGACCCATTATCCATTTTGTAATTCATTATATATTAAAATCCCCTTAATTTCATTACTCACAAGATTAAATTAGCCTTCTTAGGCCTATTCTATATAATATTACTTATACACGTGCCAACCAATAAGCTATTGTGATTCTCAAGAGAGTTAGTAAGAAAAAAATATCAATTCATGGCTCACATACTCCATATAGATGCATTTTGAGTCATTTTTTCTTCATCAGGTGTCTTTAAGGGTTTTAGCAAGTGTTTTGGATGTCAAGGACTCTTAACATGATTCATAGAGTATGGACCCCAAATGTAGAACCTCTTGTCATGGATTTGAAGTATATTCACCCCTTTAACTTCTCGAACCAGATCTAGTTCCCATGATAAATATGATCTAAGATATGAATGTAGGGAAATGTGCCTTGAACTGACTATGTAGATTATGAAAGTAAATAAATGGTTTAACAAGAAAAATGATAAGTTTTTTGAATTTCACTCACTCCAAAACTTCCCTCAGGACTTTAAATAACTATCCACACCATCATTTTGGCCATAATGTGTAATGAGGACCTGTATCTATCTCAACATGGTCATAGGGTCTCTTACCAAGTTTAATGTATATCTACATATTCTAGCCCTAAAGGTCATATTTGACTTGAAAACTTGAGTTCCACCAATCCCATATTGTGTATAAATAGCTAGCATCATGTTTTCTTGCCTCACAAATCTCTACATGAAGTTCATACTTCCTATCTTATCTATAAAACCTCCAAACAGTCTAGCTAGTTCCATTATTGATTATTAACTATGGTTTTCTCCACCTGGCTAAATAACTCCACTCAGTTGGCTCTAGATGCACATAGGTTATCTCATTTGGTATATGACCTTATAACCACATCTTTGAACTTGTTTAAATACTTAAATTGGCTCATAGAACCTCTATCTTCTCTCCTTGGGAATAAACATATTGATTCTCCAAAATAAATTAGGTTATATTTTTGTGCATTGACTTTGATTCATCATGCGTGATTGACTATATGATATATCTCCTTGGTCTACCATATGGACCCTTTTTACTTTAGCAAAACATTCAAAACCATTGTTGTTATCCAAACCAAATCTAATACATAGAAAAATAAATTTATATAGGTAAAATTATTATGTCCTAAGATGATTTTAGGTAATTATCTATTGTATCTTGTATGAACTAAGATAGGATGAGACCTTGAGATGATCCACATTTCTTGGCAAGCGAAATTAGTCTTTAGGTTTGTACTCGGTATGTCTAATAGAGGAGGTTTCAAATCGAATGCCTTGGGGAGGTTATATTAAAATAATATACCTTCATTTAAATATAAATATTTTGAATAATGGTGTTTTGTGCTTCATTAACCATTCTCATGAAGTTGACTATACTTTTATGCTTGCTATTTCATGCACCCTATAGGTTTTACTCAATTTTGGTAAACTCCATATGAACAAGTTGGTGATGTTAACTCTATAAGATATTGGATCTATTCTTAGATTCCATCCATTATTTTTTTCATGTTTCAAAGTTTTTTTAGGATCAAAGTAACTTAGGTTACAAGAAGAAGCAATTTTTATACAACAGGTAGTTTTTCACCATGTTCATGATTTTCATGCTTTGTCAATGGCTCTAGGGAGTTGTGATAGGTTATAAATTATTTTTTAAATGTGATCTTGATCTAATTTCCCATCATGTTCATTCTCCAAATAATACTTCATGAGTTTATATTCATAAGGATCATGTTATTTGTCTACCCTATGACTGTCACACACCATCAGTCTTGGTAAATCACATGTTTAAAACCTTTATGAAATGTTCACAAGGGTGTATTAAATGTTTTTAAGTCTTGGTATATACTTTAACATCATGAAGTGGTTATTCAAGTTTAATTTGACGTTTAAAAGAGGGATTGTGTAGACATATAGCACATTCCCACCTAGTCTGCTATGAACAAACTCATATATAGGTGCCATAAAAGAGGTGTTCATGTTGAAAAGAGGGTGTTGACACTTGATTTAGGTGTTTTAGGATGTATATAATTAATTTTAGGTTTTTGATATGGATGTCAAATCACAAGAGGCCTAAAGCAAAACATATGGCCCATGTTTTGCCCACTGCTTGTATACACTGAAAATTCACACCTACAGGTGGTTTAGTAGGGGTGAAGGAATCTTCTTGAAATGCTAGATAGGTGTAAAAACTCATCCTAAACACATAAAATATGTAAATTTTAAATTTTTTTATGACTTGACCAAGTTGAAATCACCTTTTAATAGGGAGAGACTGAGTTTAGGGAAGATTTCCCTAAAATGTCAAAACAGAGGTCCATGAAGGTTTTGAGAATATCACATGACATGGATACATGAGATTTTTTGGAATCCAAATGGATTGATTTTTTTACCTATTTAATGGAGAATCACCTTAAAATATTTTAATGGAAGATGAAAAATGGAAGGTGGTTTTGAGGAGCCTAAAAGTGCACTTTCATTCACTAATTTTAGACAATGAACCTATAGAAAAATTGAGTTCTAAACAACCTTTGTTTCTAAAGTCGACATTAGACCATGAGAAAACAGATAAATAGTTAAAAATAGTGAAACTATTACTTATGATCTAAAAAATAATTAATCAAAGGTTGATACATAATGTTTAGTGTCCTAAAGTGAACCTACAGGTGTCCTTTCCTCTCACAATGTGTACGTATAGTAGAGGTCAAACTCCTACATAGTCCATATGGAGAATTAAACATGAAAATATAAATTTGTAGATGTAAAATGAATTACACATACCTTATGGGATATACAAATGATAATGGTATATATATAAGTGTGTAATTCACACATGCAAGTGCTCATTCAAGTGATAATGCACACTTACAACCACTAAGGATTACTATGAAAATAGTGAACAAAGGTAGTATTTTTGGTGAGAAGATGAAATTAAGATGGGATAAAATAATAAAATTCATTAACAAATGATCTTTAACTGTTTTAAGGAAACCCATGTGCTATTAAAAATTCCTAATTCATGCATAGCCACCTATAGGTCTTGAAACTCCTATACAGTCAACTAAGGATGACTAAGATAGGTAGTGAGATGAGAAATGTGCCTAAGTGATGATATAAGGTCACTCAAGGTGAAATAATGAGTCAATATAAACTTTATATGATCTTGGAATATTTATTAGAGGCCATATCCACCATTTTCAATCCTTATCAAGAATTTTCTCCTTTAAGAAAGAAAAGACTCAGTCAGGAAGTTGACCTCAGTCTAGCATGATCATGGTAGGGAATGAAAAAGGCAAGGTTTGGAAAGAGTATATAGATTTGAATAATAAAAATTTAATACCAATTTAGCTAATAATTTCCCTTAGGTATATCCTAGTGGGTATTGAATAGAGAAAGGGTCTAAATAAGCTTCACATGGTCTCCTTTCCAATACTCCTGCACATAGTCCATTTCACACTATCATCCTTAGACTCTTGAGGATTTAGAAGTTAATATGACATAAAAATAAGAATAAAATCTGTAAAAAATGTCTCATAACTTAGATAATCTTTTCAAATTTTCATATCCTCTGATAAAATAGTGGGACTGCCCTCTATTTTATCTTAGGCATAGGGCACTTCATTTGTACATGAAACTTGCAACCTTGAGGAAAGAGGATGAGATAGTGGAACAAGAGTACATAAAACCATTAAATAAGGTGTGATAGGTTAAAATAAATATATAAAAACATGAATAACACCTCACTGAATGAGGGAACCAAGCAAGGGTGTCTAGATTGCTAAGTTTGTAAGCAGGCCTAAAGGCATGGTTTTAGCCTAGAACACAAACAAGATATCACCTTCATTTCTATCCTTAATTATGACTCTAAATATATTTTATCATTTTTTGGAACCATATCAAAAAATTTATAGAATATATTTTTCATGGGAATCCATGAGGAGCCATTTTGGGATTCAAGGACAACTCAAGCCTACTAAGCATAACTAGGCCTAAAGTTCAAATGAGGGGTCAACTTATTTTTTATAACCTTGGTAGATAACTAAAATTAACTATATAATTTTATTATTGTCTTAATATATGTAATAAATGTTTTTTAAATAATATAAACCATCATAAATCCACTTTTTAACTCAAAACTCTCTTAGGCATGCAGGAAAAGAGGAAAACAAGCTTGAGAGGAGAGTTTCAAATGCTCATATATTTCATGAGTAATTTCATGGAATTGAAAGGAGTTTGGGGAGTTTATTATGGGAATTTAATATCATGTTAGTGTAATATTTCTTCAACTTTAATGTCAAGTTTTTATGAACAATGCTTAGGAATCAAAACTGCTCAAAACCCTTATAAAACCTTCCTAGTGACCAATTTGGAGAAATGGAGTTGGATAAATTATATAATGAGATATTTTGACAAGGATGGTTATTATAAACTATATATTACTCCCTAAATATGATCCTCATACTTTTTATCTATATGGAATTATACAAAGATGGTAGAAAATAGGCTTTTCTTGACAATTTTATGCATTATGCATGCTACAACAGGATTCTAAACATGAAATCAAGTTTTAAGGGAAGATTAAGAATTTTAATAACTTCATATGTTCATTAAATTCCTTTAATAAAATTCTAATGGTTTCAAAAATAGATATTATTTTAACCATTCAAAACTGGCATAGTGGACAAGCTAGTGAGAGGGGTGGAAAAACTCAAATGGGGTGATTTTAAGGTGTGTCTAAAGATTATAAGGACATGAAGTGTTTTTAAAATTTTCATCCACTCTCTCCCAGATATTTTCATGAGAAAATTATTCCAATTTTGATTTTGAGTGTGTAGGGTGCATGAAATAGGAGTTTTCTTGCCTTCAGATGATGATATCTCATTTTTAGATGATTTCAAAGGACCAACACTACAACCAATTAATGAATAGTCATGTATGAAATAATTTCCATTAATTCCAACCATTATAAATTATTATATTTAGTTATGTTGTGTTCAAGAATCTCAAATCATGAAGACAATTTTTTTTATCTAGTTAAGAGGATTTTATGCCACTTTGCAAGAGTTTGATGACTTTGATAGACATTTGGATTTATTTAATTTTCATGGTTCATCCCATATACTATTATAATTCAAAATTAACTTATTTTATAAGATTTGAAATTTTATTTATGACCCTTGGACTTCTCTCTTCCCCTCTCTTTCTCAAGTTCTATAAGAACTAGCCATTTTGGCCATTATAACTCATGTTCCTCCTAAGTATGGTGAATACCTTATCATTTATATACAATTTAATAGATAATAATACTTATTTTTACATCTTCCATGATTATTCATAGTGTGTTATATTGGATGATGAATCTTGCTTAGTGAAAACTATGGATTCCTTAGCATGTTTTTTCATTCTTTCACCAATTTCTAGCCTCTTTTTGTAGGGCGTGTGAAGTGTTATAGGATATTTATAGGTTTTATTTATTTAGTATATTAAATAGTTACATTAAATTCATCTTGTCTATTCCTCATAGTTTAAGGAATTTATCCATAAGCTCATAAGGTAACATTGATGTGAGAAGACATAGATTGAAGAAGTGTATGTTGAGTTTCTCCTTTGATTTCATATATAATATGTAGTTGGTTAGAAGTCATCATATTATTTGGTGCATCACCCCCCTTAGGATATTATTCTTTTAGTTTTATCTCTTCCTTTTCACCCCTAAAGTTAGGTGTAGTTATAATCCAAAGTGCTACATCAAGGGAGCTTCCCCTATCTAGAGATTCACCTCATCCTTAGGCTACCCACAAGCCTAGAGGTGTTTCCATTGTGCCACTTGGATGAGGAGAGATTTTACATCTAATTAAAGGGTAAAAATATAAGTGACAATAATAAAATTAGGTGAAGGAGAGGAACTCCAAAATTAAGTTGAATATCATACTTTTCTTCAAGTCAATATTCAAAATACATATTAATAACAATGAAGATGTCTACAACAATGTTTTATCATTAAATAAAGGTGGAAGATATAATTTTAGTATATTTTTGTTATACCAACCTGAGGGATACCCAAATTAGGCCTTCCAAACTCAATAAAAGTACATGAAGAGATAAAAATGGATAGTGGTGTAGAAGTCTTTGAAGAAGTCAAAACACCATAAATACCTTACATGATAGTTACAATAGCCTTCCATGCATTTAAGTGACTTAAGGGTGTTCTTAAGATGGTCTATTTTTAGTAATCTTTGACCAATGAAATGTCTATTCACACCATATTCATTGAATTCCCTCTCTTATTATTACAAACATTGAATAGTTATAAACAACCATCTTTCATATAGCATCCCCTGATTACCTCTTTTTGTGGGTTGAATATATCCATATAACCACCAAAAAACCTTAATTAATGTTCATAAATATGGAACTTGATTTCTTAAAGGGTAATAATTAATGTCTCTATATAATACATTAACTCCAAAAATAGTCTTTATATGCCCAATATCTCCTTCATCTATAACTTAGTCTTAATTAAATAATTAGGCCATTTGACTAGTCTACAGACTAGATGATTATAAAAGAGTTGCGTAATAATTTCCATCCATGTTTATGTACATATAGTGACTTGAAGAGTTGAAAAAAGTATTAGAAAAATACCTCTAATATTTTTTAAATTCTTGAACTAGATTTTACCTCTTTTTCTACACTTTTTTGAAAAAACATTGTTTTATGATAGGTCTGTACCCCATATATACAATAAAGTACCATGGTCATGACTCTATTTTTGTGTAATAGATGATATATGCCTTGTTCAAGTTATTTAAATATACTTTAATGCCTTTTCCTTCAAATCTTCCTAGTCAGGTCTTAAGTAGTGTTTTAGAGAGGTTTAAGAGTGCTCATGACTCTTAACAATGATTCATAAAGTTTATGCATTAAATATCTAAACTAATTCCACAAAAATTAGTATACTAAGCCATACACATATCCAAAATTTCTCACCTTCCCATGAAAAATATCCATATATTAGTGAGCATGTGAAGTCACCTCGTAGGGAAGAAACCTGATTTCTAAGTAGTATTAGATGTCTTAAGGTCTAAATAAATAACTATATTATCTTTCCTATAGATCATGTTTTTAATACATCCCTCTAACAACTTGATAATATTATTCATTAATATTTTAGGTGCCCTTATGAAATCATATTAATTTTTTTCCCCTTTTAGATGACACTATTTAAGGAGGTTAACAGATAAACATATGTACATGCAAGGTTCTTAGAATTTTGACTTCACAGTGAGTTGTAAGGATCTTACCCACTATCTCTAGCATGAATAACATCCTTGAAGTCCTTTGGAGTAAATTTTTTGAATTGAATGAGCCATTTACCCTCTATCTATATGCATATAGTCTCTTATCTGAACACTGAAGTCTATATGCTTGTAGAACCAATCATAAAGACCCCTATGGATGATTCCTAAAAGGCTATTTAGGGAGTTTAGGCCCCATTATCCCTTTTATAATTCATTATATATGTAAATCCACTTAATTTTCTTCATCATAGGCTTAAATTATCCTTCTCAAACCTATTCCATATAACATGACCTTAGTACGTGCCAAACAACATGTTGTTATGATGCTCAAGAGAGTTACGAAGACCAAAAATATCATTTCACATCTCAAATAATTCATCTAGATATATTTTGAGGCATATTTACTTAATAGAGTGTGTTAGTTCCCAAACTTGCACTTAAAAATGTGTGCCCTTTTGTTAAATATTAATTCATGAATATCTAAAAATTGCCTCCAATTTTCAAGTGTTCACCCAATTATAAAAATACAACTTTTACCTTGTGAAAAGTCTTGTGTGATCTTCATTCCAACTAAGGCTTAATGTTTTCATGTTTTAATGATATTTTAGGGTATACAATTAAATTCAAGTTGGGAAGATCAAATAATTCTAAGTATGATGTTTTCCATCTTCAAAAAGTTTTAGAGCTTGGCAGAATTTCTAAGGTCAAATACTAGTCTACATTATTGAAAATTTAAAGGGGTGTTTGAAATCCTAGTGGATTTTTTTGGTGGAAAAACAATTTGAAAAAAATGAAAGTTCAACTTTACAAATTCTTAAGTTTTTTGTAAAATTCTTAAGTTCAAAAATTTTGGTCAAAAGTTTTTGTTGGACATTTTGGTCAAAATTTTTCTTCAAAAATTTTAGTTGGACATTTTGGCTGGACATTTTATTTAAAACTTTTGGTTGAACATTTTGGGTAGACATTTTTCTCATAAATAATTTGTCTTATTTTGTGTTCCCCTTGCTTTGAAGGGTTTGGTTGTCAAAATTTTTATTTAGGGTTTATGTTTAGAGCCTTTGATTTACAATGTCTGCCATCCACTAGTCAACATGCAATCAAAAGACAAATGGTCCAAAAGGAAGAAATGAAGTTTCAAGGTAAATTAGAGGTCTATGTGGAAAATAATAAAGGTTAAAAAAACATCTAAGAGGCCATGTCAATATTTCTAGTCACTCCAAAGTATATGACCTGTCCAAGTAGAAGTTAAAAATTTCAAAGCTTGAGCTTTTAAGTAGAAAAGAGCCACACTATTTATAAAATCCATGTGGAGGATCAAATGACAAATCCAATATTTTAAAAGGTTAAAATAATTTTCTTAAACATTATAAAGTTTGGAAATAATCCTAAAAAGGTAAAAGGAAAAATATAAATGTGAAAGGCACAAGAAAGTTTGACATTAAGGTAAAAAGGTAAAGAAATCTCAGTCTTGTATTTCTAATATTTTGATTATTTTGAATACCTCCATGGAAGAGAAATGTTACAGGATTATGAGGCTATGGTGGACCATTCCAATTTTATTTCTCAAATGGGCATGGATTATTATTTGTTTATACCATAGCTAGAATATTCCCTTGAAATAATTACAAGGCAAGGGTTGTTCTTTGGCCTGCAAAAGGAGAAAGGTAATTGTCCATAAGTTTCTATCTATGCAAATGATTAGTTAAAGTCATGGCCAAGTAGTTACACCTAAACATAAGGAAATTTTTTTGATCCTAAGGTAATATTATCCCTTAATCCCAAGTGTAGCGCATTTCCAACCAAGAAGATCAAGGGTTTCCTTGAAATCTTCATCATTACAAGGATAGGAAGTTGCCAGAATGATTTTCCTACAAGGTAGGAGCTTATAAGAATGATCAAGGGCATATTCCAGCTAAATAATATTCCCTAAATATTTTTTGTTAAAATATTTATATAAAAAGAAGTAGTTATTTTTTATTGTTTGTCTTTCTAGGTCTAGGCTCTTTCAATTTTTAAGATCCTTATTGTGTGTGTCTTATCTCTCTTGCTAAGGTGGTTATAACTATACATCCATTACCCATCTATGAGATCATGTCTATGTCTCCCCTATTTAAGAACAAGATCACCATTCTTCTCCCCATGATCACATTTTGAAACAATGATGTATGTAAGCTTCATTTTTAAGATAATGAAAAATAACTATGATTTTTAGTTTTTCCTATTAATGAAGTGAAATAATATGTTTTACATACTTTATTGGTTGGATATTTGGTTTAATGCTTATCATCTTGGGCATAAATCTAGGTTATAATCCCCTTTTGTGTTATGATTTGGAAATATGTTGTTGATAACCTCTTAAGGGCACCCTAGGTTTATGGATTTAATAGGAAAAATTATTTGAATCTCTAGTTGTAGTGTATGATTTAGGGTTTCAAAGACCATTTGAACATTTGCATTCCATTGACACCAATAAATTAAAACTATTCCTAGTATTTTCCTTAGCTTATATTTCAATCTTATACATCTTTTCATATGAATGATGTCATGTCTATTAAAATACATCCTACTATTTGATAATTCATACCATTTCACCACTCTTTTTTAAACTACTTAAATCATCCTACCTTATTATATCTTGTAAATAATACACTCTATTACATATTTTAAGTGTTATTTTCCTATATATGCATAAATATTTCCTATACAACATGTGTCTATATTTTGTGTTTTAAAGCCCAAAATTGTAGTCTTCCATTTTCCCCTATTGTTAAAAATTTATTTAGAAATAATGGTTGCATTAATATTTACATATGTCTTCAATAGCTTGTGTTTTACCTAGTGTATTTGTTTGTTCAGACCTGGTTAGATTTTTGATGTGTGATAATAATAATCCCCATGGAGATTGAATTGTAATATCCCTCCATGTTAGAAAGCTACCCCTTAGGTCCTCTCAACTTGGTTCAGGTAGAGCTAAAAGTATTAGGGAGATAACCATACCCTTTGTCAGTGTCTTTTAGTCATTATCTATATTCAATGCAACCTAATGTCATACCCTTTCCTAATTTTAATGACATATTTACAGGTTTCTCATCTTTGTTTTCCATACTACCCAAGTGTGAAAGGTTGAGTGCAAGAGGTGTATAATTGGGAACCAACACTTCACTAGTGTTGTTGCTAAAGAAATAAAATCCTTGGTCATTTGTATTAATGGGGACTCTTACATAGAGCTATTATTTTTTAAGTATTATCAAGTTATTTGCTTATTTTTGTGTTTATTATGATATTTTTTTCATAAAGTACACAACACACTACTCACACTATTGTCGGGGACTTGAAATATTTGACAAAATGAATTCTACCGAATTTATTACAAAGAGCTATTAACTTGTTCATGTTTTAATGTGTTTTCTTCCTTAAAACACAAATCTAAAATTTCTAGTGTCTTTATTTTCATGTTTCATCACTAACTTTAGCAAAGTATAGTTTCAGATTGTATCACAACATGTTTGTAATTTGTTATATTCTAGAAGTTTTCTTTTAGTGGTGACTCGAAGATTGTATCTCATTTCTAGAAAGATCAATTCCCATTTTGAATATACCTTAAATTCAACTTTGAGTGTTCTTTTATTTGCAAATTTGGAAGGACTAAGATCATCCTTCAAAGGTGACTCATGAAAGTAGCTTGTCTCACCCTTGAGTGTTTATCAAATATGAAGGAGACAAGTTTGGAGAACCATTGAAGGACAAAGTTTAGTAGCAAAAGTGTTTTGAAAATCAATACGTTGGTACACCTAAAATTTCATTTATTGAGATTCCTTTAATTGAAGATTATCATAGTTCTCATAATCATTCAAAATGATAAAATCCAAGCTATTACCTAACATCTTCTCAATCAGCTTAATCTCCTCCTAAGTTTGATCCCCCAAGTCCACCTCACTCACCTCCTGATAGCCCTTTGCCATTTGATCTTGAACCCAGCAATAACTAGTCATGAGGCATATGGATTAAGATGAGAATGAACATCTTATATTTAGGATTCCTAGATTTAGACCTATTAATTTTAATAAATGGAAGGTTATCCTATTGATGTCACAAATGAAGTAAGGAACCACCTCCCTAAGTTTCAAGGGAATAATGCAGTGACTAGTGATCAACACTTAAGGGATTTTCACATTATCATTGAATATTATGAGGTTGATCATGAATATATGTTCATTAAGTTATTTATACACATGATGGAAGAAGATGCTCGTGACTGGTTCAATTCCATTCCCATTGGATGCATTGATTCATAGGAAGAAATGAAGAATGTTTTCAAAATTCAGTATGGTGATAGGATTGATCCTAGGTTTCTTTTGGAAGATTTTTAAAACATTAAGAATAACCCTAATGAGAATGTGTAGGATTTTAATACAAGTTTTAATAAGACTATGATGAGGTTGCTTAAAAATATTAGGCCTAGTGATACAACTTGTTTGATTAAGTATTTTGATGGATTTCATAAGAAGGTTACCTACTACTTGAGGGGCAAGGCTCCTACAAACCTGACATTGGAATTTAACTAGACATACAAATTGAAAACAACATAAAGGTTATAGTAAATCCCCTAAATAAGAAAATTGATGTGAATTTGGTTAATCCTGAAAGACACGATCCACTAAGACATTCAACCTTGAGGAAACCATGAATACCTTGGCTTCCACTATGAAGAAGATGTTCTACAAGCTACATATAACTAAGAAGGTGTTGTCTCATGGGTCTACAAGTTAAGAGAGAACTTAGAATATGAAATAAGCATAAGGGAGACCTCTTTTACACATTAGAGATAATGACAGATTGAAGAGGCATGTACGTGATGATAGAAATGATAGAAATTAGAATAAAGGGGTTGTAAAGGAAGTGCCTGATCTAATGAATGCCAAAGTAAATACTTTAAATTTTGATATTGACATTGATTGGTGTGATAAATTCTTCCTTCCCCATACTATATGTGAACTATTGAATAAATTGATGAAGATGTAGATAAACCTAAGTCTATACTTGATGATGATGATATTTTGATGTTTAATTTTCAAGTCTCCCAAAGCAAAATGTCTTCCTCCGTAGAATTGCTAAGTAATACCAATGTTGATTACATTTGGAGTGCAGTATAAAAGGTATGCATCCCAACTTCTAAGTTTTTTTTTATGTTAACTTGACACCAGCATATGAATTTCCCAATCATGATTTTGAATTATTATGCTCCACAATGATTACAAAGTATGATGGGAAAATTCCTTCATTTGAGGATAGGTATTTGCTAATTAGTGTAGTTTCCCAATAGATATAATATAACCTGAGAAGTAAGAAACAAAGCTTTTCTCCTCAAAAAACTACCCTATAAATCTAAGGGCATGGGTTGTGAAGAGGAAATTTAAGAAAACTATAGCAGTCCCTAATCCTTCCAAGATAGCACCTACTTCCCAAGTTATTAAATAAAGAGGTGTTCTAACTAATAATAAAGTACCTTTGTTTTCAAGTATTCCTAAGAATATGAGTGATGTTATAAAAAATCCACCCTAGAAGATTGTTATTTGAAATACAAATTCATCCCAACCTATTTCACCTATAATTTTAAATGGTTGTATTCAAGTTAAAGGTGTTATGACCCTTACTCCTAATACCCCCTTACATAGTAAAGCATGTGTGATATGGATCAAGTGTTAAGTCAATTGGAGATCACCATGCCACTTGTTGAGTTATTGTAAATACCTAAACATAGGAAGAGGGAATTTGAATATTTCAAATTTAGTGAGAGTACAACATCAAATGAGATTACTCCACCCCAAACACCCACAAATGTTGATGAATAATCATATAATGTTGTTGAACCCACCCCTGAGGTCTATTTGGGGATTGCATTAGTAAAAATTTAGTTGATGGTAGATCCATTTTACATAACCCTACTGATAAGTGGATTAATTATTCATAATTATATGTTTGATTTTGGATCCTATTGCAACATGATGCCCCTACATTTCCTTAATGAGCTTAGAGTGAAAATTACACTAGACTTTGGCAAGTGCTATGCCATGGACTCATGAGAGGTGATAGTTGTTGGACAAGTTAAATGGTTGGTAGTGCAGTTGGCTATGCATCTAGGTAAGTTATTAAATATGGATGTGGCAGTTGTAGACTGCCCACCTAAGTGGGGGATAATATTGTCAATAAAATGAGATGCTAGCATATGTGGAAGTGTGCAAAAGGACCTTTCATACACCACCATTATGTAGGAGTTTAGGATGGTCAAACTTCATAGAGAGTCTAAGGTCATTCATATACTTTAAAATTTGACAAAATATTTGAATGAGGTGTTATACATCGATGTGGAGATGGGTAGCTTCATTGAGAATGTAGATGTTGTTGAATAACCCAATATTCTTAATGCTAGGTTTGATAATGAAAGTGTCATATGGAAAATTTCTTTTGATAAGGTTTTCTCCAATCTTGGAAATGGAGCTAGGGTTGTCTTCTATGCCCCCAATGGTAAATATTTTAGGTTTTTATCCTAACATTCCTTTGAGTGCACAAAAAATACTACTAAGTATGAGGCAATCTTACTTGGTTTGTGAATTACCTACAAACATAGAATTATAAGTTTGATTATAAAGGGTGATTTAGAGGTAGTGGTTAAGTAGGTCTATAATGCTTATGCTACCAAAAATAAAAGGTTGAAATAATATAGGAATGTTGTATGTGATTTGTTAGATTTATTTAATGCTTTTAACATTTTATATCATGATAGAAGTTTTAAAGAAGAAACTCATAGACTTTTAAGGTTATGTGCTCTATTTGAAATTGAAAATATGAACCCTCCTTATCAGTATCAAACGGAGGTTATTTTTAGGCATTAAATACAAGATAATATTCATCATTAACAAGTTTTTTTATGATGATGAACATATTATAAGGTTTCTAAATTGTGAAGTTGAGTTTCATAATTAGCTCATAAACTTTGAATCCATGGTTCAAACTTGTGATGGAAAAGAAGCCTTGTTTGGGAAGGATATAATCCATCTAAAGAAAAAAACTCTCCATAGGGGATTCGTAAGTTTAGAATCATCTTTTGATGGAGCAGAATGAATTGAATATAGAGACTTATTTATCATAAAGGATGTGACTAAGTGTAATTTGGGTTCTCATGAAAATCCAAGGAAAGTTTGGTTGGGTACTCATCTAATTGAAGCAAAGAAGAAAACTTACATGCATCTACTAAAGAAGTACCAAGACTATTTAGCTTGGTCCCATTCTAAGATGAAATCATATAGGGAAGATATTTTTGAACATGTCATCCATTTCAACCTAATAGCAATCCTTTCAATCAGAACTAAAGACCTATCAACCCCATCTTGTCCACCAAGATGTGGGATGAGTTAAAGAAGCTAAGGGATAGTAGGATTATTTAGCCATCATTTATTCATCATGGGTGGAAAACTTAGTCCCTGTGAGAAAGAAGAATAGTGACTTTTTCTTGTGTGTTGATTTCCAAAATTTGAACAAAGATTATTTAAATAGTAATTATCCCCTGCCTAATATCGATAACCTACTATAAATTGTTAAAGGATTAAATATGTTTTCCACTTTAGATGGTTTTTTAGGGTATAACTAGGTTATGGTGAAGGAATTTGAGAGACCCAAGACTACATTTACAATGCCTTGGGGCACGTATGTTTATATGAGGATGCCTTTTGGGTTAATAAATGTTGATGTAACATTTTAGTGGCCTATAGATGTTGATTTTATAGGGGTAATTAATAACTTTATATCTATGTATTAGGATGACACTATCGTGTACTCTAATAATAGAAAGAAACATTTGGATCATTTCGAGAAGTGTTCATTAAATGTAAGGAGTTTGGTATTTCACTTAATCCTAAGAAGTGTAACTTCAGAGTATAAAAGGATCATTTGTTGGGACATATAGTGTCTAAGTATGGTGTCATGATTTACCCCAAGTGAGGTCAAGCCATTAAAAGGTGCCTATCCCATCCTAAAATAAGGGAACTTAGTCCTTTGGGAAAATTAACTTCTTCATAAGGTTTGTGTCTAATTTTATAGAGATTACTCTACCTATTAGTTCTATGTTGAATAAATACCAAAACATCAAGTGGGAGGAGAAGGTCATGTAAGAATTTAATGAAATCAAATGAGCCTTGAAGTATGTCCCTATCTTGGCCAGCCTTGATTACACTAAATAAATTTAGATATTCTCTTTTTCATCCCATAATACTATTGTTCCTATTCTTTTTCAAAAGAATGATGATGGTCACGAACAAACCATAGCTTTATTTAGTAATGATATCCAAGGTTCTAAACTAAATTACAACTTTACAAAAAAAAAAAATTGATCTCTTGAAGTCTATTAAAATATTTAAACCTTACATTCTAAGTTCAAATATTATTGCTCGCATACAATGGTGAAGGACATCTTGAATCAGATTGAAATATATACATGTGTATATATATCTCTGTGTGTGTGTGTGTATCTCTGTGTGTGTGTGTGTGTGTGTGTGTGTGTGTGTGTGCGTGCGTGCATGTGTGTGTGTGTGTGTGTGTGTGTGTGTGTGTGTGTGTGTGTGTGTGTGTGTGTGTGTGTGTGTGTGTGTGTGTGTGTGTGTGTGTGTGTGTGTGTGTGTGTGTACATGTATATATTTCAATCTGATTCAAGATGTCCTTTACCATTGTATGCTAGATTTATACAATAATATTTGAACTTAGAATGTAAGGTTTAAATTTTTTAATATATATATATTATATATATATATATGTATATATGTATATATATATATATATATGTATATATATGTGTGTGTGTATATATATATGTATATACATACATATTCCAACAAGAGATGCAAGTGCATCAATAATTTTAGAGAGTATGACATGGATATTCATACCACCAAAGTAGTGAGAGGGATGGGTCTATCCAATATTATGGGTGAGACCAATTTTTAATATGTTGAGGTAAACATTGATGTTGTTAATATTGATGATGTTTTGAGTAGAATTAGCATGTCTCCATGGTATAAAGACATTTTTAACTACTTGAAATATATAAATTATCCCCATAATTTGGATAATAACCAAAGGATAACTCTAAAACTTGTTTCCCAAAAATATCTCTTTACTAAATATTGATTGGCATGGAAGAATCTAGATGGGGTTCTCTTGAGATGCATGGTAGAAGAAGAAACTATTGAATTAATTGAGCACTTTCATAGTGTAGTATGCGGTGGTCACTTTGTAACCAAAGTAAAAAATCATAAAATTATGATATATGGCTATTGGTGGATGTCACTATTGAAGGATGTTTCCCAAAAAGTCATAAAATGTGAGAAATGTTATCACTTTATTGGAAGGCTGAAATCTTCTAGTTCCCTTCCCTTGTAACCTAGATGATTAAAGGCCCATTTAGACATTGAGGAATGTATTTCATTGGGTAAATCACTACTCCATAAATAACTAGACATAGATGGATATTGGTTGAAATTGATTACTTCCCAAGATGGGTTGAAGTGGTCCCTACAAAGAAGGTTAAAAACTAGGTGATTATGGACCTTTTGTTGAATTAGATTATTTGTAGCTTTGGTGTACCTATCAAGGTAATTGGTGATAATTCCATGATTTTCATATATAATATTTTAATTTCATTATGTAAATAATATGGGATCAAATTAACTTAAACTTCCAACTACAACCATTAGGGGAATGGGCAAGCACAATCTAGTAATAATAACTTGCTCAAAATCATTAGATAAATGTTCGAAACAAATATGAAGAGGTGGGGGAAACAACTAAAGTTTTACTTATGGGATAATAATATCATGCCTAAAAGAGCTATAGTTTAAATAATTTTTAAGATTGTTTATGGAACTCTAGTTGTCTGACCCATGAAATTGTAGTTCCTAACCTATCAGTTTATGTAGTAGTTAAAGGAAGATGATGAAATCAACCACTATGAAAGTAGATTAAACTAGATTGTTGATTTTGATGAAACTAACAGAAAATATCATGAGAGACACCTCAATTTCAAGGAAATAATTAAAATAATACTTGATAAAATGATTTCTCTAAGAAAATTTTAAGTAGGTGATCTAGTTTTTCTCTAGGACAATAGGCTTGAGGAGACATGCAAGCATGGAAAGTTTGATGCCTTGTGGATGGTCCCTTATTACATTGAATATAGGATTAGGGAACACACTTTCTTCTTGAAAGACCTAGATGGTGATATACTAGAGATTCTATTTAATGGTAGACATCTAAAACAATTCATTGATTTAGTTTGTGATTGTGTATACTAATGTGTAATGTATAGTTTAGTTGTTCTATTATTTTGTCACACTTTTGCATTGGGCCTTTGTTTGTACAATTTTTTTGGTGATTTTGTTTTGTGTATTCATTCTTAGATATTCCTGATCTATTTTTTTTAGTATGGCCTAGTCTAAATAAGTTTTCATGGGTGTTTTATAAGAATTTGATCAAGTTTTGACTTAGTGGCCTAATGGATTGGCACCTGGTCTTATTTTTGGGGCTCTTTGCACACCCATAGGGGATATACATCCTCAGGTGAGAGCCATTGTTAGTTCCAAAACTTGTACTTAATAAGTTGTACCCTTTTTTAAAATATTAGTGTATGAATATCTAGATGTTGCCTCCTATTTTCAAGTGTTCACCCAATTATAATAATCCATCTTTTGCCTTGTGAAAACCTTTTGTAATCTTGGTTCCATCTAAGGCTAAATGTTTTCATGTTTTAATGATATTGTATGGCCTACAATAAAAATCAATCCGAGAAGATCATATCATGCTAAGTATGATGTTTTCCATCTTTGAAAAGTTTTGGAGCTTGGCATAATTTCTAAGGTTAAATATAAGTCTGCATTATTACAAATTGAAAGGGGAGTTTGAAAGTTTGGAAAATTTTATTGGATGAAAATCAAGTTGCAAAAAATACAATTTTGACTTTTCAAGTTATTAAGTTTTTTGTAAATTTCTTAAGTTCACAAATTTTGGTCAGAAATTTTGTCAAACATTTTGTTCAGATATTTTGGTCTAACATTTTGCTTGGAACTTGTGGTCAAAAATTTTGGTCAGACATTTTGTTTAGAAATCCTTTGTTGGCTTTTGTGTTACCCTTGTTTTTAAGGATTTTGTCATTGGAATTTTTGTTTGGGGTTTGTATTCAAATCCTTTAATTAAAAATGTCTATGATTCGCTAGTCAACATATAATAAAAAGAAAAATGGTCCAAAAGGAAGCAATGAAGTTTCAAGGTAAATTAGAGGCTAATGTGGAAAACAAGTAAGGCCATAAAAACATTCAAGAGGCCATGTCAATATTTTTTTCTCAATCCAAAATGTATGACCTATCCATGGGGAAGTTAAAATTTTCAAAGCTCAAGAGTTTAAGTAAAAGAGAGAACCACTATTAATACAATCCATGTGGAGGGTCAAATGAAAAAGGAAATATTTTAAAATGGTAAAATAATTCACATAGGAATTATAAATTTTGGTAAAAACCCTAAAAATGTCAAAGGAAATATAGAAATGTGGACGTCATGGGAAAGTATGGGAAATTGAAAGTTTGGAGTTTGAAAGTTTGGAAAGTTTCTAAAAAATTTCTTGTTTCAAATACCTCCATGGAAGGTAAATGTTTTTAGGTTTGTGAGGCCAAGGTGGGATATTCCAAGGAGATTTCTCAAATGTCCATGGATTTTTATTTGTTTTTACCACATCTAGAATATTCTTGTGAAATCATTACAAGGTAAGGAGTGTTATTTGGCCTACATAAAGAGAAGGATAGTTGTCCAAAAGTTTATATCTATGAAAATGATTATTTAAAGTCATGGGAAAGTGGTTACACATGAAGATAAGGAGTTTATTATCCTCCCAAGGGAATAGTATCTCTCAATCCTAAGTGCAACACATTTCTAGCCAAGAAGAGCAAGGGTTTGATTGAAATATTTATCATTGCAAGGATAGGAAGTTGCCAGAATGATTTTCTTGCAAGGTATTAGCTTCTAGGCATGATCAAGGGCATATTCCAACTAAAGTATATTCCTAGAATATTCTAGTTGAAAGATTTGTTTAAAAAGAGGGCTTGTCCTCGTTTCAAATGTTGTTGTTGGTTATTTTTCCTTTTAGGTCTACACTCTTTCAAATTTTGAGATCCTTACTATGTGTATGTCGTATCTCTCTTGCTAAGGTGGTTATAGTTTTATAACAATTAACAATCTTTGAGATCATGCCTATGTCTCTGTTGTCTAAGAGCAAGCTTAGCATACTTCTCCTCATGATCACATTCTGAACCAATGATTTATGTAAGTTTAATTTTTAATATAATGGAAAATAGTTGCGATTTTGAATCTTTCCTATTAATTATTTGTAATAATATGTTTTACATGATTTTTTTATTGGATAAATGGGTTAATGCTTATGAAGGGTTACCATCGTGAGCATAGATCTAGGTTATAAACCCCTTATTGATTGTGATTTGGAAATACGTTGTTGATAACCTTTTAATGGCACCCTGGGTTTATGGATTTAATAGGAAAAAGTATTTGAATATATAGTTATAGTTTATGCTTTAAGGTTTCAAAGATCATTTGAACATTTTCATTCCCTTAGCACAAATAAATCCAAATTATTCTTGATATTTTCCTTAGCTTGTATTCAGTCTTCTACATCTTTGTAAATGAATGATGTTATATTTATGAAAGACATCCTACCTTTTTTTTAAATTGCACAACCACATGAATCTTTTATAACTACTTAACTCATCCTACCCTATTCTACCTTACAAATAATAAACCTTATTACATATTTTAAGTGTTATTTTCCTGTAGATGCATAAATATTATGTATACAAAATGTCTCTATATTTTGTGCTTTCAATCCCAGCATCATATTATTCCATTTAGACCCATGTTATTTAAAATTTCCTTAGAAATATAGGTTGCAGTCATATTTACATTTATCTTCAGTAACTTGTGTTTGCCCTGGTATATTTGTTCATTCAATGTAATAAACCTTCCTGGGTGGGGTGATCATGTTTGGTTATGACCTTGTTAGATTTATGTTTTGTGATAGTAATCACCATGGATATTGAATTGAATTATCCCTCCATGTGAGCAAGATACTCATTTCATCATCTCACCTTGGTTCAAGAAGAGCCAAAAGTAGTAGGGAGCTAACCATACCCTTTGCCAGTATCTTCCTATCATTATTCACATTCAGTCCATCTTGATGTCAAATCCTTCCCTAGATATAATGAAATATTTTCAATGTTTTTATATATTTTTTCCATATTCGCAAAGTGTACAAGGCTAAGTGCAAGAGGGGAACAACTAGAAAGCAACAAGTGTCTTTCAGAGTTTTAGCAAGGGTTTTTGAGTTACATGACTCTTAGCGATGAATCATAGAGTATGAACCCTAAAATTAAAACATATTGTCATGTATTTGAAGTAAATTGACCCCTTAAACTTCTCTAACTAGCTCAAGTTCCCATGTAAAATATGAATTAAGATATAAACATAGGGAAATGTGCCTCAATCTAACTATCTATATTTTACAAGAAAATTAAAGGTTTAACAAGCAAAATGACAAGTTTGGTTAAATTCAATCACTCCATCACTTCCCTCAATACTTTAATTGACTCTCCATACGATTATTTTTACCATAATGTGTAATGATGACCTAAATCTATCTCAACATGGTGGTAAGGTCTATTACTAGGTTTAAGGTCTATCTGCATATAAGAGGGCATATTTGACTTAAAAACCTAAGTTTCACCAATACCAAAAAGTGTATGAAGACCTAAAATAACCTTTTATTGCCTAAAAAACCTATAAATAGATTTCAAACTTCCTATCGTATATACAAAACATCCAAATAATCCAATTGGTTCCATTATTGACTATTAAGTGACTAAAAATGCTCTAAGATAAAAAAATGAAGATGTCCATTGATTTTATAGTGTTTAGGATATAAATAATGTATTAATATAGTTATAATAGTCTTTTTTACAAAGTTTTAGAGCCTAAATACACCTATAAAGGCTTTAAAACCATAAAACTCCTCAAGACTCACTATATGTGTTGACCATGTGCAAGTTTTCTTAGGTTTCAATATGTTTAGGATATTTTCTAATCAGTTCATCTTCATAGAAAGGTATGAATATTCTATGAGTTTTAATTAATTGTATAAACCATACAAAAATGGACCTCATTCCTCTAAACATTCCCACAGTCCTCCTCTTTCTTCAATCCAAACAAGACCCTTTAGAGAACTAGCATAGATTTATTTTGACCATGTTCTTATGCTTGATGAATATTTTTCTATGCTTGACAAGACTATAATAGTCCTTTAATTTTAAAAAAGTTATAAACATGTTTAAACTATCATTTATATATCATTCCAATAGTTTAATCTACTATCTTTGCTCATGTACAATATTGTACCTATAGGCATCTTTTTGAAAATGTTGATTGTATCTTAGGCTTAAACCATTTAAAAATATTCATCATATTTTGACTTCATTAAAGTTTCTATAAGATTAAAATATCTCTTTATATTTCATATACCAAAATTTCACCATCAATCCTTTGTCAAAACTAAGTTTTGCTCCACTTGGATACAAAACTCCATTAAGCTGGCTGTAAATTCACATAGGTTATCTCATTTGGTCTAAGAAATTATCACCACATCCTTGAACTTGTTTAAATAATTTAATTGGCTCATACAAACTATATCTTCTCTCTTTGGGAATAAAATTATTGATTTTCCAAAATCTTTAGGTTACAATTGGTGCATTGACTGTGACTCATCATTCATGACTAATTATAGGTTATATCTCCTTGATCTATTATACATACCCTTTGTACTTCACCACAACATTCATTACCATTATTTTTATCCAAACCAAAACTAATAAACATAAAAATCACTTTGTAGAGGGATATTGACTATGTCCTAGCATGACTATAGGTGATGAAACATTGTAGCTTGTATGGGCTGAGAGATAGGATGAGACCTTGAGAAGGTCAATAACATGGTTTATGAACCTATTCCATTCATTGAAAACAACTTAAGAGATATTTCAAACCTATTTAATTGATATATCTCCTAGCCTCCTCTATATACAAATTTTCATTAGGTATTCTTGATGATTTTTTGCCTTGGTTTTAGGTGATGATTCATCCCTTTAGTAGTGTCTAAGGCTACATAACTTACTTTCATTACCATGATGATCCCTAAAAATACTTAGGAGTAATAAGGACATATATTCATGATTTGGATGTGGATAAGGAGTGATGAAAATATGTGTGGTGATAATGGAATATATATGGGGACTAATAATGGAGAGATAAACCTACAATAGTGGTGAATGGTGGTGATAAAGATATGTAAATGGAATGAAACATGAGGGAGTGAAATGAAACATGAGTCTATTTTCAAGATAGTATTTAAGTATTTTAGGTAAGCATAATCATATGCCTTAATATAATATACTACTTTTGAGGTTATTTGTGAAGCATATACAGTGAAAGGTGAAACCTAAGATTATCCAAATTATCTTAACATATGCTAAGTTAGCTTAACATATGATAAATGAGACTGTGAGAGTGTTGAGGGAAAATTGATGGTTTATAGGCCAAGATCTAGAAGAAAATTTGATAAACCTAAAATAAGGACACATGATCATAAATATAACATCTCATATAAAATATGTTGTGCTTTGACAACCATTGATCAACCATTAAATCATATGTTGTCTTCAACCTTGCTTGTAAACTATAGATTTAGTAGTCAATGTGTTATTCATCTATATATACTCACACATGTGGATAAATTTTTTTGGGAAGCCATGAAAATTATCTTCAAGACCTTAAGAATTAGGAAAAAATATTACTTTGGTCAAAATAGTCAAAACTCAAGAAAACCATACCACTTATCTTGCCTTGTGTAAATGTGAATGGTGACCAGGAGATTTAAGTTATTATTTTTTAATAAATTTGGGAAGACAAAAAATAATCAATACCCATGATTATAAGGTCATAAAGTATAATTTATGTGATAAATATCTTGGATATTATTTCTCTCTCTCCTCTATGGACTGATCATAAACCTGAGGTGCTCTTGATATCTAACAATGAACTAGGTAGTGAAACAACTAGTTTTTTGCTTTTTAAGCCCCCAAACATTCTAATATCTTCACCATTTGTCTATAAAAATATCTTATTATATCCTCAAGACTTCTAAGAAAAAATGTATAATATAGATCTGTACCACCTAAAAACACTATTGAATTTTGTAAGTTCTCCTTTATTTCCTCTTGTTTTAGTTCCATACAACCATTTTAGGGTAATGTGAAGGAAAATGTGGGTCAAAAGGCACCCCAAAACAAGGAACACATTTTTGAGAGAAAAAAGGTAGCCATTTTCACATGTGTGAGATCTTTTGATGGAAAAAAAACCTTCTAAACTCCTAGATGGGACATTTTCAAAGCATGAACCATTTGACTAAGTAATATAAGGACTATAGGGGTGATTTTAAAGATGTTAGTGATTCTTTAATGGCCTTATGAGGTCAAAATTTGTCCTTTCATGACAAAATCCTTATTTTTGGCAATATACACATAACCTCATAAAAATAATTGCTAATGAATATCACAAAAGAATACCTTATAGATTTATTAAAGGTTTGAATTAAGCCTCTATGTATTTTAATCATCCTTTCAAGGTTTACAATCCACATACCTTGTATATACCGAATACATCAAAGAATCTCATAGTGGGTCATAAAATTCCATCTTCAACCATCTTAGCTTAAGGTAATCTAGATTATAAGACCATTTAAATCCACTTTCAAAGACATCCAAACATACTTACACACCATGAAGACACTTAACACAAGTTAAAACTTAGACATGACCATGACAAGACATTGAAACCCATTCCCTTCACTTGATAGTCCATGAACGCCATTTGAGTTTCCCTAATTCCTCAAGAGACATGATAACTATGAGGTTTTCATGATAGACGAAATATCCTAATACTCAATTTGACACCTTTCTAGGCCTAAGGAAAGAAATTGGTCAATAGTAGGTTGCTTCAACATTATCTTATGGAGGATTTTTTAGTCGTTTATTCTTGTCTATATACCTATGGGGGGACTATCTCTATTTTTATTGTGGGGTTGGGGGGGGGGGTGCGTTGGGGGGGAGAGGGGGGGGTTCTATATACTTATGTACCTAATAAAGCTGTACCACAAGGACCCAATTATTTTAACCACATGAGATACACTTAAGGGGATGTTAGTTTAGGTTTTTTATTCATTTTTATGGTCTTTATTTCACATGTATTTGTGTTAATTACAAGTAATATTAAATTTAATTAGGTGTAATAATGAGGTCATTAAGGTGTACATGCACATGGCTAAATTATAGTCAAATTGATTAGTGTGGATACTCTTGAAATTTACCAACCAATTTTGACATCTTACACATGGTGCTCAATATTCATTTTATAATTCTACTATGTTCACATTGTCAAATTTAAGTGGATTTATGCCTCTCATCTATGTATTTCTATACCTCTCCTCAAATATATTTTCATAAATTCAAAACTAGATATTATTATACTCATAGCTTGTTCCTTTTTTACTACAAGAATTTATATTTTTTCATGTGAAGAGTCTATTGTGTTTGAATCTCACCAATTCTCAATCATGGGCCATTCTAATAGATCATGGTTCATTTTTATAGTTTTTATTTTACACCTACATCACTTAATGACATTGCAGAATATTCCCCATGAAAATTATTTATAATATTTTACTTGTATAGATCCTAATACAATCATGTGCCTATTGATCCTACATTTATTATATCATGACTATATTTACACCCAAGGTCCTTCATACACCTAGTCACATTACAACTATTACACTTGATACATGTATTGACCATATCTTGTCCATAATGAGGAATATTAATATTGTGTGACATCTCACATATCTATTATTTTAGGGTAATATCTATGAATATCATTTTACCTCCATTATCCTATCACACCCTCACATGGCTTATATTTACTTATTTATCTTTACATGATGACATATTTATATAGTTACTTACATTTGGTAAATACATGCTTTCAATTATTAAAAAATCTAAGATTATTTATCTGTTACAATGGTAAATTTAATATTGTGCTTTCAATATGAATGATTTTTAGCACATTAGCTAACTTAAAAATTAGATAATCTATTGATACTATGAAATTTATACATATTTTATCACCATATA
>JARHVA010000257.1:3537500-3562500 GCA_037957365.1 Torreya grandis
CCTAGAACTAATCTCATAAAAAGTTCTTGTTAGGTCTAGAAAGTGAATTTTTTATTTGATGAGGTAAACACTTTTTAAACTAGATCTATGAATTTCAAAAGTGAGGGAGTTTATGTGTAGACCCACATTTAGGTAGAGGGTTTTATACATTAGTCCCACAACTAAAATGGAACTAGGTATAACAAAGAGGGTTGAAAGGATCCCTCAAATAACTAAGTAAAACAATGAGGGTTTGGAGGATCCCCCAACCTTTAAAATAAATGGAAATTGGTTTGAGGTTTTCCAAAACGTTAGTGAAACATGATTTTTTTAATAATCCCTCAACATAATGAAGTAAAAGTGGGTTTTAAGGCTCTTACAACCATAACATGAGGGTTTTAAAGGATCCCACAAACTAAATCAGAATGAATATTCTCAAAACCATGGTAAAACATGAGGATTTTGAAGATCTTGGAACCTTTAAAAAGCATAGAAAGGGGGTTTTGAAGCTCCCATAACCATTACATAAGGGTTTTAAAGGTTACTAGAACCTTAGTATAGTCAATGATGTTATAAAATAATGAAACTCGAAGAGCTGAATAAAATTTGATAGGATTTCCTCAAGGCTTACTCTGTAGGACAAGAATCCACTAGGAGTAGAAGATCTTATACCACTTATGTCTTCTACACAACTTCCTCATAATTGAGATATAATAAGTAGGAATTTCCTCCAACTGAAACTAGTAAGGTGGATTCCTTGATCATCCACTCTAGTAGGATAGGATTTGGTTGGGAATCTTATATCCATCCCAAACCAAACCTACTTGAATTAAGTAGGGTCCTCCATAGATTTGAACATCAACATAGTTTTTTCCCTTCCTCTGTATTCCTTGCATACTTGAAGACTACAAACATATCTAAATAAAACCATAATTCTTTAGGAGGCTTCATGCATATCAAATTTGATTCCATCAAATCTTATGATGATTACTTTTCCATTGTCCAAGCCATCATATGGGGTTAAAACATGGACTCTTCTAATATCCATGCCACTCAATGAACTAGGGGAGTGGGTTCCTCTAATGCCCATCTTACCTAAAAAGATAATCTTGGGGTGGGATCTTACATCATCCACCCTATAAAAGGACCAAAGAATAAAAACTATTCTTATTATAATTTTTAGCTCAAAATTAAACTCAAACTACTATAGGTCTTCTGCTCTGTCTAATCTTGAGACTTGTCTGGGACTAGTCTCTCCTTACAAAAACCCTAGGTATATTCATTACCTACATGAAAATGGGATATTGAAGAAACCCAATATATGCTATGAATAATTTCTACTTTTATTTTCTTTTCCAAATTATACCCAGAACTTCCTTCCTCCAATCTACAGAAATGATTCTTTCCCATCCAATTTACCATTTAGTCTTACAGGGGATGTCATTGGAGGCATGGACAACACCCAATCCACCTAGATATATGTCATCTTAATATCCTCCTTGACCTTATTTTACTTCTCACCCACATCCTATTAGAAGTATCCTTCCATTCCTTCCATCCCCATCCATGTCAAAATGTGTGTTCTAGTTTTCCTGCTTAAATTGAAATTTAAAATGTTGAAGGTCTTTCATACCAAATCTCTCCCACCCAGATTTCCATTTAAAATTATGGGGGATGTCAGTGGTGGTATAGACTACCCCCAGTCTACCTAGAATTGGGACATATTCATCTCTCCCTTTCCTTTGTTTTCCTTCTCATCGATGTTGTAATAAAATAAGCCTCATTCTTTTCCTTCCACTTCAATTCATGTTTAAAATGGTGTTTCGATTTTCCCACTCAAATTGAGATTTAAAATTTTTAATTTATTCCATTCTAAATCTCTCCGACCCAATTTTCCACTCAAAATTATAAGGGATGTTGTTGATGGCATGGACAATTCATAGTTCACTTGAATCTAAGACAACTTCATTTTCTCCTTTCCCTTATTTTCCTTCTTGCCCACTCCCTATTGGAAAAAAATATCCTTCCACTTCTTCTTCTCCTTCCACTTGAATCCAAATCTAAAAATAGATTCTAGTTTTCCCACTCATATTAATTAAGACCAAATTAACTCGAAAAGTCCTAATGATAACTATAAAGTGACAAGTTGACCTCCAAAGACCAAAAATGGATAAAAACATGAAATGAACACTAGAAAACATTGATTTTGACATGAGAAACCATTTCAAAAAAGAGGTAAATTTAGTTAAGGGAGACTAGATTGTGACCCAATTTAGTGATATTTTACAAGTGTTATAAGTGCATCTAGAATGAATTTAAAAACCAAGTGTAAAATTAAAAATTACTTGAATGATCTTCATCATCTCAAAAAAAGGTTTTGGGAACTGAAATGGAATGGAAATAAAGATTACCCCTTGGAAAAGTTTAGAGAGATAAGTAAGGTAAACTTCAAATGTAAATTAGGAGGGCTAGACTCTAGCTACAAACTAAGTGTCCTATTTAAAATTTTATCACATGGATTTGGTCCATCAAATGGTGATAGTTTTTGGGCCTAGTTTAGAATTAAAATTGAGGTGAGATACTAAGTATAATTTAGAGTACTAATACCAAAAATTCATGAGCACAAGTGAGAGTGGATACAAAGGCAAAAAATATTCCATGATTCTAGAAAGAATGAAGGTATAATGTGCAAGCAACAAGCTAGTTAGAAAAGCTTTGAAAAATAGGTATTGTCAAGGATTATATTCAAAAATTATATAACATGCCCTTATATAGGGATGAAATCATAGAGGATAACATGAATGATATGTTCTTGAGTAGGGTCGAGGATGTAATCTAAATTTAAGTATTTATTTTAAATCCAATTCTCATATCATAATCCATGGTCTTTACATGTAGGGAAAAGGAAATAGATATGGTTAAATAGTGGTAACATTACTCCAACATAATATTTCTCTCAACCTACTATATTGACTCATCAACAATTTCAAAATAAATAAATAAATAAAAGGATAATGTTTTAACTATGATAACAAATATATCAAATAACATAAATGTGTTTAGAATAAATTATTCTACATTTAAGGTGATAACGAAAAAGAAGAGGATGAAGTAGTAGGTGAGGGTGAGGATGAGATAGAGAAAGAATCAAAATATTCCAAACTAATTTTCTTGTGCCATGCACTTTCAAAAATTATCACCCCATAATACATTGAGGTAGTGGGTTTCTTAAAGAAACAAAAAGTGACAATGTGATTTAACTTTTTTGGGAATAATAGAGTTTAATTCTTATTTTAGTTAAGGGTCTAGATTAATAAATAAATACAAAATATAAAAATAATTATAGTCCTAATTTATGCAAATATTTGTATTTTTCACCTTTTTAAAAATAGTAATAAATTAGAAGAAATATAACTTAGCTTGGAAACATACTAAGATGACTAATATAGAGGCTAAAAATAGTTGTGTAAGACTATGAAGGTGTCATAAACCTAAATTTGGATTTCATTTAATGAAAGGATATGAGCACTAAAAAGTGGATGCTTTGGTATCCAACATTGTTTCTCATTCCTACTGCTATTATCTAAACTAATCACAAAGACTTGGAATTTTTTAGGTTTTTATGCTATGGCTGTGTGAGTCTGCCTGTGAAAAATCAAACATTGGTTATCAATGAAACTCATTGTAGATATAATTTTATCTCAAAACCCTAACCCTCCATTATGATTGATAAAATTATATTTGAATCACTCGAGAGAGAGGGGGGTTAGTGTGTAAAATATACTGAACATGTAGTCCACACCCCTTGTGTGGGCACACTACCTACATACTAATAATTGGAAGAGGGATCAAGCCATATGTAGTTCTCCCACCTAGTGTGCTTTGTGAAATAGTGTGTTGTAGATGAGAAATACCAATTTTATAGTGTTTGAGGTGGATAGGGATTGGTATGAGGATTTGAATATGATTGCAGATGTCCTGGGTGATTTATGTAGAGAATAGGAAATTTTGCTCTAGTTCTTTGTTTGTATTCTTATTTTATAGTTTTGGTCACCTCCTTTGTATATGAGATTTGAGTGGTATTTTATAGGGAACTATTGGTCATAGGTTAGATGTATTCATGATAAGATGACTTAATTAAGGATAAGGACTAGATGAAATTGACCATTGGGGATCAAAGTGCAAAAGGATAGGAGCACTAAAAATGGGACACTTTGGGGTCTGATGCTGTAGTCCAAATTTGTCACTCTTGTCTTACATTCTTTGGACCTAGGGAAATAGGATTGGAATAAAGAATATTATCTAACTAAAGTGTATTAAAGGTTTAAAATTTTTTAAATGATTGATTATAAGTAAAAAGGTGTCTCAAAGGGTCACAAGAGCATGCAAAAAGGACCTATTGATGGTGTCTCTCAAGCCACACTCAAACTACCAACTTAGACATTTTATATGAATATATTTACCCCACTTTATTTTAGTGATGTAGTAAAGTGAAATAGTAGGATAAAGGAAAAATAGAAAGCATACCTAAAATTACCTACAAGGGTGAAACCCATGAAGATGTGTGATATTGAGTATGTGTAGAGAGAAAGCGGTGTGAATCATAAATTTGTAAGAGAAAAAAAGGAATAGATCAGTTTTTATTAGACTTGATATGTATAAAATAAGAACATATAAAGGCTATGTAAAAGAGAGAGGAAGAGAAAGGAATTAATAGATATCACTAGGTGCGTAAACTAATATTGTTGAGTGATGTTGAGTGATACTGAGTATGTGTTGTACCTAGAGTAATATTGTGAATGGAGCTGAGTGATCAATTCCTTGAGGGTATATAAAGAATACAAAGGATATACCTTTATCTCTATTATCACCCACTATGTAACAATCTATGTGATCATGTGTGTGTTAATTGATGTTTGGATTATGTGTCCAATCCCTTAGAGTAGGTGGCTCAATAATACAAAGGCTAGATAGTCCTTTGGCTCCACAATTTCCCACTAAGTGTGAACTATGAACTAATATCAATATGAATGTGTCTTGTATGAGATGGCTCATGAATCCCATGAATGATCTATAATCTAACAATGTTTCATGGATAGTTGAATGTGTACTGATAACTAGGCCAATATTGGCTACTCTAAAAGGTAGATATTTGGCATCTATGAAAGCCACTTTGAAACTAAGAACTAGGCTTATATTAAATCCACTCCAAAATGATGCCAACTACCTAAAGATAGAATAAGGCATGTAACTGCTAAGAATACCTAGGTAATATAATGATGCAGAAAGAAAAGAGGGCAAATGTGCTATACACATTACCCCCAATCATTAGTGTTTGTAACATGGATTCTAATTTGGAATTTGTACCAACTTCCTAATCTAAAATTGGAAGTGAGAGCCATCATGTCATGCATGATGCCCTTATATCTAGATAATCCAAGTAAAATTTTACTAAAACTACCCAATCTGAACTAAATTGTAACTAGCAAAACTATAATTAACCTTACCTTTCTATCTGTGTCTAAAGATTATATGTTTTTGGATGTTTAGATAGGAGCACCAAAAAGTGGACACTTTAGTGTCTAATGTTGTTGTCCAATTTTAATGCTCTTGTATCTTTAATATTTTTTATGATTGTTCTGCATTTGTCACTATTTTTCTAGTTTGTTCTACATGTTTTAAACTCTGATTATTGTTTTAAGTATTTTAAAAACTAATTTTTGACTGGTAGAAGGATTTAATCTTTGTGATAAACCCTTCTTTGTTTCCCCCTCTTTTGAGGGTAGGAATGAAGACCTTGTAATGACTACCCTCAAAATAAAAATCCTTGAAAGTGTGTTATGCTACAAAATATGTGATATAGGAATGATAATCCAAAATATGTCTCAAGATATAGCGTAGTTTGTATTGGAGATTTTTATATCAATAGGGGTTCCCTAGATAGATGTAATAATGTCATATCATGTGGAATATACTAAAATAAAACTAGAAATATAGTTAGTTGTCAATGAATCATGGAGCATAATTTCCATCATGGCATCCAAGAAGGCAAGATAATACATGATGTGGAGCATGGCATTGCAAACAACTGATAAGTAAATAAGCAAACAATCACGCAAGGTAACAATCATATAAAAGAGGTCAAGGGGATAATAAAATAAGGTACATGGACACATATCACTCTAATTGAGATATAAAACATACAAGGAATGTTCAAATGCCCACATACACATAAAATTGTAAATAAGCAAGATTGACATGAGGGCCACAAACACATATAAGAGTATAAGGAAAAGACATTGGCAGATGTCCTAAGGCACACACAAGTAATAAAATAGGAATAGATAAATGTAGTCACATCTAGGTACTTAAATAAAGAAAGGAAGGCATGTAAATTCTAGAAATACTATCACATCTAACTAATAAAATCAAGAAGTGAAAGTATGAAAAACATGTAGTACAATACTAGGTAGATTCTAAGAAATACACAATTGCTATATACTAGTAAGTGTTGATAGAATAATTTTTGTAAGATAATAAGTAATATACATCAACATGATAACTATAGTGTGTGGTGTAGTAATGACATAATCTAGATGGTGTATTCATGTAGAAGATGCCCTGATGGGTAGATATGTTGATGTATGTCTCAAATGTAGAATTAAGATGCCCCCTCAATGGGTAGAGTGAAGTAATCAAGGATCTAGGTGTCACTTTACACACTCAAATAAGATCAATTGAAGCATGATAATGTAGATAAATTGACAAACAATAGCATATAATAGCAAAATGTAATTCTAGCATGGTAGTAGAAATCTAAAGCATGGAAAATGCATATAGTTAAAAAGTTTTTTGGTGTTTTGAGTTATTTGAATGTTTTTGTACTTTGACATATTATATTTTCTTAGTATTTTGAAATATTGAATTATTTTGTATATTTTTAAATAAGCTATGTACAAGTAAAAAAATATACACTATGTACAAGTAAGATGAGAAAAATGATACTAACTGATGAGTCTCAAAAGGGACTCTATGTCATGGTGTCTTGTATCAAATAAAGGAATCATGCATGATTATGAAGTATAATTGAATGGTTATGAATATTATTCTGAATATTTGGATTCATTATTGGTATTTTGGAAATCATTATAACATGTATTATTCCACTCATCATTATCATCTTGATTTTGAACCAATGAAATGTGAGTGTTGACTTTTGTTGTATCTGAATATTTTCCTTTGATAGATTATATCTATGATTGATTTTACTTAAGATGTTAAAAAAATCCAAAGCTTTGGTGATAAAAATTATTAACTGTGAGAATAATAATAGTGATTCCTTGAGCATGTTTGCCTAACCCTTGCCCTTAATAATCAAATTATTGTAGATATTTTTGACCAAACCCATACTACTTTGAAAGTTGAGATTCATTTTGGAGAGGTATATTTTTATCTTTTTCATGCTTTACCTATGCTTGTGGTATTATTTCTTACTCTAATTTTTTTTTGATCCTTTTGTTTTTATGAGTCATGCTTTGGTAACTACTTTTGTAATGTTTCTAAATTTGACCCTTTGTGAATGTGTTCCTATATCACTATAGATTACTTGATGGATTTACCTTGTATAGGGTTTTCATTATAAGTTATTTATTGTATATGTTTTTTTAATGCCAAACATGAATTTGTGTGATGCCCATGTATTCTATGATATGCACAATAATATTTGGATCTTCTCACTAGATGTAGAGGAGATAGTTTAATCAACTTAGATTTAATCATTTCCCTTAGTACCTCACTTGAAATCTTATTTTATATTTGAATACTTTTTGAATCACTAATTTTAGAGTTAATTTGTTATGATTTTTTATTTTGATATGTAGCATTTCTTGCAACCAATTGCCTAGGTGAAGGTGCACATACATGATTGACACTAGAGTGCATTTGAAGATTTTTCATTATAATTTAATTTTCCAATGTTGTGATCTTTTCATGTAATATCTGAATCTGCACTTGTAAATCTAAAATTAAATTTCTCATATTGGTTATTTTATCCCTTGGAGTCTCACAATTTTAAACCCTATTTGCTTCTAATTGAACACGTAAACACATATGTTGAAGAGGGTTTGAGAAAATTATAGGTTGAATGTATGCATTAGGAAAAATAGTATAGGTTGCCTCACCTTTTAGAGAGGTGATAGCATGGACTTGGTTAGAGGGAAATTATTTATCACCCTCTTAGGGGAGAGGAAGAGAAGGAAATTATTTCTTGTACATAAGATATAACATTAAAACTTGATGGGTAGTTTTTAGCTTATGTAATGGATCCTCTAAGTATGTAAGGATTTTATTCTTAATGAAATTACACATAATAGAGAGATAACATGTTAAATAAGTAATGAAATATGACATATATTTGAATTTGTCTTAAAATAACATGTATATATGTATTTATGTCATTTAAAAATTCATGTCAAATAAAAGGAAATAACATGCAAGAGAAACTAGAAAACTTTGCATAAGTAAATCATGATTAATATAATTGGAATATTCATCCCAATGTACAAAAAATAGAAATTTTAATTTAAAAACCCTAGGCTAGGGTTTGAAAATACTAATTTTTAAAATTATTATGGTAAATTTTAAAAATTAAATGTGAAATTCTGATTTATATATGCAAGAAGAAAATTAAAAAATATTTCTAAAATTAGCAAGGAATTTTCTTTAGGGTTTCTAGGGTTTTGTGCACAAACAAATTAAGTCAGGTTCACCAAATGATTTAAATTTTTTTGGGAATAATGGATTTTTATTATTATTTTATTTAAGGGTCTAGATTAATAAATCATTAGAGAATATATCAATAATTATTGTCTTGATTTGTATTTTTCACCTTTCTAAAAATAGCAATAAATAAGAAGAAATATAACTTAGCTTAGAAATAGACTGAGATGAATAATACATAGGCTAAAAATGGTTGTTTAGTATTGTGAAAGTGTCATAAACCTAAATTTGGATTTCTTTTGGTGAAAGGATAAGAGCACCAAACATTGGATGCTTTGCTGTCTGGTGCTATTGTTTGTTCCTATCGCTATTCCCCAAACTAATCATAGACCTAATTTTTTTTGTGTTTTTGTGTTGTGCCTATATGATCCTACCTATGAAAAATCAAGTGTTGGTTGTCAATGAAACTCATTGTAGAGCTGATTTTGTCTCAAAATCCTAACCCTCCATTATACTTGATAAAATGATATTTGAGTCAATTAAGAGAGAGAGGGGTTAGTGTGTAATATGTGTTGAACAACAATCCACACCCCTTGTGTGGGCACACTTCATACATAATAATAATTTGAAAAGGGATCAAGCCATATGTAGTTCTCCCACCTAGTGTGCTTTGTGTAATAGTGTGATGCAGATGTAAAATGCTAATTTGATAGTGTTTGAGGTAGTTAGGGACTAATATGAGGATTTGAATATTCTTGTAGCTGTGTTGGGTGACCATATCCAAAGAATAGGTAAGTTTAACCTACTTATTTATTTGTATTCTTTATTTCTTTATAAGTTTCATCACCTCCTCTGTAAATGAGCTTCGAGTGGGATTTTATAGGAAACTATTGGTCATGGGTCATATGTATTCACACTAAGATAAATTAATTAAGGATAAGGACCATATAAAATTGACCATTGGGGCTCAAAATGAAAAAAGATAGGAGCACCAAAAATGGGAAACTTTGGGGACTGATGTTGTAGTTCAAATTTGGTGCTCCTATCTTATAGGATTGAGATCTAGGGTACTAGGATTGACATAGGGAATACTATCTAGCTGAAGTGGAATTAGGGTTAAGAAGGTTCTAGATGATTGGTAATGAGAAAAAAGGTATTTATAAGTGTCACAAGAGCATGGAAAAAGTACTTATGAGTGAGGTATAATAAGCTACAATCAAACTACCAATTTGGACATTTTATATGACCACATAGTCTAAACTCATCACTCCTATCTTATAGGCTCAAGATCTAGGGGAACAAGATTGTCATAGGGAATACTATCTGGTTGAAATGGAATCAATGTTTAAAAGGTTTTGGATTATTGGTAATGAGCAAAAAGGTGTTTAGAATGGTCAGAAGAGCTTTCAAAAAGTACCTATGGATGGGGTCTCACAAGCCATGATCAAAATACTAATATGGACATTTTATATGACTACACAATGCTAATTTTCTCAATGAGTATAAATAGATTCATCAACAATAATTTTTAGACACACTTAAAATTTTTTATTTATCCATATCCAAAATTTTAGGTCATGATTGCAGATGGTGGCATAATTATTTTATCATGGAATTCCATAGTATCAAAAATACCATGGGAGGCAACAAGATCATCTCACCTATGTTTTATATTATCATGGGTTGGTCATACAACATTTTGAAAGTCTAATACATCAAAAATTTGGGAACAATATATATTAGTTTTTGATATTTTTTTCATGCATTTTCATTATGAAGGTAACACATTTGAATTATGTGGATTATCTTCAAAGTCTCCACAACTAGTTATTTTTTAACATATGCATAAAATTATGAAAAATTAGGTAGAAGGGTTTGTAGCACACCTATTTTCTTTAAAAATGCATCAAGAAAATATGTTAACTTATCTATATTTATATAATCACTTAGTAATTTTTGGATCAATTTCAAAAAGAGTACCACAAAAATGAGAACATGATCATGCCATTAAACTAATACCAATAAGTATGTGAAAAAAATAAGACCATATAAGTACCCATTTTAGATAATCATATTTTTTATTATACATTTTAAATTGTGTACTTTTCCCAAAAATTAACATACATGACTTATGGTCACATAAATGAATCCTTTTCATGGCATTCTTTACCAATTCATCCATATTTATGCTTGACCTTCCCAAATTACCATTATAGTTATATAAGATTTACCTAGTCTCCATCTAAATAGATAAACATCATTATCATAATGTATCCTAATCTTAGATCATTATTCATATTTCATCGATAGGTTTACATTAATCTAGTCAATTATATCATTATGAACCTATTTGTGTGCCCATTAACAAATATTTTCCAAAATTAAAAATTTTCATATGGGTTAACCGGTGCATATCATATTTGGTTCAAATTAAATTACCCAAATAGTCAATTATATAATCATATCAAGACAAAGACTTTTATCATCTAGAATTTGTCTAAATATCAGTGGGAATATAATTTAGATTTAGATAGACTTCCATAAAGCTCCCAAACTTGAAACTTTTCAGAGAAAAATTCCTGAGCTAAGTTTGTATACCATGTTCAAGGTCAAGTGACAAGTTTTAAAGTGTTTAAATATATACACATGATTGAATTACATAATAGTATTACATAATAGTGCACAGACTCAGTTAAGTTAGAGAACTATGTTTGATTTGACTTCTCTCTTTGGAGTATTTGATATGTAGGCAACACTTAGTCAATGGGATATAAGGTTCACTCGACCCTTTAATTTTAATTGTTTACCTTATTTTATAGTGGTCCTATAATACAAAACTAGGGTTTGAATTTAGAAGGATAATAGAGTTAATCATGTGGGATCAAATATATTTACATGCATGTCACATATTAACACATTCACATTGAATACATCTACACTTTAATAGATAGTGTTACATTGTGTAGGCATATAGGAAGTGCATACTTTTATAATATTTCATAGACACTTTACTTCTATATCTAAAAAATCATAATCTCTTTTTTTTCATTGTTGATGATGATATATTCTTATAGACCTACACAAACCCAAACTCAACTAAGCATTAAATTTCCATAGTGTTTTCCATAAATAGTAACTAACTATATTTTATTTATTGCTCATATTTTTTGGGCAATATTACATCTTAATAATTTTTAACATTTTATTAGGTTTATCCTATTAGGGTGGCATTTTAATCTAAAAATAGATAAAATCACATTAGTGAACTAGTTCTCTTGTATTGAAATAAAAAACCATATATGTTTTAGCGATTATTTATATTTTACTAAGGTTTAATATTTATATCTTTAGTTATAATTTTTTGATCCCTATGTTGTCTCTTATAATAGGATTAGGCTTTGTGCTTATGTTATTCCTCATTATACGGTTTGGAAAAAATTCTATGTAAAATCATCATCAAAACACTAATAAGTATAGCTCTATGGATCCATTATAATTTACTCATCGACACACCATAACCATGATAATGAAAGGATAAATAAATTTATGTATGATTATCTTGATGTGCCTAATAAAAATGCTTATGTAGGTGAGTAATATGGATATATAAGTGAAGTAAATTATTATGATATTTATGATCATGATGATGTTGAATATTAAAATTCAAGTGATTTATATTTCTATAATTATATCTATAAATGAAAAAAGTTAATCCTCACTCTACTAGAGTGGGCCAAAATTAAGGATCTATTAGATAGATTTGAATGCACAAAGAAATTGCTTGTTTGAATGGGCCATAATTGAGGATCTATTAGATAGAGTCAAAGTAATGGATATATTTCTAATGTTTGAAAACTGAGTAATAATACACAAAAAGTTGTGGTTTCTCCATGTATATTTCCTCTATGAGGTCACTATGAAGAAAGTCACTCTTCACATCCATATGATGAATATCCTAGTGATGTGTTCCAAAAATAGAAAGAGTGAATTAAATTGAGGTCATTTTGGAGACTTGTTGAATGTCTCAGTATAGTCAATGATAAGTATCTGAGAAAAACCCATTACTAAAAAATGTGATTTGAACTTGTTTATAGACCCATTTACTACATATTTTTCTCAATAGATCCACCTATATTGAAGAAGTTTTATTCCCTTAGGAAGAGGTACTAAATACCATGTGTTGTTACTCTATAAGGAACCATATACCTCTTCCATAGAGATATATAACTCAAGAGTGCTTGATTCCTAATGAAATGATTTTGGATTAGAAGAAAATGTAATGAAATCATATGGGACATCCTAGAATTATGAATGAGTTTGTTTGGTGTCTAACAGATATCCAACCCATTGGCCAGTACTTTGTAGTGTCTATCTAGCCCAAAGAGGACCAATACCAAAATAGTTAAGAGAAGATTCCTCATCATCTAAAGATATTTTAGGAGGATCAAAACACTCATCACTAATCTCATCATTACAACTAGAAGAAGAATTTTGATCATCAAGAAGTTGATCAGGTGGATCTGAATCATCATATCTATCATCACATCCTGGTGTATCTAAGGAGGATAGCTATTAAGTTTATAATCCAAAGGACTCTCTAGAAAATAAATAGTCCTCTCAATGAAAATTAATGAGTGGTGGGATGGATAAGCATGAGTCCCTTAACACCTTCAAGATATATAACAATATGCAAGGCTGACTCTAAGTTTCTATTGCCTTACATTTATTATTTAGAATGTGGGCCATAGCAAGAGATTAAAACACTTGGAAGTGATTCATTATGGGTTTCTAACTACTCCAAGATTTAAAAGGAGTGATTCCCTTCGATACTTTATGAGAAACTTGATTTTGTATATAAAAAGCATAGTCGATGGCCTCAACTCAATATTGAGGTGTAAGAGACTTGGAGTGTAACATATAATTGGCCATTTCCTTTAAGAACATAATCTTGTGCTTTGCAACACCATTATATTGAGGACTATATGGAACTATACATTATAGTTCAATCCCATCTGATGTGTAGAATTGATCAAAATGGTTACTAATAAACTTGTTGAGCATGGTCATTGATGTTAGGTTGTCATTAATGTCAAATATATCATGAGATACTAGTGCATGAATGAAAAATCATTTGTGTTTGATAGCCTAGAGAGTATATGAAATATGTGTAGATTATTAATGATAAAGAAGAGTTTATGAGGCATCCATAAATGTCTTGGTGAAGTTCTAGTGTGTTATTTGATTATTTGGATATAGAAACATGCATCTTATATCTTAAGACAAGCCAGACCATCACTACACATCATACAAATAAGAATGAACCAACAAGTTTATTCATTTAGTGTAGGTACTTAGAAAGTTAGTAGTGGTCAAAGTTTTTCATGGAGATATTGTCTGTATTACCAAAAATATACCATGAATATTTGGATTCTTGAAGTTTTTTCTATTTAATATTATAAATCTTCAAATTTTTTCTTACAAACTATGATGTGCCAAAGACCATCAAGTTTAACTATGTTGATATCTAGGGTCAACTACTCAACATAAATGTAATAGTGAACATTCATCATCCAAATTATGATCCAACAGCATGTGTGAAGTTAATATGTCAAATATTATTGAGATTTCCTGTTATTGGCGTGTGTCTCAATCAAAATTATTTGATATAAGATCAACATGATATAAGAGTTCCAAGTGGCATAAGAGCAGGGACTAATAGTAATGTGTTTAGAAGGCATGTAGGGGTACCAAGTGTCTTAATTATGGAAGCCTATGTTGAGGATAAATAACTAGAACTAAAGGTATAATTTTAAATGTATAGTAAGAAGATAAATGGATCATAATTAATCTAGAGTTCATGGATCATGACATGAAGACACATGTCTGCAATATTTGCATTTACTAGTGACTGTTGGTATTTGAAATTAATAATGTAAACATTAGTGCTAAATATTTTGATTTTATATTTTGATATAGAACAAATTTATAGGTGATGTAAAATAAAAAGTTGTAAATTACTTAAATAAACATCTAAAAAATCTAATTAGAAGATTTGAATGTTTTTACAGTTGTAGATATTGAGCTCCAAAGTTGACTATGTGGCTGACCATGGTCTACAAGTAAACTGAGAAGGGTAATTAAAGATTTATTGCTGGTATTTTGATGTTTCAAGATGTGATAAATATTAAAGAGTGTTATATAGTCTATTATTACTATATCTATGGATTATGGAGGTTTGAGAAATCCATCTTCAATGTGAATAATTGCTTAGAAGTTGATTATGTTTGTTGAATGCATTGGGAGATTGAATGACCATGTTATAGGAATGAGTTGAAGGTGTTCTAAGCATAATTTAAGAATAAAATTATTATGGAAATTTTATGTATATAATAATTATTATAAATTATTGGTTACCATGATATGCCCCTGATTAGATATAAAGAGTCAAAATAGATTGACTATATTTTGACTGCATATGACCAATCTGAGTGGTCAGTTTGAGAGAGTTATTTTGAGTGCTTAAATCCTGTGTTGAAGTATCTAAAGAACATGAATGAATTTCATAAGTCCTAAAGGTTTTACCCATGTGATATAATCATATATCTATGTGAAATATTTTAGTTTTTGCTTTAGAAGTTTGAGACTATGTTTTTTGTGATTGAAGGCCTAAAGAGTGAGGAGACCTAATTGGTAGGTTCAAGTGTTGAGTTGGTGTTACAGGTAGCATGGAACCATATGATAATTATAAAGGGGACATTGGAGATATATTTGTTGTATTCAAATCATTGGTAAATGATGAAGGTGGACCAAGTACTCTCATATGTAATGTGTGAGTATGAAGGCCTAATTATTTTAGGTCTCATGAAGACCTAATGGTGGTTTGGAGCTAATGAGGTAATGACTAACCTATGAAGAGTGTGGTTCTCACATGTAGCATATTTATATACCTTTGTTAAGTGTGGTTCAAATATTTAAAGCTTATTAGCTGACCAAGATGTGTTAAAAGAAGAGAGTGGTATAAGTACAAGGTCAAATTAGACTATTTATGCTAGTTGTGCAAGTGTGATTTCAAGCAAAGTAGAGAATAGAAGGTACAAGTTAGTGAGGACCATTAGAGATAAAATAGGTTTATCTAATAAATCTAATTTAGGTGGATACATAGGTTATTAGACTTAATGAGCCTAGAAGAGGTAGATTGAGTGAGTGAGCCCATGAGACTGTTTGGGTAAAAAAGTGAAGGTGAAGAGTGAAAACAAATGTGATCATCATAAATTAAAGAGTAGTAACATGTGTTCAAGATGATCTATTTAAGTTATCTGAATGGGTGCTTAATTGTCTAAGGGGTTAGTTCCTCCTTGCAAGAGAAATCTTTCTAAAGCTCTAGTCGTTGTGGGTGCTCAACTAGATAGGGGAGGTAACTCCTTATGTGATTGGTGTATTACTAAACTAAGGTAGGGGTATTACATTATTATTTAGTTGTAGTATAAATTTTAGATATTATTATTATAGGATTGTAGTCCACCTTGTAGGTTTTAGTGGGTTTTATCCCCCAAGAGGGTTTCCCACATATGTTATGTGTTATGTGTTTGATCTTGATATATCTTCTTTGTTTATTTTAATGGTTAATTTTTATGCTTCATGATTTTATGTGTTAAGTGATTAATAGTTTAGAACTAGAATTGGATGATCTAGAATCACTGATTCACCCACCCTCTTAATGATTGTAACTCTAACAATTAGTATCAGAGCAGGACCTTCTTTACAAGTTTAACCACTTGAAGGAGATTCAAGGTATAATATGGATAAGTAATTTAATAAAGAGAATCAAGAGTTGAAGTCTCAAGTAGAGGTTACTTATGCATTTCTAGAATCAAGTGAATAAAAATGCAATCATTTTGAGGCATTTTTTGAGAAGTACAGAGATAAGATGAGTGAGTATGATCAAGAAGAAGCTAAGAACAAGATCATGGCCTCAAGCTTTAAGGATATTAAGGATGAGTTCATCAAGAACAATAATGATCTAAAATCCTTGAAGGAAATCTCAAGATCAAAAGATGATAAAGAGAATATCAAAATTATTAAGGATAAATTAAGGGTTATAAAGACTACTCTGAGTTCAAAAGAGGAAGAATGTAGGCATCTCAAAGCTCAGTTAGAAGAGACAAATTCCAATTTGATTTGAAATCAAGGTGAGCATGATAATTTGAAGTTCAATCTTGATTCTATACATATTATTAAAAAAAATCATGTAGATTGAAGGATGACATGGCTAAAGAAGCTAAGAGGGATAAGGAGACTATCCAAGTTCTCAAGATTTAGTTAGAGGTTGTAATTTCAAGTATGAGAGCTAAAGAGGATGAGAGTGTTCAATTGAATACCAGGATAGGTTCGTTAAAGGATGAGCACGAGTAATTTTTTTTCAAGGTAAACAAGGATGATAAAGAGAAAGAGAGGTTAGCTAAAGAAAAAAAGGATACAAGCACCAAGTGAAACATGAGAAGACCTATTAGTCAACTAAACTCTATAAGGTATGAAATTTAATTTCATTGTCACTAATTTATATGTAATCTTCTTGGTCATAAGGAAAGAAATTATAAAAGGAAGATCAGCTCATCAAGTAGAGATATGGATAATATAATCTACTATAACTATCATGACATGGGACATATTTATAGATCTTGCCCCATAATGAATGAGAAAATACTAATCCAAGTATGGAGACCTAAGAAAATTAAGCTTGAGAATAATGAACCTAAGATACAAGATGATATTTTTGCTAAGATTCATAATATTCATCAAGCATAAGGTATGAATGATGTTACTTGTTTCAATTGTCATCAAGTTGGTCATATTTCAAGATATTGTAAAATCAAGCTCTCAAGTCATAATAAGATGCATGATTAAGGGGGATTACTTTATAAAGAAAGTGAAATTCAAGAAAGTGAAAACCAAGAAGTGGAAACCAATAAAACTAATTTAATTAAGTTGAAGGATCAAGGTGGATTACTTTATAAAGAAAAAGAGTAATCAACTATGAAGAAGGTTAAGGAATGCCAAGAGAATGTGTCATCTATCCAGATAAAATAGGAGAATCAAAAATAAGTTCAAGTTGAGCTTAAACAAAAGACCAAGGTGTTATTTTAGGATAGTGTTGAGTTGTGTATAGATACAAGTAAACATCCTAATATTGTTGAACAAGTTTCATGTGAAGAAAATCAGTTGTCAATGTCTAGTGATGAGGTATGTCATGAATATTTGTTGTCTCCATGTATTGTAAATTCAATATTAAAAGAAAAGGAGAATATTGTAGTGGATGAGTAAGTTGTTTCTCTTAAGTCTAAGAAAAAAAAGAACTATCAGTTTTAGATGACCAAGGAGGAGAGGGAATGTGAGGAGTTATGGGTAACACTCAGTTTCACATTACTCTAGAAAATTGTGGGTTAGGGTATCTCTATATAGGATTTAAGGAGATACTTGACAAGAAAGAGGAATCATGGTGGATGCCAATTAAGCTTTGGTTGATGTTGAAAGAAAATAATATAATTTGAATATGTGTTTGGATAAAGATGAGCTAACTTAGTTAGCTTGAGTGGCTTACAGAAGATGTGCATGATGTGAGGGGGAGCATATGTGAAGATGCTTTAGTCATGATAGAAGTGTGAAGATGTCTACCACAATTGGGAATTTAAGAAGATTGATATGATGAATTGATCAACCCAAGTCAAGTTTTTTGACAAGGTATTGAATCTTCATACATGAGCAAAGAGAGCTTGTGAGTTATGTAGGTAGATAAGTTTAAGGATTAGAGAAGCCCAAGTTTAGATTGGTGTATGTCAAAAAATAGATGACATGAGATGGAGTTGATTTTAAGGGGATATTTATAAGATCTATGAGTATTTTTTTAGGTCAATGATCAAGTTGGCATATTGAGGAAGAGACCCTTTGTCACTAATGTCAAAGGGGGAGAAAGATCAAAATGGAGTGAAAATGAGTAAGAAGTCATTATAAGTGTGTTTTCATCAAAGATAAAGGGGGATATTGTTTACCATGGTCATTTATTTTAGGTTTTCATTGATGTCAAAGAGAGAATGAGGTACTAGTGCATAAATGACAAAGAAGTTGTGTTTGATAGCTTAGAGTATATATGGCATATGTATAGATAAGTAAGGGAAAAAAAGAGGTTATGAAGAATCCATCGATGTCTTGGTGAAGTTATGGTGTGTCATTTAATAATTTGGAAAGATAAAGATTCATATTATAGCTTAATAGAAGCTAGACCATCACTACATGTCATGTAAATATGAATGAACCGACAAGTTTGTGCATTGAGTACAGGTACTTAGAAAGACAATAATGGTCAAAGGTTTTCATAGAGATGTTATCTATAGTGACAATAAGGTACCCTAAATATTTGGACTCTTGAATTTTTTTCTATCTCAATTTATAAACATTAAAATTTTCTCTTATAAACTGTGATGTGATAGAGACTGTCAAGTTTAACTACATTGAAATACTAGGTCAACTAGTCAAGACAGATCTAACAGTGAGCAATCATCATCTAGATTGTGATCCAACTACATACATGAAGTAAATATGTCAAAGGTTCCTAATATTTCATTTGATATTGACATGTGTCTCAATTATAATTATTTGATAGAAGATAAATGGAATGTGGGACTACTAAGTGGTGCAAGAGCGGAGACTGACAACAATGTGCTCAAAAGGTACATGGGGGTACCAAGTTTATTAATCATAAAAGCCTATGTTTTAAGGATCAGTGGTCATCATTAAATGGCTAAATTTAGGAGGATATTAAGGATATAAATGGATCATAGTTGATCTATGTTTTAGGGAGCATGATATGAAGACATGTGTCTATAATATTTTCATTTACCAGTGACCTTTGGTATTTGAAATTAGCAAAGGAAAACCTGATTCTAAGTATTTTAATTATATATTTTGATCTAAGATGAATTCGAAGGTGATGTAAAAGTAAAAGTTGTAAAATATTTTAATGTGAATCCATAAAATCCTATTATAAGATTTGATTATTCATAATGTTGTAGATATGGAGCTCCAAATTTGATAGTTGGTTTGACCATGTTCTGCAAATAACCCAAGAAGGGTAATTGAATATTTCTTGATGGTATTTTGATGTTTAAAGATTAAATAAATATTTAAGAGTGTTATATACTCTATTGTTACCATATGTGTGGATTATGGATGTTTGGACAATCCATATTCAGTGTGAATAATTACTTAGAAGTTGATTATGTTTATTGAATGCACTAACATATTAAGTGACCATGTTTTAGGAGTGATATCAATGTGTTATGAGAATAATTTAAGAATAAAATGAGTATTTATATGTTATATAAATCTCTAATTATTATTAAAAATTATTTTTTTAATGATATTCCCTTGATTAGATATGGAGATTCAAAATAGCTTGACTATATTTTGATTGTATATGACCAGCCTAAGTTATCATTTTGAGACAATTGTTTTGAGTGCTTAGAGCCTATGTTGAAGTATATAAATCACATTAAGGAATTTTATAGGTATTGAAGGTTTCACCCATTTTATCTAATAATATGGATATGTGAAATATTTTAATTGTTTCCTTATAAGTTTGAGACTATGTTTTCTGTGTTTGAAGGCCTAAAGAGTGAGAGGACCTAATTTGTAGGTTCAAGTGTTGATTTGGTGTTACAGGTGGCATGGAGCCATATGAGAGTGATAAAGTGTATATTTGAGATATTTTTAATGTGTTTAAATAATTTTTAAAGTATGACTATGGACCAAGTAGTCTTATATGTAATGTGAGTCTGAATGCCTAATTGTTTGAGGTATCACAAAGACCTAATGCTGGTTTGGGGATAAAGAGGCAATGAATGACCTATGAAGAGTGTGGTTATCAAATGTAACATTTTTATAGACCTATGTTAAGTGTTAATATAATATGTAAATCATCTTGGCTAACCAATATGGGTTAAAAGAAGAGAGTGGTATAAGTAGAAGGTCTAATTGGACTAATTATGCTAGTTGTGTAAGTGTGATTGTAAGTGAAATAGAAAAGCTTTGAAAGATAAGGTAAAGGTAAGTGAGGACCATCAGAGAGAAAATAAGATCAGTCATATTTATCTAATCAAGATGATTTAGGTGGATACATAGGTCATTAGACCTAATGAGCCTAGAAGAGGTAGATTGAGTGACTGAGCCCTTAAGACTGTTTGGGTGAAAGAGTGAATGTCAAGAGTGAAAATAAAGGTGCTCATCATCAGTTGAAGAGTATAAAAAAGTGTTCAAGATGATCTCTTCAAGGTATCTAAGTGGGTGCTTAGTTGTCTAGGTGGTTGGTTACTCCTTTCAAGATAAAGCTTTCTAAACGTCTAGTTGTTGTAGGTGCTCAACTAGACAGGGGTAATAACTCGTCGGATTGGTGTCTCACTAAACTAAGGTATGGGTGTTCCTTTATCATTTGGTGTTGGTATAAATTTTTGATCTTGTTATTATAGGACTATAGTCCATGTTTCAAGTTCCAATGGGTTTTATCTCTTAAGAGGGTTTCTAATATATGTCATCTGTTATGTGTTTGATCTTGTTATATCTTCTTTGTTTATCACAATGGTTAATTTTTATCCTTCATAATTGTATGTGATAAATTATTAAGAGTGTGGATTTGAATCTAGATTATTTATCATCACTGATTCACCCTCAGTGATTTCACCTTTAACAAAACTCACCACCATTTTTGGTGCACAAAATCTTGATGACTTTACCTGATTGTTTCTACACAAGTGTCTTAAAGTTTTAAAAATGATCAAGTACCTTAGATTAATTTTTAATAAATTACACCCAAGTATATCTCAAATAATCATCAATGAAATTAAGCATGCATTTATCTTATTGAATGAAGGTTTTGGAAATGATCTAGTAATGTTATTTTGGACAATCTCTAATATATGTTAAACTCTATGATTTTCCTTTTTCATACTTCTCTTATGATGCTTACCAATTATCCAACACTATTACTCTTTATCAAAAAAAATTACTCATGAAAACCATAAAACAATGTCATAATCACTGCGTTTCCCTAGTACTAATAATAAAGATGGCCAAATCAATCATGACATAATTTACTCACTCTATTAGAATGAATGAGCAATGAAATCAAGGGTAATTAGGTGCAAAATGTGAGAAACTATAAAATCATGATTGATAATATAATTTCCCAAATGAAATTATAGAATCATTGTTTATTTCCCTAGTAACCATTAAATTGGGTCTGACCTTCACTCTCTTACATGAACCGATATGAGTAATCAGATAAATAATTAATAGATTGGTTGATACCGAGGGAACACATACAACATCATGAAATATCCCATAATTCACTTAAACTAATCTGCTCCCATTAAGTTCTATGAAAGTATGATCACCTAATAAAATGGAAGCCATAAAACAAGGTTCTAAGGATGAGAACATGTCCTATAATGAATCTATGTGGTGTGATGAACCAAAATAAACAACCCATGTGGAAGGATGGGACACAAATACAACAAGATATTTTCCCTTATATTTTAAATTATTACTATATTTTTCCTTATAAGACCCCTAAGTTGATGAACTATGAATAAAAGAATTAGGGACACTATTTTTGTGTTTCTCAAACATCTTAGTCAATTGGTCAATTTGTTTCTTCATGAATTTTGATTCATCATGTCGATATTTATTGTGGTAACCACATGTGATTCACTCTTTCTTGGATTTCCCATTTTAAGAGGAGGACTCTTTTGATTCTTTTGGTTTAACATCAGATTTCTAACCCTTTCTTTGCTCTAGATCCTTCTTGATTTGTTTCTTCTCCTTTTTACTCGAATCCTTCTATTTATCATGAATCATAACTAAGGCATGATATATGGATGAATTTAATGCACCCACATGAATAATATTGTGTTAATCTTGAGTCAATTTAGTATTAAAATAATCTAAGAACAACATGGTCTATATAGTTCTAATGGCATGTTTGGTTATGTGGAAATTAGAAATGAAGATAGAATAGTTAGAACCAAATTTGTCAAGGATGGAAAAATTCAATTGATCATCATTTTTGTTAATTCCACACATTTTTAATTGTAATATGAGTGATTTAATATTTTTTTAAAAGTATTGTATCATATCAAAATCACCTAGGCTCAAACTGATGAACTCATTCTCTAGCTCATGACCCCTCATCATGTCCTACTTTACAAAGTGTTTTTCCAATAAAATAAACACTTGATTTGGAGTTATTTTAGATTTGATATGAAATATAAAGTTAGGATACATGGAAATGTATAAAATCTCCTAGGATTTATCACTTTTCTTATACCACTTCACCTTCTCTACTTTAGGTGTCAGTTCTATTTCTATACCCATTATAATTTAGTGTAAGCCTTTATTCATCAAGAGGATTTGCACCTTGAATTTCAACTCATGATATTTTAATGGTGTAATAATTGGAAAAAAACTTGGATCTATGGTGTAGAAAGGAAGTATCTGATGAACTACATGTGTTGTAGACTAGTAATATGACATCCCCATGAATATGAAAATGTTTAAATTTACAACACATATAATATCACCAATGTGTAGATATTTATAAAATTGAAATTAAAAAACTAGTAACTCAAAAGGTTAAACATATTAAATTATTCTTTTTTAAATAATGTTCTCCACTTTGCATAATAAATTTGGGTGTGCAAATAGTTTTAAAAAAATTGGTGGTAACTTCCCCACAAAAAAACTTATACCCACTTCGAACAAAAGTTGTGTATGTTTGGGTTAGATGTAATGATGGGATTAAATCCCATATGAACAAGGGATAAGACCAAATTTAGGTTATCTTCACCCTCACTTTGATTTATTTGATTGATGGGGGAGTGACATCTTTAAAAAAATGACCAATTTTTAAAAATCAATAGTGTAACACCTTACAATGTTAAATTTATTATTTTCATTACCATCATTGGATTTTTGGAGTCCCTATGCAATCATACATCAAGGTAATAGGACTCTATTTCACTACGGTTAATTAATACACCTACACCTCAGAGTTTAGATGTTGGGATGATTGACAGTTCCTATAATGGTTAATGGTTTCAGGTTTGCATCCCCTTCCTACAAGTGTAAGGGTTTACAACTTCTCCCATAGTCTATAATCTCAATGTTGGGGTTGTGGACTATTTACATATTCCAAACTCATTATGTCTAGGTTTTTGATTTCTCAATCTATCTAAAATCCTGATGTTGGGGAAGTTGACTACACCTACAATCAAAAGTCCTGATGACAAGGATAGTGATTATCCCCACAGTCAAAAGTCCTAATGTTAATATTTTTAGTCAAAGATACAGCCTCTAATTATAGTTGTTAGGGTTTGAAGTGATATAAGTAGGATTCATATTTTCAATTTTTTGATAATTCAACAATTCCCATAGTTATAGGAATGCAAGAGTTTTTTATAGTGTGCATTAGTATAAAAATGTTAATTTTTTTAAAAACACTAGATTTGATCTATGTCTCAAAAATCAATGAAATGCCCACTAGGGATCTCAAAAAACCCAAAAAATATATAAATTATTTTCCCTTGAATAATTTAGACTATATGGATTTCCATGAAATCACCAAAAAAAAATGAAACCCTCCAAAAATGGCAAAAATGTTTGTCATGAAAATATGTCATGTTTATAACCGATCCTAATGTTTTGACATCTTTTAAATCTGATGAAAAAAAAAAATTACATGAAAACCCACCAAATGATATGTACCATAAAAATATGGCTTCCCCCTTATTCTTTTTCTGAATCTAGATCCACTAAAGATCCCAAAATATGAGCAAAATATGAGAGATGGTGAATTTATAATATGTTAAGTTAATGAATGGTAGTTTTTAATATGCAAGTTAAAAATCAAGATTTCCTAATAGGAATAATGGCATTCATCTACCATAAGATCTCTTGTACCATGGTAGAGTGGTCCACAATTAAAGATTTACTAGATAAAGTTAAATGCACAAAGAAATTACATGTGTAGTAATAAAATCAAACATGATCCAAGAAGAATTAATAGCTCAACAATTGAGATATTATAATATTAACATTAACATTAACATCATTAGCCATAAAATCTTTAGGAAGATAAATTATATAGGTGGAAGATACACATGTCATCACTTCCTCATGAATGTGGGATTATCTTTCATAATGACCTAAAAAGACACCTAACCAAGATAAATAAATATGTTTATGGAAAAACCATTAA